>JAULUF010000016.1:7602500-8000000 GCA_031834385.1 Semotilus atromaculatus | reverse complement strand
AAACTTCTTACAAGTGAAATAATTTCTGTAGCCTAAATCCAGTGATCAAATGCTGTGTGGCTCTCAGTTTTCAGTGATCGGCTCATAGCTAGTCGTCTGTGTATGCATTTTCCACAAACCTGGAAGACCTTCTGAAGATATATAAGCAGTAGGCTTTTTTAGAAAGGAGTATTTACAAAGATGAAAAGGGAGAATCACTAAATTCTGAATAATGTATTGCCATTTTGTGAATAATATGTAATCAATCAAAAAAGTAACTGTACGAGTATTTTAAAATTAAATATATTCTAATAACAAGTAGGGCTAATTTTTTTGGAATCTGATTCTCTGATGTGATCAGTTAGTGACAGTTACTACCCAGCACTGCCAGGGGGCAATCTGCAATTAAAAGTTCAAGCCATTTCCTTCTAAATAAATGTTTAATGAACAATTAGTTGATCTGGTTTGCAAGAATCATCTGTCTTCATACTGAACAAGTGTTTTTGTTTTTGTTTTGTTTTTTTGTACAAAATGAAAGGGTAGCTATACCTGAACAGTCACATTCAAGCACCATGTTACATAAAGAGGTTTATCTCAATTCCTTCAGTGGACATACTATGTAGAAAAATGCTGGCTTACAAAATAGCCAATAACATCAATAGACAAAATGTCCAATAACAAGTTTAACAGATTATTTCCCTCTGTTCAGTTTCACAATGTCAGTTTTCACAATCTCTCTTTCAAAAAAAAAAAAAAATCACAAATAAGTCTATTGAACATGTGATCAGTAACTTCTAAACTAAAGACTAAAGTTGTTTAATGATAATATAGCAATTTGTATGTAAAATGGCAAAAATGATGTGAAAAATACAGTTATTTACAAAAATGATATAATCTTATGGTGAGACACGGACAGTCGGCAGATGTAGCCCATTAACCTTAGGATGAAACCTGAGGTAATTCCTTAGTCTCTGGATTTTTGGTTCTGGATTATATCACTAAATTGACTTAACACGTCAATAATTCTAACAGGAAATTTCCAAGGGAAAAACATTCACATTTTATATAATGTAAGATATAAAACATTTGCTACATCCTGTACATATTTGTCTCTTTTACATCCCATCTTACTGGTGCTGAAATATACTTATAGTCTTGAAAACTGTCTCTGTACAACTATAGATTTGACTCATATTACCCTATTTCTGAATAATATTTTTTTTTGATACTTAACCGAAATACTTAGCCATAAAAATAGTGCTAATAATCTATTTATTATCTTTCAAATACATTTACTAGTAGATTGCTACATCCTACCAATCTATATTTCCAAAAATAGAATTGTTTGTTTCCACTTTTCACTCTTAAATGTCAGTAAAAGGTTAATGTTTAAATCTTAAATTTCACAGTTGATATTCAGTTTCTGTATGGCTGTTAGATGAGAGAATCTTCTTAGAATGTACATAAAATGTTCATATGTCAACATCTGCCATTAATAATGGTAATAATCTGCAAAATTACAGAGGTGGACGGTTATTATCAGTTCAAACACTTTCCTTTAAAAAAAAAACACTCAAAAGACAAGAGACGGAAACCAAAAGGATTCAGATAAACATGAAACGTCTCATTAAAAAAAACGATATTCCCGATTGAAATGTGTGGATATTGCTGTGATATCGTCTCTGTCAGTAGAGGTGAGTTCAGGAGCCTCTAGACCTGAGTGGAGTATGACCTTGTGAGAGAGGGTCTAGGGCGGGCGCAGGTGGAGTATTCTGAAGGCATGTCTAGACTGCGCTGGAGATGGAGCGACGGGAGTGGATCAGGACATCGGGAGGGGCGGGGGCCAGGTATGGCTGATGGTCATGTGATGCCTGTGTATAAAACCCCTGGAACCTGCGGAGCATAGAAAAACAAAGCATTTCTGAAGAGTGTGAGAGGGAGAGAACAGGGTTAAGTTAACCACTGACGGATGCAATGCGTGCTTAGAATCTGCACAACACAAGGTGACTGATATCTTTTGGAGCATCTAAGAACATGATGCCTTAAAATGCTGGAACGGAGCTAATGAACCCTCAAACACAATACAGCAAATTCCCCTCCATAACCCAGATGATCAATCAAATAATCATTTTGGTAACCCAGTGCTGGGTCAAAAATGGGACGAACCCAGCGTTAGATTATTGTGACCCATGCTGGGATAGGATAAACGTCTGTTTATGAAATAAATATATAGCGTTAAAATCACCATGAAATCAAAATTGACCAATCTTTGTCAAAAACTAGGCTACATCCGGATGGGATTCAGAAGGATGATCAAAACACAGATGGAGATGTCCATCAACACCCTCAAAGCTTCACGCAGTCATTTCCTCTTCATGGGTTAAACATTTCATTCTGTAAAGTTTTGAACTTATATGTTGTTTAATGTTTGATGAGTGCGTTGTTTTACATTTGCGTAAGCAATCTTCCATGACTTGTTTCTGCTTCTTCCTCACCTGTGTTTTGATCCAGAGATTCTGTACTAGATGCGTAATAGGGCCCGTTACCGTACAACAGTAAAAACATGGATAACATGAAAATTCAGTAGATTTGAAGTACCAGTGGCCTACACAAAAATTACTCAGAATTAACATATATTTATAAGACAGTAAAACTATGTGAAAAAAGTATTTAATGGGCAACTCAATCAAAAGAGTAAACACAACTACAAGCTAAATTTACTTAGAATACTTCATTATACTTAAGCATATCTCGATCAAACAAGATATAATCCAAATATACCTAGACCTATATACTTATACTTCTGTCAGTATAGGTCGCCTATAATTAAAGGTTGTATCAGTGATTTCAGGCCCAAAAAAGGCCGAAACATAAATTATCACATTCATCTGATCTTTCCTAACGATCCGCTAGCTGCCCGCCCCATAAGCATGCCGTCCAAAAACCGCGTCTCTGTAGGCAGCCTAGGCTCTGAGATCTGCACACAAAAACAAATGTGCACAACCACCACTCAAACCAAAACAAACAGTGTTTCAACCAATCACCGTGAGGGGCGGGTGTTGCAACGACTTCGCGTCCAGCCGTGCACAAGCTCAAAACCTCACAACACCCGCCCCTGTCATTGTTTTATTTAACTTAATACATCATAATCAGCTAAAACGCATGCGCAGGTCACTTTACTTCCTGAACAAGTATGCATCCGAGTCTGTGTTGCTTGCACATTCACGTGAACCGCGGCACGGTTCGGGAGCAACCGAACTCAGACCACCTCCTCCAGGTAGTCTCAGGTTCGGTTCCCCAGCGCGCACCCGGGTCTGCATGACAGCATTCACATTAGCGATTTTTCATGCGAACCGTGCCCCGTTCCACACTAAACTGCCAGTGTGAAAGCCCCCTAAGAGCCTATTCTGCTCTGATTGGTTAGATGCCCCAGTCTGTTGTGATTGGTCTACCACTTACAGCGCGTTAGAAATGAAATATCTGAATTTCAGCTCCGGAGGCTTCCTCAGCACTTGATACACAGTAGTTTCCATTACCCTTTAAATTGCGCAAATTGAAATTGCGATTGGGATATACGTAAACCCACCAACATCCGTTGCTATGATTTTTGGAATGACTTAATATCGCGAGAGGAAAAAATTATGGTTTAGTTGCATAACATCGGTTAATGGAAACGCCGTAATGTAGAAAATATCGCAAAAGTTTTGCTCAAATCTGTAATGGAAACACGGCTAGTGATACGAACAGTAATGATGCCGTTGGTGTGGCAGAAGGGAGTGATAAAGCGAGGTCTGCAACGAGGGAGAGTGGGTAGACAGGCAGTAAGAATTGGGTCAAGTGCATGATGACTAACACCTGTCTCTGATTCTGGTAATTGGTGGAGAGACTGGATCTCTCACCGGCAGACCTGGATGGACAGAACAGAAGAGTACCTGTTCAGTCAAGCTGAATGAAAGTTGTTTGAGTTGATGTGCTGGAAGCACAATTTATTGAGTTGTTTAATAAATATATTTGAAAAGTATTCTCACTGCCCCCTTCATCCTTGAATCTTCTTACAGTTGGTTTTACCGTATCAATTCCAGTGTGAGTTCTCATCCTTTGAAAGTGCATTCAAAGTGGATTCACTGCGCAGAAAACAGTGTGTTCTCGACGTGTCGACAACATGTTGCTGTTCAGCTACAATTACAGTGTGAGGGTCAAATTAGACGTTGTTCGCTGGCAGCCAATGAAGACGATAGGCTGGCATTATGGAAATTTGTTACAAACCTACGTAGATATGTTATGGAACTGAGACCGGAATTGCTGACGACTCGTTTTGGCAGTTCAGAACCAATTCTCTTTTAGGAGACAATCGTCCTCTTTGATCTTTAAAACTTTGCAGACGTTTTACACAGCTATATTTCACACTGCATGAAAGGTAATATTCGAAAAAGCATAATAGGGGCACTTGAATCACTCTCAAGTTCCTTTCCAGCTTTATCAGTCACCCTCATCGGTCACCAGTCACTGTTCGAGTGAGAGAAAATAGTCTGACAAAACCTTCCAGTTTTAAAAGAACACACTCCTTGTTGCAGGCAGTTTCAAAGCTCGCTCTCAGCTCCGATGAATTTTCTTTTACTTCCATTCCTCTCATGAGCGCCACGAACATGGATAGGCGAAGTTTCACTTGAACAGTCGTAATGACTCGTTCACGTTCGCATTGCAAAACCAGCACTGTCGGGTTACTGATTACGAATGATTATTAACCCAAATAGGGTCAAATCAACCCAGCTTCTTTACACAACAGTCTCTAACCAGTGTTGGATCCAATTATTCATGGCTATTTATTTTATGTGGACAGCAGACCTGATTCAGTAGAAGAATAAGCACATTATTATACAGTACAGTTAGCAGTTCGAGTTCCCACACTTCTCCTCCCTATCTTGGTGTCCAATGCACCCACCCGTCACCCCTTACCTGAGGGCCACTTAACTTTTCGAGTGGACTCTCTACGCAGGGCATGGCCACCATGGGCATGTTGAGCGAGGGCTCCAGGCGCTGAGGGTGCACAGGGGGCGGTAAGGGGGGCAGATAAATCTGGGTCTGCTTGAAGTTATTGATCACACATGAGACCTAGAGGTGAACCAAGAGGGGAGATTAATAATGGCAACAAAAATGTGCAAGGTATTTACTGTATGACAATGCAGGATTAAGGCTTTATGCCCAGAGCATGTTCAGCCTTGGCATGGTTGTGATTGTACTAAGAGGATGAAGGATGCAGTCTAAAGCCAGTGGATTAGCTGCAGACTTACTAAACATCTGAGTACTAGTATTAGCTGTTAAACAGGTCTGTGCTCCGAGTAATGACTGTTTCACCCTCTGGCATGGCGTGAGACTTTAGATGTATTCCAATTCACACACACTATTCATCCTAAATAGTTTGCAAGGATGTGTGAAAGTTAGATTTTAGTTTGTTGCAAACAGTATAACTTCAGGGTGGATTTTCTGGCATTCTTTTTGAACTGATATTGCTCATAAGCCCTTGTACAACCGAAGTGGGAAGGTTTGTGATGAATTTACAAATTATTTATAACAACGGTGCCGTTTAGGATGCAAATTCTAGCTATTTATTGATGTTGTATACATGCAATGTTGTACAATGACTTACTATCTTATTGCATGCTCAAAATTATTACAGTAAGAAAAGATTTAGGTAAGATTGTGTAATGGTTTTGACAGAAGTCTCTTACACTCACCAAGGCTGTATTTATTTGATCAAAACAGTAATAATGTGAAATATTATCACAATTTAAAATAACTGTTTTCTATTTTAATACATTTTAAAAAAGTCATTTATTTCTGTGATGGCAAAGCTAAATTTTCAGCATCAGTCTTCAGGGTCACATGATCCTTCAGAATTCATTCTAATATGCTGATTTGCTGTTCAAGAAACATTTAAATGATTATCAATGTTGAAAACAGTTGTGCTGTTTAATGTTTTTGTAGAAACTGCAAACAGTATTGAGTCGAAATAGAAATCTTTTGTAACATAAAAAATGTTACTGTCACTTTCGATCAATTAATGCATCCTTTAATGCATCTTTAAAAATATATATCTTACTGACCCCAAACTTTTGAATGATAGTGCATAAATTTTCAAATGGGGATGAATTCTTTAACTGAAGAATACATTGAACAGTGTGGCTGCGCTGTACGTATGTTCTGGTCTCCAAGGTTGTCAGATTCTCACCAGAAAAGCAGCGATAGCTCCTCCAGTGAGATATCCAGCGAGAACATCAGACCAGTGGTTGCGGTACTCAGCTACACGCACGATGCCCACCAGAACAGCCAATGACACGAGAGTCAGACAGAGAGTGGGTTTGGTCAGCCTTGTGCCTTTAGTCTTCCATACCAGAGTTACATACATCTGCAGAAAACACAAAAATACACATTGGTATATGCATTGCATAAAACACACATATTTCACGACATTCAGCTGTATACAATACTCTTGTCTAATCATTTGCCAACTAAACTCTGCCGATAATATCCTTTTATTTGTGTTAGATGTGTTTTTACTTTTTATTAAACTCTGCCTGAAGGCCAACAGCAGCATCTCAGAGTCTTCTCTTCACTGTTGCAGGAGTTTATTGTGTCCTGCTCAATGAAGCTTCAGCTGTTTCTCAAACTGGGACTCTGATGTCCTCCTCATCTTGATGTCTGGTCTGTTCACTTTTCTCTGTGCTGGTTACATTGAGTAGTCTATGGAATAGACGTCATCCCTTAAAAGATCTACACGCTAATGGAGCTAATAGGTTTCTAGAGAAACTTGTTTGTTTTGGCTCTTTTTAAGTTCAAAATTTTACTTGAAACTTGAAAGTATACACCGACTTACAAGAAATACAAGTGTACTCTAGTTCAGTGCAAAAGTGCAAAAGACACTGCACCACACTTCATTAAAGCTGCATAATCATTCTCAAGTGTGGTAATAATAGGAAAAAGATCTTGAGTACCAAATCAACACATTATGATCATTTCTTAGGGATTATATAACACGCTTTCCTTTGTACACTGGATTAATGACGGCTGAAAATGGGGCTTTGCTATCACAGCATAGCATAATTCATTTTAAAATATCTAAAAATAGAAAACAGTTATTTCAAACAGTAATAATCATTTACAATATCACTACTTTGTCCTGTATATTGATTAATTAAATGTTAAATTTATTTAGCGTTTTATAGGAATTTCTTTCAAAAACATAAAAATCTTAAGAAATTATATTTTAATTTGGGGTTTGGCATCACAGCAAAACATTTAATTTTTAAATTATCTCAAAATATAAGACAGTTATTTTAAACATTACAGATTATATACTATATTATTATTTTTTATTCTATTTTGATTAATTAAATGCTACATTGGTGAATAGAATAATGAATTTCTTTCAAAAACAAAAAAATTCTTAAGAAATTATATTGCAAACTGGGGTTTGCCATCACAGCACAAAAATGTCATTTTAAAAATATCTAAAAATATAAAAAAGTTATTTTAAACATTTGTAATTACTATGTTTTTTATTTGTAGTTTGATTAATTAAATGGCACATTTGGTTATTAGAAGTATGAATTTCTTTCAAAAACTTAAAATGTATAAAGGAATTAAATAGCAGTTTTGCTATCAAGGCATATCATTAAATAAAAAATATAATTTTTTTTTTTTTTTTTAATTACTAATAATTATTTACTATCATGTTTTTTTCATTGTATTATAATTGATTAAACGCCACATAGGTGAATAAAAATGATATTGTAAACTGGGTTTTGCCATCATGGTAAAAAAAAAAAAAAGTAAATTCGAATATATATATATAGCACTGCTGAAGGAGAGTCAGGGATGACAATTTCTACATATGCTGTGTCATGTCGGATGTATACTCACCACCGTATAGACAGCGGAGTACATACTCAGAGCCGCGTCCTTCGAGGGGAATGATTTGCGGGCAGAGGTGATGAGGTACGGGTTTCCGGTGCAGGCTCTCCGCTCTGTGATGTACTGCAGCGCTGAATGGCAGCCCAGTGCGGTGTAGTTTGGCCGGCATGTAGACAGGAAGTGAGGTGTCTGGTTTCCTGTCACTACCTGCCCTGCATTGGCAAAGATGGTGGTGGTAAAGAGGCCAAAAGAATACACACCTGAGAACAAGAGGACGAGGAAGAGGAGGAGGAAGAGGAGGAGGAGGAGGAGGAGGAGGAAGAGGAAGGGGTTAATAATTATTAACCACTTGATAATTAAGATGATTTCAACATGCTGGCCATTTAGAGTAGTTGATATACACTATATATATAATACACAAAGTTTGAAGGCAGTAAGTGTTTATCACATTTAGACCTGTAATGTTACTGTCGCGTGTGTGTTCAGGACAGAATAATCAAGTTCCAACACAACGTTTAATGATAACTATCCACAAGGAAGGATAACTAGGGTTGTCAACTGTCCCGAATTAGCCGGGACGTCCTGATTATTGGGCCTAATTTTTTTGTCCCGCACTTGTCCCGATTATTGCCCCTCGTGATCGACTAGTTATAGCCTACCGCAAATTCATTCAAATCGGCCGTAATCTAGAGCGAGCGTGCATCCGAGACAGAGACTGTGCTTCAAACCGCGTAGGGCGCCTATTACGCAAGGTCTCTCTCTCTCTCTAGGCTCGATTATAGAGATTGCTAATGTGACGTCATCATGACGTATTACCAGTGGTGAACGCAAAGCATTTTGGGAATCCGCGGCACAAACACAAGGCGCCAGACTTGATTGCATGGAGAGAAAAACGCTGTGTTCAAGATGCCGTCTACCTGCTGTGTTATAAACTGCAATAGTCGTTCTCACGATAGAAGTGGCATTTGTCCACAACAACAGTAAACTTGTAAACAGCCCCCACATGTAAACCATTCATCCCCTATCTTAATCCAGCCCTTAGCCACCCCCATCAGTTTGGTCTGAAGTGTGCTGCTGGGGACAGAGACGCTTTCGGAAGTGCATTTTCAGAAGTGCTGGGTACAATGACGCAATATACGTAAATGTATGGTTAGAAAAAAATATAGGCCTACTAATGTCATAGAACGGATGTACCTAATACAAATAAACAAAACATCTCCAGTTAACTAGCAGAGCATTCATTTAGTTCGCAATTAAATACGAGATCTAGCGCTTAAATCTGTTTTTGAGATCCAACTGAGCGCTCGTTGCCGCTGCTCATGCATAGTGTTGTGGCTCGCGCACAGTCCTCAGTCGGACGCGCGCTTCAATCTATCGCCGTTGCAGAGACTCTCTGTTCGTTCCGGTAAAATCACAAAATAAACTGCACACAAACTTGTCCCTGCTTGATATAGACTGTAACCACTGATGAACATGTTCGGTTTTGTTGACAGAGAAAAAAACTAAACGTTGTGTGGATTAGAACCCGAAACCTCTGACACGCTTGGCAGAATATCTACCACTAGACCATTTAAGAACTCAAACAATGTGTGCGGATCGAAGTATTTCATTTGGAAAATAACAAAAATAAACTGGTGCCACAGAGGGGACATTCTACACTCATGACATTCTTTAAAAAAGGAAGCGCGATAGTCAGATAGAGAGAATTATACCAGCATCATGTCAAAAAGAAGTGGACAACAAGACAAAGCTTTTTTTTTTTTAAGTGGTGGGTACAAAATGACTCATGATGAAATCTGCTGGGTGCTGCAGCGACTTGAAGTTACTGAAAACTTCATGTGTGTATGCACAAACACCATGTAGTTGTATATGGGTGCTGGAAGTTGGGCAACAGGATGACATCTCCTGACCTGTCAATATGCTCGTAAGGATCCAGTCCTTTGATTCCCTTTATTTTCTCGTCATATCTCATCTTTGCATTAGGATTTAGTTTTAAGCAGTATGGTCCAACAATGTTTTCTTTAGCCCGCTGCATTTTGTAGGATTATATTCTGTTTTTCACGCTAATTTTTCATTATTTTTATGCCAGAACGCTATAGCCTGCTATGCCAGCCCATGTAAACGGGCCAAACATACCCATAATTCTTTGCGTTCTGATGACGTTGCCGCCCAGTTGGTCACATGTCTTAGCGATCTCTATACTCCATTTTGGACGCGTACAAAAACAGCATGCGCATCTAGGTGACAAGGATAAATTTACGCAGCAATATGAATGTTCCTGTGAGATCCGTAGTTGCACGGGATGTGGAAGCGTGCAACATTTCCAGAAATGTACAAAAAGTGCCCTGGCCTTGAATGACAAGGTAAGGAAAATAAGACTAAATCAAAATTAAATAACCAAGACTAGGTTGGTATTTGTCTCAGGAGATGTTTTGAGCATTTTACTTCAGACACCGGATTATCAGCAAACTGCCAAGAGAACTGCTAGCTGGCTACTCAAAATAAACTAGCAATCTATTCAATCAGCATATTTGTGTTTGATCTGTGTGAATTACAGAAATATAAGACTTGCTATAGACCTACTTTTAGCTACCAAGCAACCTTTCCACAAGGATGGATTGATTTTATTTTTCAATCTATCCTTGGGGGGTAAGCTCAGTGGTTAATGGAAATCAAATCAACCATTTATTTGAATTAATCAGTACATGACTGATTAACAGTAATGTAAATGCTAAATGTCCTAATATGTTGATACTACAATGCAAAGTATGCTCTTAACCTTTTTTTCACATAGTTTTTCACATATCATGTAAGACTCAATTTCTCCATTTCTTTGCACAAAACTCTCCAGAAAGTGGCATTTAATGGTTATTTTTCAACAACAAAAAACCCCCTAGCATTTACTGTCCCCCCCAGGTTAAAAATTGCTCCTACACCCCTGCACACACACACACACACATAGGGCAACAGTGATCGGACAGAGAATGAATGCGAGGGACCAAATTATTTAGCAAACACAAATTAGGATGATTAATAGAACACAGCTGACACATATGAACTAATAATGAGGAGCGGGAAAACTGAACAAAGGACATGAACATGAAAACAAACTAACAGTCCATGATAAGTCCACTACCTGAACATAATGTTACAAAATATTTGTATTTCAAATAAATGCTGTTCTTTTGAACTTTCCATTAATCAAAGAATCCTGAACAAAATGTATCACTGTTTCCACAAAAATATTAAAGCTACAATATGTAATTATTCGTCGCCAGAGGTCGCATTTTTATAACAATAACAAAGGCTTGATGACGCTATGAAGGAGAGTGAGATGTCGTTTTCATCATCCAGAGATGAATGGTATAATTCGTAGAGTTTTTGTACCTGTATGTTTGATCACACTATTTTATGTCATCTTTATGAATTAGCTGCAAGGAACGTGAAATCTAATGCTATATTAGCCTGTTATGGATATGTGACATTTGTCAAATGATTTAATTCTGCGCAGTTTTACACGTTTAAAACAATCGTACTAAAAGTAGATTTGAAAGAAACCACAGTATTTGCAAGTAATGGCTAAATATTTTTGTGCAACACATACTGTATTTAATTTCACCGCCATAGACTTGGCCACCAGACTTGATAAAAGGCGTTACTGAAGAACAAACAAAGTTCAATATAACTATGTGTGTACATTTGCTGTCTATTAAAACCTAAAACACATGCGAGAGCGTCTCTGTCAAGTCCAAGTTTGTCGCGAACCTCTCTCTATCCTGAAAACGCCACGCCAATAATGATACTTTTTATTTCTCTGTTTTTGCAAAAGCCTGCTTGCCTCAGTTGATCTACATTTACGTTTTTTTTTGTGTGGATTTTCTGTACTCGCAATCAATAATCATGAACCATTATGACTGAACGACACAACAGGGGCGTGTGAGATACTATATCATAGGCCAACGCAGTCTCATGAAAGTGCGTATCAATACCACGAATGTTATTTCTCGTGCCATTTATACGCCAAAATTGTTTTTTGCGTGTAAATGCTACGCACTGAAAACCGCTTGGGTAGGATTAGGGGGAGGGGGGACGGGGGGTGCGTGCGTATTACACGCCAAAAAATGCGTATCATATGCACGCGAAAACTGCGTATCATATACACGCAAAAACTATTTTTGGCGTATAAATGGCACGAGAAATAACATTCGTGGTATTTATACGCACTTTCATGAGATCGGGCTCACATAGATTCTCATTGGTTTGGTGACTTACGTATAGTGGCCTATTGAAACGGACGCTAATGAGGATCGAATCTATAGGGATGTGACGTCACGATATGGGCGTGGCCGCGAACTGGTTGGCAGAAAGAACCAAACTCAATGCAGATGGCCTGTGAAGAGAATGAAGATGAAATTCTCTAGTGGTGCATTGTGTACGTAATTTGATTTTTTGATCCAGCCACTTTTTATTTTACCCTTTTGTCTTGTTTCAGCCCCAAACCCCATCTCTGCAATACAAATTAATAAAGACTGGTTTGGTTTCTAAAGTACTTCTTCCAGCCTCCATGTATTAATGTTCATGGGTAGCCTGAATGGGTTCTGTTCAGACCTTAACATTAAGTATTTTACTGTAAGGTGTCAACAAGATTCAACAAGACATTTTCACCTGGCTATACCCAATGTTTAGATCTGTTTGGGTATTTATGCAAATTAGGGTTAGGGTTAGGGTTAGATTATGCACCGTTTGTCTATGTTAACAACAAATGTTAATAATGTTAATAACTGTTAACAACAAATGTTAATAATGTTAATAACAAATGTTAATAACAAACAATAAAAAAAAAACTTGTAATACATTTTTTGTTTGTCTTGATGTAATCAACTCAGTTTAAATGTGTACCCTATTCTAGACGCCTAATTGCAGAAATCCACAGCTATCTTCTTGATTCAAGCTGTTTAGGTACGCGGTAGAAGGTTACTCTTATCGAACCTGTTAACACAGCCGATCTCACAGCACGATACAACCATTTGTCTTCTGTGTTTGCGCTGCGCAGCAAGCCATTACTTTTCTTTTTGCCAACCAGAGCGCATCGTGACGTCACGGCGAAGATCCCTATGTTTCTATGGTTTCTACAAGCGGGAACTGAGGATAGCGCGGATATTACATCATTGATAGGCGACAATGACGAGACGAGCCATTATTTAAAACTGGAATTTCTCAGAATTTACAAATCCGTGGGAACTTTTGGGATAATGTAAGTACACAACTGCATGAAATATGTCACACTGTGAAAGTGTTTTTGTCACAGTGTCTGGGTGTGTTTCCCCGGGTATCCTCTAGAGGTCCTCTTCCCCACGGTGTCATCCCTGCATGAACTACATTCCCCACAATCCTAGTCTGTACCCATCACTGTTATTGCACTCACCTGTTCCCCGTTTCATTGTAACCAGCTGTTTCTTGTTAGATCTTGTGTATATATTCCCTGTCTGTGTCTTTATGTGTCACGGAGTCGTTGTTTTGTGTCACCACACTTCTTGTCTGTTACCCGTTCTTGTTTTTGGATTGCTTCTCTGGATATTTGACCTCTGCATGGATTACAACGATTTTGGATTGCCCTCTTAATAAATTACTGCACTTGGATTTTCCCTCGTCCTGTGTGTGTTCGTGACAGAACGACTCCGTCCACATAAATCCAGCGGTAATTTTCATCTTTTATTTTTTATTTTTTGTAAGATCTCGTCCCCAGTCACTATGTGGATTCCACGTAGCGCACTTTCTCCCGCAGAGAGAGAGAATGGTATCTCTTTACTAGAGTATTTTTCTAGATGTGCACAAAAGCATGAGGAAATCAGGACAGCTGAAGCTTCACCATGGGTCTCATCCAGCGCTGGGACTTCGCCGATGGTTTCGTCCATTTCAGAGTCGGCACACATCCGTCAGAAAGGACGGAGGAGGAGGAGGAGGAGACCTGCGTCTGCCCAGTCAGAGACTGTTCACGTCCCGTCTGCCCAGCGAGAGACTGTTCACGTCACGTCTGCCCAGCGAGAGACTGTTCACGTCACGTCTGCCCAGCGAGAGACTGTTCACGTCCCGTCTGCCCAGCGAGAGACTGTTCACGTCCCGTCTGCCCAGTCAGAAACTGTTCTCGTCCCGTCTGCCCAGCGAGAGACTGTTCACGTCACGTCTGCCCAGTCAGAAACTGTTCTCGTCCCGTCTGCCCAGCGAGAGACTGTTCACGTCACGTCTGCCCAGTCAGGGACTGTTCACGGCCCGTCTGCCCAGCCAGAGATTGTTCACGTTCCGTCTGTCCAGTCAGAGACCGAGCAAGAGATGCCCATTCGCGTGGCCGCCAAGGCTGTGCTGGACTATCTGGAGCGTCTGGCTCGGATCCTGGACATGCCGGTGGCTGCTGTTCCGGAGCCGGAACCAGGGTCTGCTGTTCCAGAACCGAAGGCAGAGCCAGTGTCTGCTGGTCCAGAGCCGGAGCCAGTGTCTGCTGGTCCAGAGCCGGAGCCAGTGTCTGCTGGTCCAGAGCCGGAGCCAGTGTCTGCTGGTCCAGAGCCGGAGCCAGTGTCTGCTGGTCCAGAGCCGGAGCCAGTGTCTGCTGGTCCAGAGCCGGAGCCAGCGCCTGTTCCTGAGCCAATGTTTGTTTCTGTGTTTCTGTCTGTCCTTGTGGCCGTTTCAGTTCTGGTGTCTGTGCCTGAGCCGGTGTCTGTGCCTGAGCCGGTGTCTGTGCCTGAGCCGGTGTCTGTTCCTGAGCCGGTGTCTGTTCTTGAGCCGGTGTCTGGTCCTGAGCCGGCATCTCCGCCCTGGCCGCCTGAGGGGAAGTCTCCGCCCTGGCCGCCCGAGGGGTCTTCGCCGCCTGAGGGAAAGTCTCCGCCCTGGCCGCCCGAGGGATCTTCTCCGCCCTGGCCGCCCGAGGGAAAGTCTCCGCCCTGGCCGCCCGAGGGGTCTTCACCGCCCTGGCCGCCCGAGGGGTCCTCACCGCCCTGGCCGCCCGAGGGGTCCTCACCGCCCTGGCCGCCCGAAGGGCTGTCGTCTGCTCCGCCCTGGCCGCCCGAAGGGCTGTCGTCTGCTCCGCCCTGGCCGCCCGAGGGGTCTTCACCACCCTGGCCGCCCGAAGGACTGTCGTCTGCTCCGCCCTGGCCGCTTGATGGGAGGTCTTCTCCGCCCTGCCCGTTCAATGGACTGTTTTCTCCACCCTGGCCGCCCGATGGACTCTCTGCTTTGCCCTGGCCGCCGGCTAAACCGTCACCCCGTGTTCCTGTTCCCCTGCATGGACCTGGCCCCCCATCCCTCCCCCTGATCCTTCATCATTCCACCTCCCACCTGAACTTTTGTGTTTTTGAAGTTGTGTCGTGGAGCGTCTGGTAGCCGCTCCGTAGAGAGGGGGTAATGTCACAGTGTCTGGGTGTGTTTCCCCGGGTATCCTCTAGAGGTCCTCTTCCCCACGGTGTCATCCCTGCATGAACTACATTCCCCACAATCCTAGTCTGTACCCATCACTGTTATTGCACTCACCTGTTCCCCGTTTCATTGTAACCAGCTGTTTCTTGTTAGATCTTGTGTATATATTCCCTGTCTGTGTCTTTATGTGTCACGGAGTCGTTGTTTTGTGTCACCACACTTCTTGTCTGTTACCCGTTCTTGTTTTTGGATTGCTTCTCTGGATATTTGACCTCTGCATGGATTACAACGATTTTGGATTGCCCTCTTAATAAATTACTGCACTTGGATTTTCCCTCGTCCTGTGTGTGTTCGTGACAGTTTTCTGAATATTTTAATACTTATTTTGAATATTTACATATGTACTTAAAACATATTGTACCTTTAAGCAACACAACTGTTTTCCACATCGATAATAATAAGATATATTTCTTGAGCACCAAATCAGCATATTAGAATGATTTCTGAAGGATCATGTGACACTGCAGACTGGAGTAATAATGCTGACAATTCAGGAATAAACACAATTCATCACAGGAATAAATGACATTCCAAATATATTAGAATAGAAAAATGCCCAAAATGCCAGACAAGAAGTTGTAACGTGGCAGGAAATGTTTGATTCTATATTTGAATAAGAACCCAAGAAGCAAAGAAAACCGGAGGCATTTCTTACCAAGGAAGCGTACGATGCGTCTCAGCAGTGGGTTGAAGAAGCAGCAGTCAGCCGCTATAATGGTCTTCTCCTGTGTGGCCTCAGGTTTAGTGAAGAAGGATGCGAGCTCCCCCATCAGTATCTGCAGGAGACAGACGCGGGAATGAGATTTCTCAGGTGCGTAAAGCTTACAGAGAACAGTGCTTGGGGGGTAGCCACAATATTTATTTTCCTTAAACTGATTTCCAGATTGCCAAATGCACAAGGCAACATTAGTCACTGTCAAGACTGCTCGTGTTCCAGTTCCAGAATTAACACGAAATTCACGAGAACGATAGAATCTCATTTTCAATCCCATGAATGTATAAATGCTAAATGTAGGCTATATATATCACGTTCAATGTGCCGTAATGAGACTGCATTCATAAAACATGAATCCTCACAGATTGGAAAGCAACACTATACTGACAAATAAAAGTGTCCATCCATGATAAAGAAAACATTTTTTTAAACTCTTTAACTTTTTAAACTTTTAAAAGTGTTCTTAGAAATATATACTGTAGGACTAAATTTGTGTCTGTGTTTTTTTGTATTTTTTTTAGTTTTGAAAAACATTTTCTAGAAAGGTTTACTTCTAGACCATACTTCTTTAACAGTTTTGAAATGTATTTAAAGTATATTTAAAGTATTTGTACAAATATCATGAATTATTCATTCATACATAATATTTTGAGTTTTCTGTTTTTTGTCTGTATGTTGGTTGCACCATCTGATTTTATACTTTAAGCCACCACCACCAAAAATAGCTAAATTACTTTTAATTCAGAAATTAAAAACATGTTCATCATATGCAATGTTTTCATGAGTCATTGTATGAATGAATTGCATTTTCAGTAATAACACTCAATGAAAAACTAATTATATCAATACCAAGAAAAATGTACAAGCAGAAAATACTTTTAAAAATTTGCCACGGTGTTTAGTGTCAGTTAGCAGACAGCAGACATCAGGTGTCACACTGAGTCACCATTTTAGTTGTTTCTTAACCTAAAGTCTTTTCACTATTTAACCTCCATAGACATGAAGATCCAGGTCAGCGTGTTGTAAAAGGGGTACTTGTAGTTATACATTGTTGCCTGTGCTAAAATATCTCTTATCCGACGTCTAATGCTTCATTTTCACCAATGCCACTCCAACCCTCTCAAAGAGGGAAAATGGATATTATTCAGGGACATAAAAGCCTGATATTTCAGAGTGACCTTCAAATGTTTAGTGATGTTATGGATGATGTTTTGTGGGGCATATTGTAACATTTTGAGGGCTCTTGTGTTGCGGTTTAACAACAAAAAAAAGGTGAAAATAGACAGACAGAGGAAGAGAAAGTGAGAAAAAAAAAGAGAGAATGAATATTTCACTAGAACATCCTTGACATACCGGAGTGCTCTGAAGCCGCAGTGTTGAAGCAGCAGTGATATGGCAGCCATTATGCTTTCAAATCCTTAACACACGTCATGATTATAACACATCTGCTCTGAGGAGTTTCAAAACTCTGGGAAAACTGACACACACACAGATTGATCAAACATTTGGAGTTCAATGAATGCCTCAGTGTCAAACATTAAAGGAGCTCAAAGAACTCTTAGAGTGACATTCGTGGAAACATTAGTGTTGTTTTATATTGTGGTAACTTCTGGGTTATCCTTCCATAAAATAAAGCTGAGTAAAACACTTATTCAAAATGTTCAATAAGCAATAATGTTTATTAAAAAAAATTCAATTCAGTCATTTAAAGGAAAAGTTCATTCTGTAAATAGAATAATAAAAGTTAAAGGGCTCTATCTTGCACCCGGCGCAAATGACTTTGTACACCGACGCATGTATCATTCCTATTTTTCACCCGCGCAAAGCGGACTTTTCCCTCCACAGACACACGTCGGTTAACTAAGAAATAAACTTGCGCTCCCCGGGGCGGTTCAGCGCAAAAAGGAGGCGTGTTCCGGCGCAAACTTTCCCTCATGCTATTTTGCAGTTCCAGAAAACAATTGCGCCACTGACCAGAAAAAAACTAGTCTAAAGTCATTGGCGCGTTGCGCGTACATTCAGATGCTATTTTAAGCGCGCGTGCTTGGTCATAATACAGAGTGTGAACAACGCGCATACACTGTAGATGATTCTCTCATCTACACAGATGCATTTTCCTTTTTGCAAATGATACATTATTATAAGAAAAAATATTAAAACACGAGGGAAATCATTGTTGTCCAGTCAAGTCAAGTATATTTATATAGTGCTTTTCACAATAGAGATTGTATCAAAGCAGCTTCACAGTATTAATATGTTGTGTCCATGACGATCGGAAAAATAGGCATAAAGCTTAGGCCTACATATTTACCCAAATTATTATATGCATGTATAACCGAAGCTAATTTGTGTGGGTTTGTCCCATCTCCAATGCCACTTCTCTTTCTTTTACGGCCCTGACGAGAACATCGATCTCCTCGGCTGTGAACCGATTCTGAAGCGCTCCTGGTAAATGCGCCGTTATAATAGTATTGCGCCATGGAACAAGCGCACCTCGTTCATCATGCTCTTAAAGGGGATGTAATATGACGCTCTGATTGATTTATTTCACGTTACGCCCAAACCACACCTATGAATAATGAAGCTACTTCAGACCAACCCCTTTTAGATTTGCGCCAGGCGCAAGAGGCATTTATCCCGCCGGGAAAATAGCAACAGCGCCAGGATCCGCCCACAAAGTTACTTGCGCTTTGCGCTTTGACACTTGCGTTTCAGATCGTGCGCTGAGTGCAAGATAGGGCCCAAAGTCTTTATAAGCATATTGCGTATTCTGCTTCTGCTTGTGATAATGCAATGAAATGCTCCAAATTGTGCGGACCGTTTTTGGTCATGGCTGTCATACAAATAAATTATGGATACATGAAAAACTTAGAGAACCAATGATTTATTAATAACTGATTATGTTGTAGTCAATGTATGCTTTTTTGTGAGCTTTTTGTTATTTTTTGCATAGTAAAATAAAACATGTAGCTTTAAAAGTTTGAAAAATTATAGATATTTTTCTCTCATATTTTGATGGTTTAATCAAACTTAATAAAATTGGTCAAATTAGGCCACTACTACTATAAGATTTGAAAGTGGTGATAAAGGAAAATAAGTTCTGTGACTTAAATCTTGGTCTGATTATCACAAATTATGACTTCAGAAGACTTAATATAAAATCATACGGACAACCTTTATGGTAGTTCAATGGAGATTTCCAGTACATTAGGAGACTTAAAGAAACAATATTTATTACTGTTACTGTTTTTAAAATGGCAAAAATAAGTATACTTAATTTTAACGTATAAAGTTAGCAAATTAATATTATAAAATATCTAAAATCCTATCCTAACAAGTCATACATCAATGGAAAGCTTATCTATTCAGCTTTGAGATTATGTATAAATCTCAATTAAAAAAAAATTTGCCCCATGTGACCCAGGGTTTTGCAGGGTCACAAATGTCACAATGACCTTCTGGTGAAAAAGACTTGTCTTTGGTGATGTATAAAATCATTTAGTCCGCTTAAACCCTACAAGCTCACATTCATCTGCCTCCACTTTCGAGTTCATCGTCCATATCTCGAAATCCAATCCTTTTCTTTTATGATAATCTATTTCAATCGGATGTACAGTACATAATTTAATACGGAAGAAATGATCTGTTGCTTCTTCCTTTTCATCATGTCTCCTTTTGTGTCAAATGGGTTTGGAACAAATGAGGGTGAGTAAATAATGACTAAAGTAGCATTTTGCTGTGGTTTGCTGCATTTTGCTGTCGTAGATAACAAGAACGAAACTGATAAACCAGCAAGACGTTCCCAGTGCTCAGTACTAGCAGCAAACCCCAAAGGCAACATTCTTGATCCTCACTAAACAGACAAAGAGGGAGCTGTCAGTGTCATTTCGTATAAATTAAGACACAAGGTTTAACTTGTCTTCTAGAAGCTGTAGCTAGAGAGGACAAAAAACACACTCTTTAGAGCGGATTAATGGAAGCTGTTGAAGTGAAGTGCTTACATGTTTAATTGATGAAACAGCTCTGCTGACTCTGAAGACTTTGAGGGAAAGACAGAAGGAGGGGAACAAGGAGTTCAAAGCAAAAGTACATGGTGAGAAACAGATTGATAAACCACCGAAAGAAACAGATCGATAAACCACTGAAAGAGGGGGAAATAAAAGAGGAAAGAGAGATGGTATAGCTGAAGTGGCGGGCCTGTCTGTTTCCTAAGTAAATCATGTGAACATCGTCGACACAAGACGTTTTGTGGCAGCTGGGAATGCTGTCAAATCCAAAGCTTCTAGCAGAGAAGTAGAGCACCAAAAAATACAAGCACTTAGTGATGTTGAAAACCCGCTACTGTCTACAGTGGGTGTCAGACTGTCGGTCAAAAAATAAACCATACAAGCACCACCGAATGCCGAATAATCTGAACCTGGAGATCGTGTAATCCAATCAGCAACAATATTACAATATAAAACTATTGATGCATAGTCATTGGCAATATGTATAACATATCTACACTAATGAGACAAAACCTTATGACCACCGGCCTAATGCTGTTGGTCCTCTGTGTGCTGCCAAAACAGTACCGACCCGCCGAGGCAAGGACTCCTGAAGGTGCCCTGTGTTTTTAGGAACAATGACATTAGCAGATACTTCAAGTCATGTAGGTTGTGAGGTGGAATGGCCATGGATTGAATTTGTTGGTCCAGCACATCCTAAAGATGCTCAATTGGATTGAGATCTGGGAAATCTGGAGGCCAGGGCAACACCGCGAAATGTTCCTTCCTGAACAATGTGTGCAGTGTAGCAGGGTGCGTTATCCTGCGGAAAGAGGCCACTTCCACCAGGGAACACCACCGTCATGAAGGGGTGGACCTGGTCTGTAATAATGCTTAGGTAGGTGGCACATGTCAAATTGATGTTCCCATGAATGGCCGGACCCAGGGATCGTTATTCCCGCCCATTTCTCCTGCATCCAATACATTGATTATGAGAACTTTCTTACAATCTACTTTTCCCAGACCTTAATATGTGGCCTTGTCAGGAGATGATCAGTGATATTCGCTTCACCTGTGACTGGTCATAGGTCACACCAACTCAACTACATTCACTCATTCACAATGCTACATGGGAGTGGACGGCCACCTCTATCGCACTGATATGTTTACCACAGTTCTCTGATTACTAGATATTTCTTTTTAACATTATGGCTATGCAGTTCTTCGCATGGAATTTGGCATTGTAATTTGCTTACGCTGATTACGATTAACTTGAAATACCACTGACTTCTGACTTCAATAGATGCATCTACCATTGATAACATCAAGGTGGCTTTGTACTGACATCAAATTCTCTATGTATGAAGAAGGGATAAAATGACTGAAATATCTGGAACCCAAATGTTGCACAGCACTATCTAAAGCAAGGTAAAAAAAAAATGGGATGGCATTTTTACATCAGATGGAATGATCAGCAGTACTTGAACCACCAACTGTTATTTTACCCAGAAACTTGCCAAAATTGTCTAAATACAAATTGAAGGTGCAGCAGGCAGCCAGAAGATTTGTGCACAAGGACTAAATTATGTTTTATTAATAAAGTCCGGGAGGAGCACGTTCAGATAATTAAGACGCTCAGAGTGCACGTTCAGAGTACACTCAGCAATCAATGATAAGAGGTAAATATAGATTCAGCAATCTCACCTCATTACATTGACAGTTTAGCAGCATCCCTCCACCACCCCTTCTCCACACTTCTAGTCCTAACCACTTACATACGGGGGGAGGACTCTGGGTCGGAGCCGCCCCCCCCGGACAGCACGCCAAATACGCAATAAACCTTACACACTCGAATTGTAGGCTAAGTGTGAACTCGTGAAATTAACTTTAATTATGGCATTTGACAAAGATCAAATTAAATGAGGAGAAGCATTGTGAAAATGAGGACGCCTGAGCCAAAAAAAAAACAGTCAGTAATAATTTGCAGATTGTGTGAAGAAAAAGACAGACGTGCTTAATTAAGTCATAAAGCATGCCTGCCAAATTTACATAACCCTGTCTTGTCTGACACTGTACCTTACTGAAAAGACCAGGGGCCAAGTGCATAAACACAGCCATAATGTTAACACTGTCTCAAGAACTAGCAGTTACCCAAGGAGTAATCAGTCTTAATTTTCAGATTCAAATAGCTAGCTTATTTCTTAAAAAGATAAAACCAGTCTTAAAGAGAAAAACTTGTAAGACTATAGTCTAAGCTGTTAATGTAAACAGCTACAGCTTAATCAACATAAATGTCCATGCTGGTCAAAGCTTATTGCTGTTAGATTTGGCTGGTGAAGCTGGTTGACCAAACAAATCTTGCTTGTCGCTTAAGGAACCTGGAGGGAACCCCAGCACATCAAGTCTTCTATGATGATGACCAAAATCAAATACAACATATAGTTATGATTTAACATTTCTGCAGGATGGTGCTCCTGGAACAACCATGGTTTGTGGAGCTGGACCGTATCTCACAGTAACCAACAGTACTGGACATTTCATCGGCAGTGCAAAGCAAAGCGCGTTGGCCCACTTCTCTTCTGCCAAACCAATTATCTCGCTGGACTGGGTACTTATAATATACCGTACAGTTCATAGTGACATAGAACAATATTAATAATTCATTATACACTTCATGTGCCAGGGGCTTTTTGGAAAAGGAGCACGGTCATCGTTTCTAGAAGTGGGAAAAGAACAGAATTGGTATGGTAAGTGTACTACTGTAATATATGAAAAGTAAAAGTTTAAAGAAATGAAGATGAAAATGAAAATTCTGTCATCATTTATTCACTCTCACATCATTCCAAATAACAATGTTTTTTCTTTCTTCTGTGGAACTCAAAAGCAGCTCAGAACTTATCCAAGGTCAAAGAACACTTGAATTTTCTCATAATATACATTGAAGCATCACCTCTTTTCTCACAGTGTCTAAAAAAGTTGGATCAAGGATCCTGTCTCTTTAAACCATTCCTTTCCGAGAGCTTACTCTTCTGTGATTGGTCAGATGGTCCAGTCTGTTGTTATTATTCTACTGCTAAAAGCGCATATCAGAAACGAATCATATCTGAATTTCAGCTCCGGAAGCTTCCTCAGCACTTGATACATAGTGATACGAATAGTAACGATGTCGTCAGTTTTACTGTATCAATTCGAGCCCGTGCCCTCATCCTTAGAAAGTGTTTGCAAAGTGTTGCTTTCACAGTACAAAAAAAAGCGTGTCGACAACTCAAACCAAACTCTTCCAGACCTCACCTGTAACTAGTGTTTGAGGGCAGAGCAAACATTGTTTGCGGGCAGCCAATAAGCTATGGTGTTATGCAAATTTGTTACAAACCCACGTAGTTTAATGCAGAGACGTTTTTCAAAGGCTCTGGGTTAGTGCAGGAAATCTGGAATTACTGACGACTTGTTTCAAGCTAAATTTCTTTATTTTGGGAGGGAATAACTCCATTTATCGTGCATTTTTATCTTTGAAACTTTGCAACGCCTTTCCCTACACCACAGCTCATCTTTCACATTTGTTTTTCCACACATTCCCTTGTTCACATGAAAAGCAGCAGCATTAACCTTCTGCAAACTTTCTTATTTGCTGTTCCACAATAAAAAAAACAAGTAGGCCTACCGGTAATTCGGATTTGGAACAACATAAGGGTGCGTAAATGATGACAGAAATGAAGAACAAATTGGAAATATTATTCAGAAATTATGCACTTCTTCAACACACACTAACAGTTTCCTCAGCAGACTTTCCAGTTCCTCCTGAGACTGGCAGCCCGCTCAGGATCTTTTGCGTGTGCCATGCTTGAGGATACAGGCGAGCCGAATACACCCTGCTCTGTTTTCATAGCGTTACCATGGCATCACTATGACAGCTGATGCACTCATGCTCCTGCTAATCCAATGCAGATCACAAATAGACCGCACCACATCACAGATCACATTCATTTCCACATGCTGTCGCTTGAATAAACTGAGATACCAGAACCAGTGTGTTTGCATTTATCTTTTCTGCACATAATGTGTGTCCACTGTTATCACGACCTTCTTATTCCTTTCGTCTAGTTGCTCTTTTGTCCTTTTCTGTCTTTCTGCGGGCATCTCTCCAAGTACCATATAGAGAAATTGGGTTAGCATCATCCCTCTATCTCACTCTACCAGCACTAGCTCTTCTTTTCTCTTCATGCTTTATTTTCTTCTTTAAACTCAACATGAAATCTAATTTGACCCCATTTATTTTCCTAAAGCATCTTTTTAGTCCCCTTGTGGATTAATCATCAGTGCACATTACTGTGAGGAAAAACAAATTCTTGTCTCATGTAATCATTCATCAAAATGTAATAACGCTCTGAATTGTCTTTCCTTGGTGATGCAGGTCTAAAATACAGAGTGCTATTCGTTAGCATTCCCATCTCAATGGAAGTTACTCGGCTAGTGCAGGACACGAGTTGAAATCTTCCAAATTCTGGGTGCAGATCTGCAGCCATGTGTTTTGAGCCGTAATGCCAAATGACTAATCACTTTGCAGCTGCAGAATGACAGCACGACAACACTTTTTGGTTGATGGCACCACAAGACTGCACAAAAACCCTTAGTGATTAACCTGACCTGTGAAATCAAAGTCCTTTAAAACAAACAAACAGAGTACTGGTAAAATATATGCTTTATAAAATAAAAAAAACTCTTAGTTGATGTCACCCTTTTATTTTTCATTCAAAATTAAAGTCCCATTTTTTTCTCACTCAGTTTCTCTTTTCACAACACGGATAGTGATATCTCTCATGCTTATCAAGGATGAATTTATTTGACGAAAAATAAAGTAAAAAGAGTAATATTGGGAAATATTATTACAATTTACAAAAACTGTTTTCTATTTTAACACTTTTTAAATTTCAATTTATTTATGTGATTGTAAAGCTGAATTTTTCATGAATATTGAATGTCACATGATCCTTCAGAAATCATTGTAATATGCTTAGTTATTAAAAAACATTTATTATTATTATTATTATGTTGTTTCTTTTGTGGTTCTACACAATTAAGACACAGACAATGATGAAAAAAAAGTGCAATTAATACATTTTGTAATTTTATTAAGCTTCTTATTTTAATGCACATTTACAGTTTCAATTTTGCCTTTTCTCATTACAAACATTTTTTTTTTGTGTGTGAATGAATGTATTGTTTGCTGTTTTAGTTATTCACTAATCATTTTGATTTGAGTGTCTCTTTTCTATTGTAAACTCAAATACATTTTATTGCTTACTGTGCACACTTCCTGCTTGCTTGCTACCTTTTTTTTGCTTTCTTGCTAACTAGCAACCTTGTTATCTGCCACGCTTTTCATGTCACAGAAGTGCACATCCTTGGGTTGAGCTGTGCACTGAAGTCCTGACACAAGAAGTCATGTGAAAAGGCCTTCATGTTCTCCATTTTTCACATTTCCATCCACAAACAGTCCCCGTTTCTTTCTTTCCTCCAGCACATCTCTCGCTCCATGCCCACATGGCCAATTCCCAGTGTTCCCGAGGCTGAGTAGGAGTGTTAAACAAAAGCTAGTCCTTAATCTAAGGCTTACCAAGATTAGGCTGTGGATCGTCTCCACAGAGAGAGGTTAAACTCATCCGCTGGGCATTGCTGTAAACTTACAAGAGCGGATGACACGGATCTCAATAAGAATATCATCTTTATGTGTGTGTGTGTGTGTGTGTGTGTGTGTGTGTGTCTCTCTTTCTCCATTCCTCTTTTTACACCCTATTCTCCATCAATAATGTTTTCCTATTTCACTGCCTTCCTCAAACACTTATTAGAAAGGTAAAGTGGATAATTTCATGATTGATAATGCCCCATCTCATTTGTCTTTCAAAAAAATATTGTAATTTTAACTGTAAAACACTAAGAACGCTAAGGTAAAAACCTATTAACTGGTTAGGTGAAATACTGTAATAAATCGAATGGGACATTTCATGTCATTTTACAGTAAAATCCAGTTAAATGTACAGTATTTGGAAGTGAAAAAGAACAGCTTATAGTTTACAGTGAAAAAACATGTACACTGGCATTCCCAGAATTCTGGTGCCATCTCATATTTGAGAGATTTTTGTTGAATTAACTGTTTCTTCTAGCTTTTTATTCTCAGTAATGGACATTAGGGCCTCATGTTATCTTATGTTGTCAAATGAATGTTTATTTTATTATATTAGTCTGACCATGAAGGTCTTTTTTATTTGTGTGCACCTTCTACATTAGTATTATCTCTGCTCATGACAAAGCAACTAAAAAAGCTATTCACATTACATCAGTTAGTAAAAAAAAAATGTTTTTATCTAAATTTAAGTTTCAAAAATCAAAATTTTTGCTACCATATTTTGTTTATACTTTATATAACCCCCATACCCAAGTATTTAGTGAGAACATCATCCCCTCTCACATGAACAATTATACAGCAATTCGTTCCGGTCCTCAAATTTGATCAGTCTCTCTATCTCTCTCTCTCTTTCATACTATCATGTGAGCATCCTCAGACAAACAGAATGAGGTCACAGAAACACACTTATGGCAAACCTGCATTACTGGCATATAGGAGCACACAGTCCCCAAACATCCATCATGAAAATGGAGTTGTGGCATCAGCCAGCTGCAGCTTCTCACTGGATGAAGCTGTAAATCTCTGCAGGGCCACAACTCGCTTCAGATCAAAGACACCGACTGTACCGGAGCTGCCATATTTACCAGAAAAACAGACTGCCAAAAACTCACATAGCAGCATGAATAATTTAAGGTGTATTTGTTAGCATTTGTAGACTTCATTAAAGCACCATTAATGGAATAGTGTCATTATTTACTCACCCTTATGTTGTTCCAAACCTGCTTGCTGTTCCAAAATATATATTTTCCATTCAACGACAAAGAGGTGGTATAATTTTAATTGGTTGGCCACATAATCTGAGGTTTTAATCATGTCTGTATTAGGACCAAAAGTTTTGTCAAATCACTAACCCCATATGAGAAATAATAACAGTGATGCATTTATCAACAAATACTACTGATACAAAGCAGAATTGATTTACCTTTGGTGGAAAGTTACGTTTAAAAGTAATGCAGTATTGCATTACTCTCTGAAAAAGTAACTAATTGCTAATGAAATAATATACTTTTAATGGAAAATAATGCATTGCGTTACTTTCTCTCACCTGGGCTGGGCTTGCTTGTTCTTTTTCTATGTTTTGGAAAATGTAAACACCAAAATGGATATTAATAAGCCTTAGGCTGAAAGAAAATGCTAAGTCATGCCTGTACAGTTGAGGGCGCAACTCAAACAAACCTTTCAGCAATCCATTCCGGATTGATGAAGAATATGCAGGAGAAGAAAGTTCAACACTCTTGCTTCAGCAATAAAAACAAAAAATCGAAACACAAATATGATGACTATTTAAAGCCATTTTTGCTTATAAGTATGGTTGAATTGGACCATCAGCAGGGTCAGCAGCAAAGACATTGGTTAATAAAGTGAGATTAAATAGCCTACATAAAATATATTTGTGTAATTATTTGTGTAATTTAACATATTTAATTATAGCAGGTTTGTGTAATATTCTTAGTTTGCATTTCACAGGTTTTAGATTAAGCCTTAGTTCAATTAGGGCATTTTATAAAGGTGCCTTAGAAACAAACATTACTGGTATGCATCTTGAGAAAAAAACAATGGCAATGACTTATTTTAAGATAAGTCAATGCAAGTTGCTTTCAGTTAAAACAGCTCAATAATGCATTTTAATCTGGGACTAGCTAAAGCCTTGTCTGTGAAACCAGGGCCCTGACATGTTCACACAGCGCATACAATGCCTCTGCACTTACTTAAATGGGAAAACAAAGGAGCTTGCGTTACTTATTTAAAAAAGTAACTCAGATATTTTTTTGTACATTTAAAAGGAATACGTGACTTGTCTTTACTACTTAATTGAAAAAAGGTAAATTACGTAACTTTGAATGCATCTCCACTAACAATAAACGGGAACCTGCAACGTTTCATTACTTTGGCTATTCTACATATCGCAGCAGTTCTGAATAATCTTGAGATAAAAATACATTTCCTAAAGCAACCGTGCTATTTTAGCTTGCTTCTGAAAGTCTTTGAGCTCTTTTTATTTCTCTGTTAATTGTCTACTACAAAGGAGGACAACGGACATTCAAAGAAGACTTGGATTATATATAATGTTGTTAAAGGGATACTTCACCTCTGGAAAGATGAATGTGTATTTAAAATAGGTCATTTATGTAGAAGAAATGTGAAATTATTTTTGAATTTGGAGCAGTTTCTAGACTGAGAAAAGCCAGAAAATTAATTTTTGACTTATGTGGATGAAAGACAACAACTCCCAGAACGCACTTGCTTCGCTGCCTGTAACAGAGCGCTGTAGTTAAACAACAAGTCTAGGCTACTAGTGAGTCTCCGTGATGAGTCTGCCCGGGATTTCGAGATCAAGATTGTCCAGGATTCGGCTTTTGCGTTCTACAGTCGCCATTCATCATGTTTACTGTGGCGAGCAGGACGAGTGAGGGCCGCGGGAGAACGGTGCGAGGCCGGTGGCGTGATTACTGATGAGCGACACCTGTGAGACTAACCGGTCTCGTATCTCTCACAGAGGAGCGGAAATTTTCTTAGCAATGCTAAACGCACATCAACCGATCACTTGTTTAGCGTTCATGTAAACACTACATTCAGATTCACCAATCGGAATGAATTCAGTTAGATTGAAACAAAAGGTGTTCATGTAAACAATGAATGGTGACTGCAGAAAGCAAAAGCTGACTCCCGGACATTTTGGACTATCTCAAGGCCAAACGTGTCCGGGAAAAAAGAGGATGGTAACCCCTACTACTCCGCTTTCTCCACAGAACAAGAGCCAGCCCTGCTAGGTTAGCTTCCAAAAAAAGATGGCTGACACTATGTGTGTATTCTGTGAGTGAGATCCCACCCTCTATGGGCGGGTTGAGAACATGCGGGACGGCCCCTACTACTGGCTGTAGTCTTTAGCCTCTGGCCAAAAAATCCTCCGATGACGCAAAATGACGATTTTTGCGTCATCTGAGGATTTTTTCCAGACAAAAAATACATAAATCTCTCGTCTCAGGGGGATATGAGGGTGGAAAGCACGGTAATTTGAAAATACTACAGGTTTTCTACTAATACACAGCTTAATGCTAAATCCTGAAGTATCCCTTTAAGCTAATTTATTGTGATTTTTGTTGTTATATTCTGAGCTTGACAGCCCTTCACTGTATGGAAAAAGGATTGTATCCATATGGATTGTATGGAAAAGATCCGCCTGGGCATTCTGTTTTTGTGTTTGACAGAAGAAAGCCATATGAGTTTGGAATAACATGAAAAAACTGTGAACTATTTTTGGTGAACTATTCCTTCTATAGAATTTAAGGCATTGTGAACTGAACATTACTCCATTAATGAGACAACAGTTTTTGTCCCTATTGACTTCCTTTGTATTTTTTGTACATTCAATGGAAATCAAAACTCTTTGGTCACCAGCATTCTTTAAAATGTTTTCAGTAGAAGAAAGAATGCATACAAGTTCGGAGTGAGTAAATAATGACAGTATTTACATTTTTAGATGGACTACAGCCTACCTATAAACTAGCTATACTGAAAAGGAACTGACCCCAATCCAGTACTCAGTGGCACTCCACTCTTTAGGGACTGCTGAGAATTAGAAGGCCACTTGACTTCTTCAGATGTGGAGAGGCAGCGTGTCTCAATAATTAAGCCCTTCAGCGGGGTTCAAATGCGTGTTTACGGCACGAAAATCTGCGTTGTTTAAGGCTCTAGAATTGACGGGAGAGTTTTTCCCTTTTCACTATCATCGTTTCCAGATTCAACTCTCAGCAAAAGATAGAAAGCACTAACCGCCCACACACACTCCAAGAACCCACATATTCACACACGTGCACACTCATACATGCACGCACGCACACAGGGCGCAGATGCTAATGCTCACTGTCCTCAAGACAAAGAAATAAAGGCAGTTACACACAAAGAGAGCATGCTCACACATTCACACACATGTTGAGAAAAATAAGCCTTTCTCTGAACATTTTTTGCGAATGCAAAGACAAATTTGAATGTTCCATTTATGAGTGAAATATTACCTGAACATTTTATGATTTACCCCATTTATGTATTCACAAAGCCACCTGTACATTACATTTTATCACATAATATAAATAATAAAATACAATAAAAAAAATAATACAACAAAAATAAAAATGAAACAATAGATTTAAAATAAAACTCACATCACAGAACACACATGGCAAAAGATGTAACCACTAAAATGATTTCTTACTGTTTTCAGACTTCACATTCACACATGGCAAGAAAACACACAGCTTTGCCCAAATGAAACCTCAGGTGACTCTCAGCCCGCAGAGGGAGTCTCAGGTGTCCCTGTGCACACTGCTGTCATCTTCCATGTGAAGGAAGAAAAGAGCTTTTTTTTTTCACCTTCTGCTCTCATTTGCACAGATGAGGAACGTGTGTGTGTGTGTGTAATGTGTGTATAAATACTCAAAAGTGAAGAAAGCCCCTCTGATGTCTGATACTGTGGTATCTCACCATCTGATTCTGTGATGTTGGGTGAGAGACAGACATTAATTTACCCTTCCTCTGAAAATGAATCATTTGACACCGCTGGGAAATCTGTATTTTTTCCTGGCTAGTTGAATCGAGACTTGTGTTGACCTCATCTGGCGTATATTTATTACACTGCACCACACTGTAGATATCTGACCTTGTTAATGTCACTTTTGTTTGGTCTGACCTAAATAACAATGACATGAAATCCCAACCCTGACATCCAAACCGGAGACAGAGCAGGCCCAAAGCACGCTCTCTACGCAAGTACGTGGACTACCATTCAAATGTTTGAGGTCAATAAGATCTTTTAAAAAAGATATATATTTTATTCAGCAAGGATGCATTACATGTATCAAAAGTGACAGTAAAAACGTTAATACATTGTTACAAAAATTTCTATTTCAAATAGGTGTTGTTCTTTTCCTGTTCACCAAAGAATCCTGAAAGAAAAGATTATCACATTTTTCACAAAAATATTAAGCAGCGCAACTGTTTTACTGTTTTAACATTGATAATAATAAGAAATGTTTCTTGAGCAGCAAATCAGCATATTCAGAATCAGAATGATTTCTGAAGGATCATGTGACTCTGAAGACTGATGCTGAAAATTCAGTTTTGTCATCACAGGAATGAATTACATTTTAAAATATATTAAATAGAAAAGTTTCGATTGTAATAATACTTTACAGCATTACCATTTTACTGTATTTTTGATCAAATAAATGCAGCCTTGGTAGGTGTCACATTAGCGACATGTTGTAGGGAATAAGGATTTTTTTTATAATTAAAAATGTTGGATTTATCCCTTCCTTACCCTGCTGAAAAAAGCTTAAATTCCAAAAAAAATTCCACAATGGTCTCAACTATAGTTTTAGATGAATAATTCTATTCTGTAACTGACACAACCTGGTCACACTATTTTTGTTGCAGGTAAACCATCCTGACCGGTGTGACCTTGGAAGGTGACCAACCACAACCAGCGTGAATGTGCCCAAAACAAACCAATAACTAAACTAATATTAAATGCAACTTCTTCTAAAGTGTCACCAGTTGACAGGGACTTGCACAGGAATTTTGAGGGGCAGTTGCTCTGACCTGAAAAAAGGGCAACCCCCCCACAAAAAAAAACCTCACGGGCTATATGAAGGACTGAGAATAACAGGGTCTTTATTAAAATATATATACACAAAGAAGTAAAAAACTGAAATGCAGCACTCAATCACCTTAACTACTACTAATAATAACACAGAAAAACATGACTTGTCATGAAAATCCCTACATCAATATCCCTATCAATATCATATCAAGTCACTGATAGGTTTCTCCAAATTTACATACTAAACAACATACAAAGCTTCAAAGGAGGAGCCACATATTAGGGGCCATTTCAACAAAAATGAAAAAAACATTTAATTGTCTTGCTACACTGCAGCATAATAAAACAGTTCTCACACTCCAGTAATATTTCTGTGAATTGAATTAATCTTGCACTTGTTCATAGTTTTTGTATTATGTTTGAATATATTCAGTTGAATTTCACCCATACAAATTGCCTTATCTGACCATGTTTATGTCCAAACTCAATGCCTCATATTATGGTCTTATTATTATTTATAAAGATTGCAAAACGTCAGAGATGACAGGTTTATGATATATAAATTTGTGAACCGTATACAAAATGTATTAACAATATGTTAAATGTCACCAAAATACACATGAAAAAAAGAATTCCTCATATTTTTTTTATTTTATTTTTTTATGATTATTAATATTTATTTATTTATTTTTATTTATTTGAAAATAAATAATCTGGATTGAATTGACAGATGGGGAAAAACTCGCTTCTAATAAAATAGATAAATAAACACTTCGATTTCGGGGGAAAATACAATCCTTTTTTAACCTTTTGGCTTCCTTTACATTCAGTTGTGCTTCTTGCTTGCAGAGCTGCCAACTCTCACGCATTGGCCGTGAGACACACGGATTTGATTGGATTCACACGCTCACACCCGCGATTTCTCACCCTGAAGTGTCAACCCGGTCGGTCAAATGCCTGAAAGATGAGTTTATCTATTGATCTACCTGTTGTGCCACTCGTGATCGACTATTTATACCGCAAATTAGTTAAAATCTCCCGGAATCTAGAGCGAGCGTGCATGCGAGACAGAGACTGCTCCAAACCGGGTAGCGCGCGCACGGCAGAGAGGGAGAGTGAGCGAGAGACCTTGCGTGTGCAGAGAGGACTCCCACACAATACAACCAATAGTACTGTAATGTTAAATCTTAAATCTTACTTGTGAAAAGTAATCCCTGAGCGATGGTCCGCCGATTTGTGCAGGAATATGCTGCACAGTGCTTTGGTATCTACTGCTGCTATGCAACGCAATAGGAGTATGACTGGTTTAAGATGGCGGACGCATTTCTTGTGCCCAGCGGCCAATAGGGCGTCTAGCTCTATATGATGTCTATGGCTTCACCGGTCGCGTGCAGCGCTGCAGCCACGTAAACAGAGTTTGCCCTTCCCCGGCCGCGATATTTTTTTTCCCCAGGATGGTAGGGGAAGACTCATGAATATTCATTAGGGAACTCATCCCTGATTGGTCTGATGACCTACCCCTAACCCCGCCCCTAAACCTACCCGTCACCAGGGTTAAGACCAATACTGAACACCGCCCCTAAACCTACCCGTCACTGGGGTTACGACCAATCAGGGATGAGTTCCCTAACGAATATTCATGAGTCTTCCCCTACCATCCTGGGGAAAAAAATATCGCTCCCCGGCCTACTGACTTTCACTTTCGGTGCCTGAATGGAAGTGAATGAGGCCTTGCGATTTTTTTGTAGATTTTTTTTACCTAGGCCTATGTGAAATTCTGCATTCATTGTACAAATTATTTATTTATTTATTTTCCCCCTCGGAAGGGCAACGTGAGTCGAGAAGGGCATATGGGGCAGGAGATTCGTAAATTTTGGGGCATCTCGCCCGGGGGACGGGTAGGGTTAGGATTAGGGTTAGGTTAGGGTTAGGTTTAGACCTAGGTTTAGACCTAGGTTTGCTAGCTAGTTCTGTGCCTGCCTGTGTGCGCTATTCTGCGCGCTGACCCTGGTCAACGAGAACCCGCATGAGAGATGTGACGCAGGACGTAACCCCGCCCCCTGGGCGAGATGCCCCAAAATTTATATGGGCAGTTGCCCGGGCAACCTGAGCAACCCCCCTGTGTCCCTGCCACTTGAACCCGTTAAAGAGACAGCTCACCCAAAAAAGAAAATTCTGTCATACTAACTCTCATGTTGTACCAAACCCATTAGACTCTTCGGAACACAAATGAAGATATTTTTGATGAAATATAGCGATAAAGCGATTGAGTCTCTTCTGAAAATGTGGACTAAACTGCTCAATTCATATGGATTAGTTTTACGATCTCTTTATGAACTTTTTGAAGCGTCAAAGTGGTAGTTGCATAGCTGTCAATGGAGAGACAGAAATCGCTTCGATTTTAAAAATATCTTCCTTTGTGTTCCGAAGATAAACGGAAGTCTTACCGGTTTGGAACGACATGAGGGTGAGTAAATGATGACAGAATTAAACATTTTGGGTGAACTAACCCTTTAGAATAATCTAGGCTGATAATAATCATTATTTATTTATATCACAATTATTTCTCTTACACTGCAATGAGATTAAAAAGCAAGCATGGAGCCATTTGTCTACAGATTTCAATATGAACTCAATAGCTTATGCACATACATTTTGTAGCTACTGTATATACTTACAATGTATGTAAACAGTTGTCGTATTATGTATGTTTATGTTTCTCCTACATTACTTTAGAAGAAATTTTTCTCATTTCATAATCCACTTTGTTAACAAATGGCAAATAAGTTAGTTAAAATATCCAATGTATAAGATCACAACACATTGACACACATCCCCACTCAAACACACTCATTAACGATCCCACACGCCGACACACTGACGTACACACACGTGTGGCACCTCAGAGAAGTGTGAGTTTATGAATGGCAGTAAAACTCTTACGGTGACAGTAGGGATGGCGGTGACCAGAGAATACACCAGCACCGGGGGAGCTTTGCTGTCATCTTCAGGTCCTGGATACGGCTTGGAGAAGGCTTTATCGAAGCAGAAGAATCCTTGAACGTGCACCGGGAATGTGTCCGTATACTCAAAGTAGTATGCCAGGAGAACCGTTCCTGCCATGATCACCAGCTGGAAATAGAACATGATTCCAGTTTAGAATAGAAAAATCCGTTCTAATAGGTGGATGGTGGGGTTCTGGAATAAAACACACGCTGCAGTCGGAGTCTTCGGCTGAGTGAAGGAATAAAAAGAAGAAAATAAAAAAGACAATTCTCCCCCGTGAGAGAAGTCACAGGAGATTTTGTGGCGTGAATGAGTGAAGGCAGCATGAAAGAATACTGTGAGAACGGCTAGAATCCATTCAGCTATGCCTATCTATAGAAATAAAATAAAAAGAGGCATGGAAGACAAATAAAAGAGAGGCATTTTACGGAAAAGAAAACAAGAAGATGAGAATGATCAAGGGAGAGAATAAAAATAAGGGGAGGAGGAAAAGAGATGGCAATGTTGTAGAGAGAGAGAGGGGGGGAGCTGGAGAGATGGGAGAGAGAGAGAGAGAGAGAGAGAGAGAGGGAGGGAGGAAGGGGGGCGTGTGTATCTGTGCTCACAGCGGGAGAGGAATACATTGCTACATGACAAGTAATGCATGCAGTTTTTTAGATTTTTGGGCAGCAAAGATAAATAGCATTACATTTATTTAAATAATTTATAGAATGGGCACTTTCAGTTTTCTTTTCAACAAATTGTAATGACATGTTTTGTTTCAGATTCTTCAGAAAATTCTGACGGTCAACCCTAAATATTATATTAGCCGTTTATACGTTTCTGTATTTTAGTTTGCTCTTTTTTATTTTATTTTATAGCATTGCATGTAATTAGTAATTAGTATCTAACTACATGTAACATCTGTAATAAGGACATAGTAAGATAAAGTGTTACCTAAAAATATCAGGGTTCCATATTTAGCCTAATTGGTTGGAGTTTGCTAGTTTGGGACCAGCTGTTGGTTTACATTTGACAAACTCATATTTCCCATTGAAACATTCCTTTTTCATTTGATTTACACTGAATCTAATCTAATAGTTCTTACTATAAAAACACAGTGTTTTGTGGCTCTAATGCTCCAAAACATTCTGAGACAAGTGTATTCGTGGAAAGTATTTACATGCATTGTAGCTGACGCTGGAAGGTCAGCTGTGGGTTATGACATCTTGGTGATTTTTGGTGGTTAATGTTTATTTTTTGATTTTATAGTTTATTTTTTGACTTTATGGTTTAAATGTATATTTCTGTATTGTGATAAATTCATAATTTGGTTGCTTTTTGTATTGTATTATTATTCAGTTTGTTTAAGTTTAGTGTCATGTGACCCGTTCTGATTATTTCACCTGGACGTGTTAGCGTCAATGGGATCGTGAGATGTGAAACTCAGATATCCATGTTAGTGCTCCCGACTTAATCTACTGTTGGTTACCAGGCGAATACGGTAAAATTATTAATATTTTGTATATTATGTTTGGTTTGTGTTCGTAGTGGTGTTGTGTGTGAAATTATGGTTTGGTTTTCTCTTGTCTAGTTTTCACGGTGTCTCTGGATCAAAAATAAAAGAAATGGACATCAGTACTTCGGAAGCGTGGACTGTTTTATAACCAGCGAGTAGTTACAGTGAAAACGTTTCCTAATTCCATCCTACCGACTACGAGATGTGCTGTGGCGGTGATCCTCCAGCTTCGGCGTGCAGCCTGCCACTTCTGGGTCTCTGCACGCGGGTTGACTGTTTCCCGTGGTGATTGATGCTGCTGTCTTCAGCGCGCGGCTCTGTTGCGCCTTTCCTTGGACTTCGCGTGCCGTTCAACTGTCCCGTGGTGAACTAAAAGGTTTTGGCGTGCAGTGGTTGCCTTCTGTGATGGACTGTTGCGAGCTTTAGTGTGCAAATCTGCTACATGATCGTCAATGGAGGATCTTCTCACGCAACGTTGTGTCAGCTGTGCATCAGCAGGTTAGATGCACAATATTAAATTATCTTTTTTTTTTTGTAAACGATGGATGGTTTTACAAATCAATGTACATTTGTTATAAGATAAAGATGCCCAGGACTAGAGAGAGAAAAAATGTCCTGGAGGTAACTGGTTCTTAACTGCTGTGATTGTAATGTGTTTAAGGTTTTTAAAGTAGCTAAATATTCAAGTGTTGAGGGCATTGATTTAAGTTAAGTGGTTACTCAGTCTAAGATCGTTTTACTGCTATCTATTGTGATTATATATTACATATTGTGTACTATTTGTTAAAGTGCAAATCCTTTAGAGAAAAATGTCAGTCCAGGGTGATTTAGCTGAGCAAAATGATTCTCCATCACAAGAGCAAGGAGTCTTATCTGCAGAGAATGAGTATATGGATGGTGTTGTGAGGGATCGACATGTATCATGTGCATCATGCGCAGAGAAATCTGAGGCAAGACGTAAAGAGCTTAATTCTGTTTTATTGGAGACAACTGAAATCCGAAAATCCTCCCGTGATAAACGTTTAACACCAAAGATGCAGGAGTTAAAAGAGCAAGAATTGACTCAAAAGGAGAGGAAGTTTAAATCTGCATATGAGAAATGGAAGTCTCAAGTCAGAGATGTTCGTTTAAAGTTAAAACATGAGTGCTCTGAAAGTGACTTGTGTGACATGATGGATAAGGTTGAGAGGCAAGAGTTTGAATTGAAAGAGTTATATGATAACATGCGATTCCAAGCACCTCCAAGCCAAGAAACTAGGAGAAAAATTGATGCATGTTCGGCTGTAACGGCAGACTTGTTGAAATTAATGAGGGTACGCCTGGTGGAGGATGGCATGGAATTTGATGTTGACGCTGAGAGAGCAAGGTTGCGTATGCTGCTGGACTGTGAGTACGCTAGGTCCATATATGGATCCACGGCTTCTAGAGCCACGGCCGTTAGCAACCATTCTAAACCTGCATCGGAGTCTGCAAGCATTTCAGCTAAGAGAGCAGAGGCTGCCGCGCTGTTAGCTGCAAAAAAAGCTGAAGTGGAAATGGAAGCTGACATCGAGGCACAAAGGCAGCAACTGAAGAAGCTTGAAGATCGTAGAGACATTGAGGTTATGGAAGCAAGACTCCGAGTGTATACTGAGGAGGAGTCAAGGGTAAAAAGTCAACAGTGTGGTTCAGCAAGCGGTAACGTGAGTAACCACAGTCCTTTGGTTCCTAACACAATTTTGAATCAGCAAGTTACAAAAAGTGAAGTATCCTTAGTACAGGCGTTACAAGGGTCCATGGCCCTATCTCGACTTCCCGCTCCAGAACCTTTTGTATTCTCTGGCGACTCACTAAAATTTATAGAATGGAGTACCACCTTTAAAGCTCTTATAGAGGGACGGTGCTCAAATCCTGCAGATAAGCTCTTCTACTTACAGAAGTATGTTGATGGTGAGGCCAGATCGGCTCTGGAAGGCAGCTTCTACAGGAAAGATGAACAGGCCTATCAGCAAGCGTGGGAGAAGTTGAATGCCAGATATGGTCACTCCTTTGTGGTGCAACGTGCCTTTAGAGAGAAACTTAATAGGTGGCCTAAGATTGGTGCAGCCGAGTACGTCAAGTTAAGAGAGTTCAGTGACTTCCTACAATCATGTAGTGATGCTTTGCCCTATATTAAGGGTCTTCAGGTGCTGAATGACTGCGAGGAAAATCAGAGGATACTGGCCAAGCTTCCTTTCTGGGTGACAAGCAGGTGGAACCGTTATGTCACAGAACAGCTGGACAAAGACAAAGATTATCCAAGCTTTAATCAGTTTGCCTCATTTGTATCAAAAGAAGCACGTATAGCGTGCAATCCTGTGTCATCATTGTATGCACTAAAGATCGTTGAAGAGAAGCCGTCTAAGGAAATAAAGCGTTCAAGAGTAAACACGTTTGCAACCACTGCAAAGACTTTAGATGCAGCATGTGCTACGGCCGAATTCAGTAACATTTCCGACCGTGAGACTGAAGAGACTTGTAGAAAGAAAACCTCATTTGCGTGTAGCATAAATTCAGTTAAATGTATGTTCTGTGATGATCGTCATTCTATTCAGGAATGTCGAAAACTAATGGAAAGAGCAGCAGAGGAAAAGAGAAAGTTTGTCATGGAGAATAAGTTGTGCTTTGCATGTTTGAGAAAAGGACATGGCTCCAAAGACTGCAGAAATAGGGCTGTGTGTGTGGTATGCAAGAAGCGCCACCCAACTTCGTTACATGAAGATCGTCAGCCAGGAGAGCAGTCACCTCCACGGACAGCTTTGCAGACTGAAGAGAATGCATTCTCTCTAACATGCTGTACGAATGGAGGAGAAGGTGATATAACATCTATGATTGTCCCAGTATGGCTGTCTTCATCTAACTCAGAGTCTGAAGTCTGCGTATATGCTTTATTAGACACCCAGAGTAGTCACACATTTGTCGACCAGGAAGTGTGTGAAAGCTTGCAGGCATTAATGGAACCGGTAAAACTAAAGCTTTCTACCATGATGGGAAAAGACTCTGTTGTGTTGAGTCACAAAGTTAGTGGACTTCGGGTTAGAGGATTTTCTTCGGACAGCCCTATCTGCCTGCCTCCTGTTTATACGAGAGACTTCATTCCCTTTGTGCGCACACACATTCCCACCTGTGAAACAGCTAAACGGTGGAGACATCTAGAGGTGATCGCAAAGGAAATGCCCGCACGGATGGATTGTGGAGTTGGTCTTTTGATCGGCTATGATTGCTCCAGAGCACTGGCGCCACGACAGGTCATCACTGGTGGTGATGAAGAGCCTTACGCCATCAAGACGGACCTTGGCTGGAGCATCATAGGAGGAACTCCACAATGTGTAAACTCCAAGTTTGGGACTGGTTTATGCCACCGCATATCAGTCAGAGAGCTCCCCTCCGTGACACCCGCCGCTGTTATCAGAGCACTTGAGCTGGATTTTGTAGATACTCCATCCGGTGAAAAGAGTAAATCACAAGATGATGTTCAGTTCCTGCAGGTAGTAAAAAAGGGTGTCTATCAGAATGAATATGGCCATCTTGAGATGCCCCTTCCTTTCAAAATACGGCCTCATCTTCCAAATAATAGGAGGCTTGCATTAGGACGGCTGAAGCATCTTAAGAGGAAATTGGACAAGAATCCTCAATTCAGACATGATTATATGACGTTCATGGAAGGTGTCTTCAGAGATGGAGATGCGGAAATAGCAAATGAGCAACCAGACATGGGAAATGTGTGGTATATTCCTCACCAAGGCGTCTATCACCATAGGAAACCAAATAAGATCAGGATAGTCTTTGACTGTGCAGCTAAGTATGAAGGTACCGCCTTAAATGACCATCTATTGTCTGGGCCTGACCTTACCAATGGATTGACTGGAGTGCTTTGCCGTTTCCGTAAACACCCTATCGCTGTCATGTGCGACATTGAGAAAATGTTTCATAGATTTCATGTTATTAAGGAAGATCGGGACTATCTGCGTTTTCTATGGTGGGCAAATGGAGATACCGACACAGAACCCAGAGAATATCGCATGAAAGTACACCTTTTTGGAGCATCATCTTCTCCAGGCTGCGCCAATTATGGCCTGAAGTATCTCGCCAGTATGAATGAGAGTGAGTATCCTTTGGCAGCTGGGTTTATCAGAAACCATTTCTATGTGGACGACGGCCTCGTAAGCCTGGAATCTGTTGAGGTAGCAATCAAACTGGTGAAGGAAGCTCAAGCTGTGTGTGCTAAAGGAAAGCTGCATCTTCACAAATTTATTTCCAACAACCGAGAAGTGTTGGAGTCTATTAGTCCGTGTGATCATGCGGCTGAAGTAAAGAACGTTGATTTCCATCATGACTTTCTTCCAGTACAAAATGTCTTGGGCGTAAGGTGGGATGTAGAGAATGATGTACTCACCTTTAATGTTGTTCTTGATGAGAAACCTGCAACACGACGTGGAATTCTGTCCATGGTGGCTTCAGTCTATGACCCATTGGGTTTTTTGGCCCCATTTGTTATATCTGGCAAGAAGGTCCTGCAGGAGATGTGCCATAAGGGCATCAGTTGGGATGAACCGTTACCTTCTGAGCTGAGACCAAGGTGGGGGAGTTGGCTGAATGATCTGTCCAACCTAGGAAAGGTACAAATTCCAAGATGCTTCACCCCTCCAAATTTTGGACCGATTCTGAGAATTGAATTGCATCACTTTTCTGATGCTAGCAGTCAAGGTTATGGACAGTGCTCTTATATCAGATTGGTGAGTGAAAGTAAGATACATTGTACCTTAGTTATGGGTAAAGCGAGAGTTGCTCCCATAAAGGTTGTCACTATACCAAGATTAGAGTTAACTGCAGCTGTCATTTCTGCTGCTGTGAGTAGTATGCTGAAGGAGGAGTTGGCACTCAGAGTTGATAGAGAATATTTTTGGACAGATTCTCAAGTGGTCCTTGGTTATATTAACAATGAAGCAAGAAGATTTCATGTCTTTGTTGCTAATCGGGTCCAGAGAATTCGGGAGGCCACAGATCCAAGACAGTGGTATTATATCAATACGGAAGAGAATCCCGCTGACCATGCCTCGAGGGGCCTCACTGTAGAGGAGTTGATCAGTTCAAACTGGTTTACAGGACCCAGATTCCTCTGGGAGAAAGAGGTATTTGCTAAACAAGGAACGTTGGAGCTGTTGGTGGGAGACCCGGAGGTTAAGGCTGTCCAGGTATTGAGGACCGAGATCATGATGCAAGTGGATTTTCAACAGCACCTATCACGACTATCAAAATGGACTACAGCTGTGAATGTCATTGCCCGGATCCAAAGATTAGCAAAGAAGATGAAGACACCAGAATCTTTAAGTGTGGAGGAAAGGAGGAGGGCCTCATTTACTCTCATTCAGCTTGCACAACGGGATGCCTTCAAAGAAGAGTTGAATGTACTCAGTCAGGACTCTGGTATGCTGCCTTCTAACCATCCTCTGTATCAGCTTGATCCATTCATGCAGGATGGAATAATGAGGGTGGGAGGACGATTGAGGAGAGCATGTGCACCTCTTGAATTGCGGTACCCAGCAATCCTTCCAAGTGACGGCATTGTCACACACCTTATTTTAGCACACCATCATCAAAAAATTCAACATCAAGGCAGGGGACAGACTCTGAATGAATTGCGAGCCAATGGCCTTTGGATCATGGGTGGCAGTAAGGTGGTAGCACACTACATACGACAGTGTGTTCCTTGTAGGAGAGCTCGTAGGCTGCCAGAGCAACAACGGATGGCGGACTTGCCCCGTGACCGCACTGATCCTTCCCCGCCATTTACTTATTGTGGCATGGACTGTTTTGGGCCTTTTTACACCAAGCAAGGTCGCAAGACATATAAACGATATGGCCTTCTTTTTACTTGTCTTTGTTCCAGAGCTGTTCACGTAGAGATGTTGGAGGATATGACGACTGATGCATTCATCAACGCATTACGGTGTTTCATAGCCATCCGTGGAGCTGTCAGACATATCAGATCAGACCAAGGAACTAACTTCATGGGGGCAAGGAATGAGTTGAGGAATGCCTTAAAAGAAGTGAGTAAAGAGAGAGTGGCAGCATATCTGGCAGCGAAGCAGTGCGATTTCTGTCTGAATGCACCCAGTTCGAGTCATGCTGGAGGGGTCTGGGAACGGCAGATTCGAACCATAAAGGGGGTAATGAGTTCAGTTTTGGCACGGAGTACTGGAAGACTTAATGATGCCTCTTTACGTACGTTCTTCTATGAAGCTATGTCTATAGTCAATAACCGCCCATTGACAGTGGATGGTCTCAGTGATCCTACAAGCCTAGAGCCTCTAACTCCCAACCACCTGCTTACCATGAAGTCGTCTGTTCCACTTCCTCCACCGGGTATGTTTGTTAAGGAAGATCTTTATGCAAAGAAACGTTGGAGGCAGGTGCAGTATTTGAGTGAACAGTTTTGGAGTAGATGGAGGATAGAATATCTTGCTAATATCTCTCTCAGGCAAAGATGGCATACACCAAGGCGGAATGTGCAAGTGGGGGACATTGTCATTGTCAAGGAAGAGGAAATTCCCCGCAACGAATGGAGGTTGGCCAGGGTCATTGAAGTTTGTAAGGCTGATGATGGACTGGTACGGAAAGTTACAATACAGATTGGGGATCGGAAGTTGGGGAAAAGGGGTGAACGCCTCACTAAACCTTCTATTATTGAACGCCCTATCCAAAAGTTGGTGGTTCTTGTAGCTAAAAGTTGAAAATTAATATCGCCTATCACTTATTAGAAGTTAGTGAGTCATATTAGTACCATGTTGGTACTAGGTGGTATTTTGGATGTTGATTTGTACTGTTTAATGTTGGTAAATATTAGAATGTGAAGTATGGTGAACAATTTGTTCATTTTAGCAGAAGAATGTGTAATTATGAAATATGTTTTGTTTTGAATTGTTGTTGATTTCGTGTTTCCTGTTGGAGCCTGGAAATTACCATTGATTATTTGATTGGTTGTATCCTTGTAGGTGTTTTTGTTTTCTTTCGATGTTTTTTTTATTACTCAATGGTAATTTGGTGGGAGTGTAGCTGACGCTGGAAGGTCAGCTGTGGGTTATGACATCTTGGTGATTTTTGGTGGTTAATGTTTATTTTTTGATTTTATAGTTTATTTTTTGACTTTATGGTTTAAATGTATATTTCTGTATTGTGATAAATTCATAATTTGGTTGCTTTTTGTATTGTATTATTATTCAGTTTGTTTAAGTTTAGTGTCATGTGACCCGTTCTGATTATTTCACCTGGACGTGTTAGCGTCAATGGGATCGTGAGATGTGAAACTCAGATATCCATGTTAGTGCTCCCGACTTAATCTACTGTTGGTTACCAGGCGAATACGGTAAAATTATTAATATTTTGTATATTATGTTTGGTTTGTGTTCGTAGTGGTGTTGTGTGTGAAATTATGGTTTGGTTTTCTCTTGTCTAGTTTTCACGGTGTCTCTGGATCAAAAATAAAAGAAATGGACATCAGTACTTCGGAAGCGTGGACTGTTTTATAACCAGCGAGTAGTTACATGCATGTTTAGGTGCAGCTGTGTGAATCAGCACTGACATATTGGATGCATATCCATCATTTCCTAAAGATTGACAGATTATAGTTCAGTTCATGCCTTATACTGTAGCAGCTGATGTTCAGGTTTATCAACTAAACATTTCTATCGTTATGGTTGCAACATAGCTCACATTATCAGTCAACACGGATCTTCTTTGCTTCTGAAATCATTTAGTGTTTCAACATAATGTAATGGTATTACGGCAGTGAATTCCACTCATTTAATTGTAGGCACTCCAAACTTGCAAAAAATACACAAATCTACATACAGTTGATTTAACACTATTTAGTGTGTAAGGCAAAAGATTTTTAATAAAATAAACCTATTTTATTTTTAAATGTTTGTTTTTCATCATACATGTTTTCATCAGCCAATCTGCATATCTCCATTCATCTCCATTGTATCTGGGTTGAATAAAACTTAAATAGCTTTTACAGAAATTAGATTGTCATGCTTATATTGATTAATTCTAAAATGCTGAGAAAACACTAAACTTGTCTTTATCGCTATACTTTCTGTTCAACCCTGTATATTGTTTCTGCCATCATATTTAATCATAATTTTTTGATAGCACCTTCGAACAGCGGTAAGTATCTTTATCCGTATTTCCTTTACACATATCAGTTTCTCAAGCTTAATAGTTCAGTGTTGTGGGAAACATCACAGTGATCCATTTTTAGACAAAATATTCTGTTCTTGGCACAAAAACAGAATATTGACCGTGAACAATGTGGTGTGCTGCGAATATATTTGTTTGCTAAACCTATTACTAAGACTGCACAGACCATCAACCCCTGTAACCCCACTAAATTAAGAAGTGCCAATTGTTAAACTCAGTTGTTGACCACTAATCACAATATCTATGAACGTCCCTCAATGTCTTTCTATTGTATTTACAGCTTTTGTTGAATGTAAACTTTTGAAATGATATACTCATATATCATATAGCACCTTCAGCAATAACGACCCATGGACAAACTTGCACAAGAAAGACTAGACAAAGTTTTTTCCAAAGCCTAAATAAACTTCTGGTCTGGTCTCTTTGGAGTCAGTGGTAGAGATGATAACTGCCTAATTCTATCATCCATCGGTTCAGTTCATGACAAGCAATTCAGAAATTCAATGAAGCTCTTGTATAAACTGTTGCCTAGTTATTGCTTCATTCTTGTTGTACTCTACTATGATCTTTTCTGCTGACTGCTTCTGTCTCCCCCACTGTGACTGCTTTCATGTTATTTCTAGCTTCTGTCCCACATGAACATGAACATGAACACAAGGTTTCAGCTCTCACTCTTCTAAAAGCTATCCACAGAGTTCTGCACCCAGCTTTAGTCTGCTTTGTAAGCCCTCACAACATTTTTTGTCATTGGTAACCCAACAGTTCCATGAGGTACTCTTTCATAAACACTAAACCAGAAACATATTTCACTGATGTTATACTGGATATCATTCAACAGTATCATTTATTTCATTAAAATTTCAATAATTACAATGATTCACTCTTACAATACTGTGGGTGAAAAAGACTTTTAGTTATTGGGATTGATTACAGTACTTTGCAATTTACAGTCAGATTACAAATTACAGTAGTGTTTTGAATACCGTCTGTATGAATGTGCAATGGGAGTCAAGCTCATATTCTCTAACCGGAAAACATAGCTACAGTGATTAAAGTAATATCAAAGATGACAACGTCAACAAACCGAAAAGTCTTATTACTTTTCACACGTCAATCGGGCCACGAGTTCATCCATCAAACTTTCAGCAGCTTTTATATCTGGCTAGAGAGTGGTGCATTGGAGTCACGCGTAGAACACAAAAAAGCTCCGGTGGAGAACAATGACTGGATCTAAAACCTTGTTACCAATATCACAGACTCAGTAGACACGTGTGAGTCCTAAATATGTATGGGTGTGAGTTCAGATACTGAATGTGGTTGTCATTCCCGTAAATAACCCCTGTTGGTCACCCTCGCTATGGTCCTTGTTGCCTGTTCATACAGACCTGAGATGCTACTGTAAGTTGCTGTGTTAACAGAACATTTCGAGACTCACACCTGTAAGTAAATGCGATTGTCAAACCCCAAAACTGATACTGTAAACGCAGTGTTTAAGCAGGGCCGTAGCTAGGGTATCAGGTTGTTGCTGTGAGCCCCTTTGAAATGACTGACGGGCCTGCCTTTAAGTATCTTCTCCTCGCAATGAAATACATGAGCTTGTTTGTCATTCTCCGTAATTGGCCACGTAGGCTACTGTTACAACTTATTTTGAAGAAAGGGCAAAAAAGGAATTTATTTAGGCTACATAATATCCAATCCAAGTCATAATTTTTTGAAATCTTTCCTGGCAGGAAGGATAAGATGAAACCCAATTTGTCTCCTTCCACTTTCACACAGTCCTATTTTACAGGGTTTAAATGCAAAGGCAAAATGATGCTTTCCAAAGTAGTTTACAGCTTACACCTGACACAAGGCTCTGAATCTTGACACAAGGCTCGGAATAATAAATTCACTCATGCATCAAATCCTGTGTTGTACGGTAACACAAACATTCTAATTCAGTTTTAGTGTGGAATTAACAATTTGTTTGAAGATAATAACCCTAATATAAACATAACCCATGAGATATCCTCTTTACACTGGTTTGCAATAAATCTAGCATTTTGAAATATAAACTAATAAAAAACTCTCAAAAATTATGACGATTCCTGCAAACCTTTTTTTTATTTTATTTTTTTACTTTTTTACTTTACCAAACTAAGGTGTCTTCATATTTTTATTATTCTCCACATTATTGTTTTAGAATAATATAATAACAATATTTTTTTGTAATTGTAATGTTTTATATCCCATGAATGTGTATACAATTTGTTCATTTCCAGTATTTCCCAACATTTATTTTACACAACTCTGTTCATACTAATGCATTAAACTGATCAAAAGTGACAATATACTGTAGATATTTACAAAAGATCTCTAAAAGCTGTTCTTTTGAACTTTCTACTATAACTAAAGAATCCTAAAAGTAAAATGTATTAGGTTTTCCACAGCACAACTGTTTTCAACATTGATATTGATAAGAAATGTTGAGCACATTCAGAATGATATCAGAATGATATCTGAAGGATCATGTGACACTCAAGACTGGAGTAGGCTAATGATGCTAAAAATTCAGCTTTGCCATCACATGAATAAAATATATTTTAAAATAGTAATAATATTTTACAATATTACTGTATTTTTGATCAAATAAATGTAGACTTGCATAAGCACAAGAGACTTATAAAAACGTTTTTAAAAAATATTACAGACCTTAAACATAATAAACACTGTTGTGAACAGTATTGTGATATATAATGTCCCATGTGTGTACTATAATTGTCTTAAAGCTCAAAATAGTTTTATGTAAAATTATCACCAGGATTTGTAGAAATGCAATTCCATTGCCCCATGTGCACATACGGTTGAAAGAAAGCAGACTCGAACTGTGCATTTAATTTGACAAAAATCCCTGATACATATTAAACAGCCAGCATGTTTAACCATAATGAGAATGCTTGTTATGTAATAATTTTGGGCTAAATCTTTTTTTTGGCTAAACTTTTTTGGGGATTTTTGTCAAGATGAATAAGTGTGGAAAATAAATGCATTGCACAAAGACCACATAGGAGTGACAGAATTAAGTTCATTATCTCATTTTTAGACTTGCTAATTGAGAGCAGAAGGCATGTGCCCTTGTTTAGCAATGCTGAAGAAAGGTCACACATTCACACAAACAGCAGGAAAACAGGGCAGATGGACACAAAGTCAAATGAACCCAACACTTTCAGATGAAACAATTATAAGTGTAACCAAGAAACAAGACAAAAGTTTTGACGTATCTTGGGTGAGTGCTGCGAAATGCCATTAATGTAGCATTTTTTAGATTTTTTGTTGAGAGAAATGTAACAGATTACACACGTGACGGGACTTTTAAAGAGCGGTCCACTTTTCTGGCCTCATTTCTCAGAGCGAGTGAAAATATTCACTCTTTCTGAATATTTTACTGCTGTGCCAGCAAATAAAAATTCAGACGTCATGATAACTCTGCCACTCTGTCAAAAACATGGAGAAAACTGACAAGATGGTGACAGAGAGAAAGAAATGTCTTTGGCTAACTTTAGCTATTACTGTTAGCTCTTACACACAGGAAACAGGAATTGGCATGTGGAAACCCCCCCCCAAAAAAACAGCTTAAACCCATCTACTCAGTCTCCCAGCCTGCCCAAGCCAGTTAAGTTGGTATTAGATGGGACCAGCTGACTGACTGTTGCTAAACCAGCTTCAGTTTCACTAGGTTGGGGGAGAAGATAAACCACTTAAAGGTAGGGTAGGCAGGATTTTTCAAAAAAAAAAAAAAAAAAACATCCCAAATTTTTTATAACTGTCTTTACATACCAATACATAATTAAAATGTAAGTACTCTGAAAAAGAAAGTATAAAAATCGAGTGTCTGTAAGTCCTCTCAGGGCTGCAATAAACACAGCTACTTATTCCATTCGCTCCCACCCCCTCCCTTCAGGGCTCCTTTCAAAGCCACGCCCCCAAAACACATGAACGCGCGATGCCGACCGCGCTCAGCTGGAGGACGCGTTTACCAGCGCCGAGTGGAGACGAGCAGTGCATGTGGTGACATCATGTCAGAATCACATGTAATAAAATACCTAACTTTATCATTATGAATATAAACAACTAACATGGCTGTTAGTACTCACTATCAAGCCAGCATATCGATACTGGTAAAGTTTAAAATATATTGAGTTCGGTAACGAGCTAGTAACATAAGGCAAACTCAAAGCTAAAAACAGGTTGCATTGATACACGTTTTTCCCGTTCACAGGTCAAGGTGTTATCGCGTGCAAATCGTGGGGGATTAGCGGGCGATGAACGCTCGCCAATCTGTTAGTATGAATGAGCCAACAATGCATCAAAGATGCTCGCAGACGCCTCACAGACGCGTCGCCGAGCCCAGAAAAATATCTAGCATGCTAGATATCCAGAGCTGTCGCACGACTCAACCTCACGTGATGTCATGAGCTACAGCCAATCAGAGCAACTGGAGATTAAACATACAAGTATGTGTAGACATAAAAATATAATTACTTATGCTTTTCGGACGTATATCCCTGTTTGTAATCATAGGTTTTACTAAAATACTTTTAGGAAAAAGGAAAGTCAACTGTATATTGCCGATGTCCACAATGTTGATGTTCTGGGTGTTCTTTTTTAAAATGAAGTTGCGTGTATATATTTTCTCATAGCAAATCATCGCGCAAACAGTTTGCAGCACTAGTTTCTGTCTGACGTCCATAATCGCGTGTTGTGTTGTTCTTCGCTGGGTATTGGCGCGCGTGCTGTTTCGCGTCATTTCCGGTTCGTTTTATCACTTGATTTTTCGTGACAAAACGTGGTTTGTAGACAAGATAGAATCGTTGGGTGACAGAGTTGTTGTCAACTTGTGTAGTTGCGGATCAATCACGTTGTGTCGTGTGGTGTGAACAGCTCAACAACTTGAACACTCCTGATTTCACAGAGAGCAAGTCATGTAGTGTGAACCGCACAGTTCAGCCCGACGTTTTAAAATCATGTAGTGTGAACTAGGCTTAAGATTCATAACATATACGGTGTTTTGCATGAGTTTCCACAATGAAAGCACTGTTGCCGTCACTTTTCAGCCCCTTGATGTCCCTCAGTTGTCCACCGCTGGAAAGCCCCGATATTGCTTGCTTTACCCAAAGACTTTTTGGGCATAGCCTTTTCGAATACGGTCTTCCTTTTTTTGCCTGGTTTGCCTTCGCTGACTGTATATGCAGGTACTGGGAATTTTGACTGCTCTTTCTCTGCCATAATTGTGATTCTTCCTAGCTTCCGTGCCCCTTCCCCTCCCCGAGTCAAACGGGTGCGCGCATGTGGGCAGCAGGGGTGGTAGCCATGGTAGCGAGGGAGAGTGACAGTCACCCGGCCAATCATTTCATTCGTCCCCGAATGGAAATAAGTAGCTGTGTTTATTGTAGTGTATATAAGTAGCCAGCACTGAGAGGACTACAGACACTCAAATTTTATACTTTCTTTTTCAGAGAACTTACATTTGAATTATGTATTGGTATACAGTTGAAACAAATTTGGGAAAAAGTAAAAAAAAAAAAAAAAAAATCCTGCCTACCCTACCTTTCAGAGCAGAAAACCACCAGTTTTTAACTCACTAATTGTGAGCCATTTAAAGTAAATAAGCCTCCCTGACAAATGGCAGTAAATTTTTTTTATATATATATAAATATTTAAACCATTGATGAAAACTTCACAGCAATATTACAGTTTAACAATCTCATCTAAATAATACATTTGCAGGGAGCTTCCCACCCAGACTAGTGGGATGATTGTGCCCTCTGCTGTTCACATACTTATATTTAAAAGGCAGTTTACAAAATGTACGTTGTTCAAAGATTTTTTCAGACTCCACTGCCACTGATATCTCGATTAATTATGTCATCCTAAGAGGCTTTCTTTAATTATCCAGGTCTAATGTATAGGGAACAGTTACCTGACAAAAAACAAACAAAAAAAACAACAACATGATGCTGTCTTGGGGGGCTACTTAAAAATGTGTTGAATCCAACACACACACACACACACACACACACACACACACACACACACACACACACACACACACACACACACACACACACACACACACACACACACACACACACTCTCTCTCTCTATTATTTGCAAGGAATTTGTCAGATGCTTTTATCCAGAGCAACTGCATGAAAAAATAGTGCTTTAGTGCCACATGCGAAACTGCCGTTGTGAACAGATGGCAAGCATGTTCTGGATTAAGTGTTTTATTTATAGAAGGACAAATAGAAAACTTTGGTCAGAAGTGATCATTCCGATTAATCTTATTCTTCCTTTTTTAGAAACCCAAAGAGCCACTAGCTGAGAGGTTAGTTGCATCTTTTCTTTAGTATGAATTATTCCAGTGCTTTTACCAATAGCTAAACCATTTATAATCCTACAGTATTTTGCATCGCTGTATTCAGTACAGAAATTACAGTTTTCTGTATGCAGTGTAGGCTGCATGACATTTGGATTTTACATTTCGCAACTTGTTGACCGTAAAAAAAAAGTTCTGTAGATGAAAACATAATAACGTGGCAGAACTACTGAAGGTGTGAGATCATAAAACTGGCTCACTGAAGCTCATGTGGGACGTTCAATGATGCCCACACGTTGTTAAAATAACTGATCTGAGATAAATAATAAACTGGGTCTGTAAATCTCAGAGGAAAACAACTTTGAACAGAACTCTTTTGCATGGTTTTATTGTTGTTCGTTTCAGCAAGTATCTAAATGAATGCTAAATTGAAAATTCAAAGAGGCACGTCTACCAATTATTCGGTAGTATTTCTATTGTGCAAGTATTTCTGTATGCAAGAGAATAAGTGAAGGTTTTACTATTACAAAAAGTAGATCTACTTTAGGATGAGCAAGTGAAAAGAAACCAAAATATTCCAGAATAATATTTTTGTGTGTGAAAACTGCTCAAATTCTACCAGATCTTTTTGTTTTCTCAAATCAGATCTTTTCTTTTTTCTTATTCTTGGAATGATATTCCTTGATGTCACAGAATTTGCCTTTTCTAATAACATTTTCTTCAATTAACATTATGAGCACTGTTTTAGTTTCTTCAGAGCACGCACTTCTGTTTCTCTACTTGGGTGAATTTTTCCAATGGTTTCTTACTTTAAGTTACATATAAACCGTTACATTTTCCAAATAAAACATTGCATTCTTCATTTAATTCACTTTCAACTTGCTTTTGTGATTGGGCTGCAAAGAGCCAAGACAAATTGTGATCAAAGTAACAATCTATCCTCTTGGCAAACACTTCCATGTGTTCCACCCACCTCTGCTGTTCTGTGGAAGTTCAGAATTAGTCTTTTATCTCTAGTCTTATCTAATCTCCAGCCACACACTCGCTGCACGTCAATACGGGAACGAGTTTTCTCCTCTGGGGGACATAAGTAGGGACTTCAAAAACTGATCCCTCACAAAAATTGCCTAACAGATTATAAGAACACTGGTGGCAGGCTGGCAGCTCATGAGTTGAGGAGATGGGCTAATAACCCAACGCTTGCAGGTTCAAATCCCAAAGGGAAGATTTGTGATTTAGAGCAGTGTTTGTAAATGGTAACACTTTACTTGAAGGGGTGTGCATAAGACTGACATGACACCGTCATAATCATGACATGACTTACGGAGGTCTTATGCATGTTTATGACAACTGTTATTAAGTGTCATTCTCTCAATTATGACATTTTTGATGTACATATGACATTGTGTGAGATATCTTTGTTATGACAACTTTGACATTACCAAGACAACACAACCTGTCATACATATGTCATAAACATGACATAGCAGATTAATGATCAAACTTAAGAAACCACTTAGCTTTATGGGTTAACATTTCATTAAACTGTCATGTGGTTGGTTTTGACATTGGCTGTCATTGGCTGTGGTTGTCTTGGTAATGTCAAGTTGTCATGACAAAGACACTGACAGGTTATAATGTATTGGTTTATGTCAAGTTGTCATAACAAAGACATCTCAAACAATGTCATGTTTGCATTAAAAATGTCATAATTGAGCGAATGACACTTAATGACAGTTGTCATAAACGTGCATAAGACCTCCTTCATATTTATGACATCTGCCATGTCATGATTATGAAGGTGTCATGTCAGTCTTATGCACACCCCTTCAAGTAAAGTCTTACCACATAGGTAAATGTGCTCCATGAGAGAGTAGCCCGAAGCTTGTGGCCAGTGGCGTTCAGTTTGAACCTCTGCTTAACGATATAAGCGTGAATATCAGTTCAGCGCTTGGGAACATTTTACTCTATTGCTGTGTTCGGGGGTGTCTCTGGGGCTCAAGATTCACAGGGTATAAGGGGGCAGTGATGCTGAGTTCAACTAAAAAGGTTCCATTGTCCGGTGAGGTCCGGTTGGGGAGTTAAGGATGGCCCGGCTCTGCAATCTCATGTTGCATAATCTTATTAACTGCTTATCTCCAGAAATGCAATATTCTTTAGCATGCTATTCATCACAAATCCAACCCTGCAGTCAATTTCACTGGTTAAGGTTAGGTTGTAGGGATTAGCATTTGTTGTATAAAGGATTGTGTAGGAAATCAGCAGTGTGATTAACATGACCAATGAAATATTTCGAATCTGCTGCGGGGCAGAGTTTGCATGGAACGATAGGTCCCGTGCAGACGGAACAAGGCTTTAAGGGACATGCTTGTTCGCCGGAACGCACAAGGGGTTCTTGTAGACTTAAATCCAGTATTCGTAGTTGATTCAACAACAAAATGACAGATGTCACTGTTTTGCACGATGGAGAAAGATTCTGAGGATATACACGTTATATAGGCTACTGCACGTTCCTGCCCCTGATTCACGCGCTTGAACGCCATTGGACATTGCAATGCAATGTCATTATACCAATCACGCTTCAGAATTCTAGGAGAAAGGATAAGTTTCCCCATAGTGTCATCGTGACGCAACGCCTCGTCCCCTCATTTTAGGGAACACTGATAAAAATTATTTTGTGGTGAAGTAAATACTACAGAAAAAAACAATGTAATTTCTACATGAAAAAGTTAGTTTTTAGTTAGTTAGTTAGTTAAAAAGAAACTAAGTAAATTCTATATTAGTACTCAATTTAAGCGTCTATAAGTGATATAGCGAGAATATCAACATTATAAAATAAAGTAAAATTACTCAACTTTTCTAAAACTGCATCCCATCATGCACTGAGCCTTGAATAATTAATGAGGTTGATTTTTCACTACTTTTGAGCTGTATTTACACTTTTATCATTGCTTTTGTTGTGAGGTTTTGTAACTTGCCATTTTGTGACATTTGGAGTTAATTTTCTACTCAAAATGACATTCATAGGCAAAACCGATCCATTAAATGTTACCGTCATTGTGTTTTGTGTACCAAGTATTGAGTTCTCTGCGTTCGAAAGACATGTCACTTTTGATATGGTGTCTCACACAATATCTATTGAATTAATTTCTAAGATATTGTTAAGTAAAGCATATACTTTAAAAGTGTGATTTAATTCAATGTTATATTGATTGAGTATAATGTAATGCAAAGGAAACTTCAACTAAATAGATAATTACTAATTTTCTTTGTTAATTTTACTTAATTCCATATGCGAAATTTACTTGCCAAAGAAAAATTAAGTACATTTTACTTATGTTTTTTTTTCAGTAAAGGAACTTTGGAAGGTTGTGTCAGTAACCGGAGACGTTTCCGTAAACCAAAATACCACTATTTTCACTTTGTGTTATTTTCTATATTTTTTAATATGACTGTGGAGACTCGCACTGACAAACTTTATTGTTTTAACAAAAAACACTCATCTCCATAGCTCTCAATCAATAATAAGTAATAAAATAAAAGTTGCTTTGGATATTAAAAATATATTAGTATTGTACTGTACATTAGAACCAGGGTTATTATCAGTAAATAAAACTAAAACTACAACCATTTGTCACAATATTAAACATAGCGTCAGTTCTGGCAGGTCACGTTAGTCAAGCTCGCATCAGCTGATCCACGTCTACCTATAGGAATACGACGCCTATCACATCATCCATATATAAGCTCCTTCAGTATTATCAACAGCTATCGCGTTTCTCAGGCGCTAATTACCCTCCTCCGTCCCCAGCTCCACCTCTCGTCAGTCAGGATTTGGCATTAAATCTAAAATTCTCTATGTTGTACATTAAAATGAATGAATGATATCTGCAACACATTCATGTTGGTTCTGTTCTGTTCACCCTAAGGGGGGTTATCACTGCACTTTCTACTCTTATCTATGCTAAGCTGCATGGATGCGCAGGGAGTTCTTGAACAGAACAGAACCATACCGCCAATCCAAACTGTATGCTAACTGTCAATCATATTTGACGATAGTGATCCTGACAGAACTGTATTCACTCTTATGGACTTTTAGTTTGGTTATCGTCAATTTCCTCTTTCCTTTGTTTCTAGTATCCCGCCAGTCATCAGTTTCCATGGACGCTGGAGTCATTAATCATCACAGCTGTTTGTCATTGTTATCTGGTATTATCATGTACCTCTTCTTCATCAGTGGACTATTTGAGTTTGTTTTATAATAAATACCTTTGTTTTGTAACCTTTTGAATCTTCATCTTTATCATCTAGACCTTAACATTACACCATTAATAAACATTTGTATTATTTGAAATAAAATAAACATCAATTCAAATAAAATAATAAAACCTTAAACTTATTTGATTTTAGCTAGTTGCCTAATTCTGACTGACAGAGTCATATATTTGTACAGTGAGCTTCTTTGAGGAAGCTTGTCAGTGCTGAGAGATCCTCAAGCTTTTAACGTGCAGAATTATACCAAAAGCAACTGATAATGAGATGCAAATGTAGAACAAAGGATCATTGGCCACAAGAGAGGACTGGATTCCAGCAGAGAGCGCTACTTTGCTACATGAAAGTGTTCTGAGACACTGAGGAGGCTGTTCGGGACTGGTTAACACCAACCTTTGGCTCAGTTTGTCACAGTAGCTGCATGTAGTCTCAAGATGACAACACGTGACACTCTATTCGGAGCTGTTCAATTATGTATTTCTATGGCAACACTATCAATGCCTAACTTAATTTGCAGCGGTCAGGTGGTACAAGTAGGAGTTCTCCGAAAAAATCCCATCTTACAAGCTGTAATTACGAGCTCTACGAGGATGTGAACGTTTTTTACAAGTTGAAGTCTCTGAATCACGGTAATTATAACATGGCGTGAACGCACCGTTACTTACGGATTACTAGTATACACTGTATATCCCCACTGTTTATTTACAGTAGCATGCTACAGTTGTCAAATGACCTCATCACATTTTAAATGAGTGGTCTAGTTATCAACTTAAATGCTTAAAAAAAATCTGTTACGTTTTACCATTTGTCTTAACTTCTGATCAAAGAGTAAGTCAAAATATAGATTGCAGAAGGAATTAAATAAGTTACTGTTTAGAATTTATTTAAATAAACGAACTGTGCCCAGTATGCACACTACATACTGCTACTTGCAGCATAAAGTTAGTATGCTATTAATTCTCTTTTAAGTTAGCTAAATCTTAAAATGATTGTATTAAAAAACAAAAATATCTACAAACTGGCTCAATCAAAACATTAAAAAGATTAGAAATACTTTGAAATATTCAACAACCATTTGGGAGGAATATACTCATTTGCAGAAGTCTGGTCACCTGTAAACAAAATCTTGTTTCTCAGTGGAAATTGAAGAGCAGCCAGCCAATCAGATTAGAACTTTTCAAATTTAATATAGTGTGCAATTTTTCCAGATGGTCTCTGCACAGACTGTGGGTGGTCGGAGGACTACAAGAGCTTTAACCTCAGACTATCTCTGAGTTATTCAATCCATGCAGTGAGTGTATTCATTAAAAAAGTTGGATGAACAGCATCTACGAAATAGCAGGTGTTGAGTTTATGCTAATTGACTATCTTTCGGATGTTCTTTAAAGCACAGATCTGTCTTCAGGGCAGTGGCTCTCAAATGGTGGATTATTTATGACCAAAAATGGATCACAGGTGTGTCCTGAAAACCATGAACAAAGTAAGCAAGATTAAAATAACTAACTCAAAAAACTAATTTCAGGTTCAGTTGAGGCAGGGATACAGATTTGTGCTGAAAGCCTGAAATCCAAAAGATCTTAAGAAAACAAAATTTCAATTCATGCAGTCTAAGTCATGTTCATAATTTGGAATATTGTTGGGCATATCCAGTTCATGATGTCATTCATGCTAATATTACAGTTATGACGTTCCAAACTTCCTTTCTTCTGTGAGATATTTTGATATATATACTGTATATATTGTGTATTTTGGCTACATTGATATATACATTTGTCTGGCAGGTTTTAACTTACTTTGGAAAGCCTGTGAAAACTTAGTCCCATCAAATTTCTATGTAAGACTGATGCAAATGTTTTCGGCTGCAGTCTTTGCCTCCGCACTGGGCCTAAGGCGATTGAAACAATCAGGCGCTGTGTACGCTAACACTGCTCATTAGCAGGATTAATTAAGAGCACTTTTGAGGGTATATGCCTCTGAGACCAACAGTAGGAGCCAGCGACGACTCTGGAATAAAGGGATGTGGGAAGAGAACATCACAGATGAGTAAAGAGGGTCATGGAGTTCTGGCAGACTGACAGTATACTGTGACTGAGTTCAAAGAATGACTGTACGGTTTATGCTAATGTTAAGTGACTCATGCGTCGCAGTCAGGTATACAGTGAGACTGTTATGTGTTTGCTTCTGGAAGTATTTATTAGAGCTGCCAGTCAGGGGCGCAGAGTTTCAGGTACAGTTTAATGTGTTTCCACTCCACAGATTATTGAAAATAGCAGTGCACGTCTTAGGTGGAGTGTTAAAAAAAAAAACAAAAAAAAAAAACCCTTCTCTTTCTTCTAGAGGAATGTCAAATATTTTTTAAGTTTTTTTCTTCTGAATTCTCTATTACCACTTAAAGATGTTGCCATCCTTTGCAACACAAACAAAAGAAATAGTTTGCCCAAATGTTAATATTTACACTTGCATGTTCAGATGTCATTCCAAATACACATTCTGTTAACTCTTTCCATGGAATACAAAATTCTGACAAAGGTCTTAAAGTAAAATAATGACAGAATTTTCATTTTTGGGTGAACTATGCCTATTCCTGAAATAATCACAGGCATGAGTATTCCCATGGTGAACTTGGAGAGTTTCTATGGTATTTCATAAGCTACAAAGACCAGTTAAAATCTCAAATAAGATGCTGCACAATTAAACCCAAGAGAGTGTACTTGCCCTTTGAAGACTTTAAAATCTTAAAATTTCTTAGTTCCACTAGAGGGCAGAGCACAACATTCATGACAATCGCATGGTGAAAATGGAAGCGTATGGACGGGTGAACTGAGAAGTGAACAGCCTCTAATCCAGTCTACAACTCACCTCTACTAACAAGAAGCATGGCACTATATATTTGCTCCTCTTAACTCCTCCTCTCCCCACAATCCTTCTGTCCATCTCTCCTGTCTTCAGTATGTCAGTCAGACGCCTGGAACATACACATGCAGAAAATGACAACTTCATTGAGAGTCTATCTCATTTACTTGGATTATGCATGCAGACAATTCATGTATATTTTCATCTCTATAGCTTGCTGTGATGACATATTTTTGTAGGCCAACCTGGAAGTTAGCATCACCCTGGTTCCCTCGAAAAAATACCCAATAGGATTTTTTTTCTGGCTTTTGAATCATTGCAGAAAATAAGCTCTGTGACCAACAAAAATGTATGATTCTTAGATGTTTAGTTCATCATGATAATTTTTACAAATTAACACAACTTTCATGAGTTCATAAATACAATCGGCAGAAGTATAAACGTACTACGCCAACACCACAGACACATGACCTCAATGCCACCACCATTAAGCTCAACTTTTTCAGTCTTTATTTAAAGGGATAGTTCACCCAAAACTATCCCTTTAACATTTGCCCTGAAAGAATTTGTAAGAGGAACTCAAAGAATAGTTTGCAAGAGCCCGAAATCGATGAGAATTAACACATTCATTAGTGGGCATAACTTGTATTTAAACATTTCTGACATTTCGCAGACCTTAGGGTTTCTCGCACTGGGGGAAAATTACATACAGTACAGCATAACCTGTGTAGTCCAATTCAAGAACAAATATGAACCGGTTCTACTGAATAAACATATCAAGCTCCATGTCAATGCATCACTCCTTCTCCTAGACATTGGGCTGCTCTTACTTGCTGTGCCACCAGTTTACATTGGTAAAAATACATTCTCTCTTTATCTCTATACCCCAATTGTTTACTTGTCTCTTCTTTGTTCATGGTTATCCTGACATTTATAATAACAATGCAATGTTCGTGATAGAACAACCCAATGTAATAATATGACAAGGAAAACAAACAAAAAATAATTTAGAGAATTTGTTTAATTAAAGAGAAAAAAAATGCATTTACCTACCAAATATGCTTTTGGTGGGTGTCAAGATTGATTATATCCACTACGTAGATCCTACCATGACAAATTTTGTTCTTCAAAAAAAAAAAAATTAAAAAACGTTTGCAAAACTGGGGTAAAATCTATAACAAAGCGCGTTGTCAGCTGATGCTGATTGCAAACATATTTTCAATGGTTCACACTTCACACATGAAAATATTATCCTCTTAGAAATACATGAAATTGGGGCATAAAATAATTAAAGATAAGATTTTTTTTTTTCTGAGAGAAAAAGTAATCAGATTATTGTACTGTGATAATGCATGACATAAATACTGAAGATTACAAGGCGTCCAGATGTGTGTTTTTGTAGTACGACATATTATTGCAGATATTCAAAGAGCTAAGGCACCATGGCATATGCTTATCCATAAAACTATTACGCATTGACAATTTTTCCATCACCAAGTCTGTATCTTCAAATTGAAATCCTGTTTGGTACAGCATCAAGAACATTATCAGCACAGCAAATGCTCGTTTCATTTGCAGGAGGGACTTGAATGAGAACTGAATTCCCACTGTGTGGAACAGAAGATGAGCTACAGGACATGGATCTGAATTTGAGATTATAATCTTAGTCCACTACTTGAGAGAGCAAATAATTCTCTCGTTTGATGTATAGGTCACAAACACACACTCACATACATGTTGCCCCAAGCAAAGAATGCATTAGTATTAAAGAGACCAACAATATGAATATAAGCGCTCTTCTGAGACTCTGTAATGATCAAGATCACTTTTATGTTTTCTCCACTATTGTTACATAATGAGGGGGAGAAAGATGAATAAAGACAGATGAATAAATCATGCGGTTTAGCTTCTGTCGTTAGCGTTGTGTTCCTCAGGCCTAGCAGCAAACACAACACCACAAACATCTTGTAGCCGTCACCATCTACACACAGCCATTAAAATTCATTGTCTAAAAAATGCTGAGGCTGAAGTTGAAAAACACTCAAAAAAATGAACTAGGAAGGTTGTGCACTTTACATAATATATTTATATTTAGTTTACTTATAATAATTGTGTTTTTTTACTTTAAATGTTTTTTTCTATTAAGGTCAACGTAATTATGTCTCAACTTAACAGTACAAAATCTTAATGTGTTGCCTAAACACAAACCATTTATGTTAAGTAAAAAATTCTTACATCCAGAGGGGGGCAGTATAGTGCGAGCCAACTGCCATTTTGCCCGAACTTAATTTGATTGTGTTCAATCTGCTTAAATATGTACAATTTAAGTTTACTTAATCCATTTGTGTTGGGTTAACATGATTGATTTGTGTTGCATTAACTGAAACTGGGAGGTGCTTGTTAGTTCCCAGCATGCTTTGCATATGGTTGAATTAACAGAGAATAAATGTTAAAATGAAGTGTTATTTTATGTTTTTTTGAGAAAATGAGAAGACTTGATAGTGTGCAATTGTGTTTAATGTTCAATTACATTGCAATTATTGAACCATTTAAATTACAGTGGGTTACCATTGTGGAGAAGAGTGGAGCATTTGGTTAGGCTGAACACTGATTCAGAAATACTGACAACAAATGCTTTGGCTGACGAATCTTTATAAATAAAGATGCAATAAAGTACTATTGGTAGTTAATAGTTGGCTATAGTCTAGAAATTGTTTAGTGTGACTCTAAAATAAATTATATTGAATTGGATGAATGAATATATGAATTTGAATACCTGAATCATATCATGGAGCCTTTTTAAATTCACTGACACTATTAAATTAGGCTGTGCCCAACCATAGTAAATGAGTTGAATCAACCTTAATGAATTAAGTTGACCCAACGTAAGTACATTAAATTGGAATAACAGAATTGCATTATGCTGAAATAAAGCAAGTTAATCGTGTGGAAATCCTTTCCATGATTTTTTTATGTTCATTCAAAGAGTTATTTTTTTGAGTGAAGAACAAAAGTGATTTTATGCGCCAATTAAGATCTGGGTCTGAAACTCTACCAAATGTAAAAATATATATTTGTGCTTCTTATTGGTGCAGTAAAGTTTTTAACAATTTAAAAAGACAGTCTACCCTTACCACACACATACACAAAAAGTTCTAGCTAACAATTTATACTGCAGGGATCTGTTGCCCAAACAGACCTTTTCATATGCATTTTCAAATTTCCATGCGGACAATGCAGGCTGGTTTACAGTTTGTTGGTTTGGTGCTGGTCTAGCTAAAACATCTAACAATGGTATTCTCTTAAAAAATTATTATACTATTCTTTGTAACATTTTTTTTTTTTTTTACTATTTCTCCCTTCTCGCATCTCTGTTTTAGTAAGCACTTCTCTGAACAATCTTAGAACTTTGTATTGCAGTACTTGTAATATTTAAGTCACTTTAGATAAAAGAGTTTTATAAAAGCTAAATTAATATAAAAGTTTATGTTCTGACATCAATGTTGTCAAGTTTAGGGCAACCCAAATGAGGCTTGGCAAGATAAAATTATTAGCAAATTACACATTTTTTCCTGTACCTCACACAAAATGACCACAGACTAATGACACTATGGCACCCCTATTGTGCTATTTTAAAGGTTCGTAATTTTGGTTTGGAGGTCTCCTAGATTTACATGCATCCATGGTCAAAGAACATTTTAATTTACACATAATATTTCAGCATCACTTATTTTCTCACAGTGTCAACAGTTCGATAAAGAATTCTCTAAACCCCTCCTTTCTAAGAGCCTACTCTGCTCTGATTGGTTAGATGGCCCAGTCTGTTGTGATTGGTCTACTGCTTACAGCTTCCTCAGCACTTGATACGAACACCAGTATCAATTCAAGCCAAAGTCATCATCTTTTGGAAGTGCTTGCAAAGTGGATTTGCTCTCGCAGCACAGAAAAAAGACCTCAGCTACTGTACAATTAGTGTTTACGGGCAGGTCAAAGTAGACGTTGTTGTCATTAAAGACCATATGCTGGCATTATGCAAATTTGTTATAAACTTGTGTAGGTTTGTGCAGGAAGTAAGGTTGGGATTACTGACGACTCGTTTTAGGCAGTTCAGAATAAATAACATGATAACCTCATATATTATGCACTTTGATCTTTGAAACTTTGCAGAGCTTTTGCATTCACAAACAGCTATATTACATATAAGGTAATGTCCGAAAAAGTATAAAGGGGCACTTTAAGGACACTCAGAAATCAAGGTTTCAAAGACACTCGAAAAATATCTAGAATGTTATGAATTAATTAATATTACCCAACAGAACACATAATGTTCCAAACAAGTGTATGCATAATAATCCAAACAAGTGTGTGGATGCACGTTTGTCATACACACAAATTAAAAACACCATCACAACACTAAAATTGTGCAATAAACATTAATTTAACAACATAAGAATTAACAAAATCCTAATGTACAAAACTGATAAGAAAAAAATAACTAAGCAGCAATTATTTAAATTAAATTAAATTCAATTTACGTATTTTTTTTTTTTACCATAAATGATAAGATGACTTCACGTTCTTTTTTACTTTCACTTCAAAACTGGACATTTAAAAGCATTTTACTGTAAAATTACATGAAATGCCCCATTAAATCTATTACAGTTTTTCAAAATAGAGCAAGGGAACCAATTAACAGGTTTTTACCTTAGCATAAAAAAAATAAAATTACAGTAAAAATCATGATAATTAACAATGTAATAATAGGGGAACAATCTGTGTTCGGTGGGCTAATCGTAACTGGGTTAAACCAAACATCAATTTCAAACCCTTCTGCCATGTTCTCATGTCTAAAATTCTGTTTGAAGCCTTGTGCTGACTTGCTGCTGAAGTGACAGCGGCACTAACGCATTATAGTATTTGTCCTGAGGACCAGCTGCATCTGTATAATCCTTTATTCCTAAAAGCTTGATTTTGTTGAGTAGGTGTAATGACTTTACACTGTTGAAACTCTTGAAAGTGAACCGTCAAAACCTCAGTTCATATATGAGTGTTAGTGTACACTGCTCTTGCAATTAACAATACACTGACAGACCACTGACATGCATCATAAAATATCACCACACTGAAAAGTGGGCCGCAACATTTAAAGCAAACACACAGCACAGGAAAAATGAGCATAGATGTGTACGTTCTTAGGAAATCTATCTTCAAAGGGAAGTCTACTGCACCCCTTATGATATACGTCTATCTTCTGAGCTCTTTAAAACATTCACTCTTGGCAAAAGAGAGAGGAAAAGACAAATTCAGGTCACCGCAAATATACTTTACTGTACAGTTACAAACTGTTTTCACTGTTACTGGCTGACTATAGCTATTTTACAATTATTTTCCTGGGCACCAGGGGGCAAAGCCCTCTGTTAAGGGGGTTAGAATACACATATAATGAAGGAGGAGTTATCTGGCTAGAGGGCATAGACAGTATACATAGTTCCCACAGGCCAATTAATGTCACGTGACCTCCCTGGAGATGCCATCTTTGAGGGCATAAGCTGCTGTGTTTACAAGGTTTTACAAGCAAATTTCGAATATTTCTTTCTGTTTAAAAAGTTACGAAAATCATAAAGAGACTCTATTAACACAAGACAGAGAGAGGTACAATGCGAAAATTTCAGTCATACTCATAAATGGTGTGGATCCGTACTGAGCACTGATTATGCAGCTTTGCCTCAGATACTATCATGTATTCGTATTGAACCGAAACGGTACGGGCGTCACGGTTCGTTGCATGAATATATACACGGTATAAAAATAAATAAAACTTGCGTGCAAATGAATTAATGTCATGCGGAACTACTTTATACGTGGGTTCTTTAGGGACATAATCTGAGATTGCAATGCTGGAATGTGTGTGTGTGTGTGTGAGTGAGTGAGTGAGTGAGTGAGTGAGAGAGAGAGAGAGAGAGAGAGAGGCGCGGGCGCGATCGAACAGTAAAAACAATGTTGTTTTTGTATGTTTTTAATACCTTGTCATACAGGACATCATTCAAACTGCAAAGTGTTAACTTATATTTGTTATACAAGTCGTTTTTGTCGTTGTTCTGACAAAAACTCACATTCATGAAGTCTAATGACAGGTATACTGTAAAATCCAAATTTAACTGAACCTCCGGCATGATTTGAACATCCATTGACCCAGCAGGAGATGACCGTTTTCACTTTTTATCACGAAATTAACTCGTTTCAGCTTCTTCTTCTAATGTTCTGCCCACAGCCTGCCCACAGAAATGGTGCCGGCTCGGCAAATGCCCGTATGTTGTGACGTCATGTAGGAACTATGTATAAGAAGTGGACAGAGCCATCTCATTGGAACTCAGTTGAGACAATTGAAGCCCATTTTTAGCGATTTTTTTGCACTTCCATTCCTGACGCGCAGTCACTCAAACCGACTCAAACTAAGCTTGATAACGTGAGCAACCTGTCTGACAGATGTAAATCTTAGCTGTGCGTGCAAACTGCCAACGTTAATCTTGCAGAGACAGCGAGCTTGAGCAAAGAGTTCTTTTGCATGAGTGAGCAGGAGTAAGTATTTTTTATAGTATTTATTTTAAAATGTAACGCCAGTACGCCATATTAAGTTAATGCATTGATTGCCTGCGAGCTTCTCCTCCTGTCTGTAAGGTAACTTCTGTACTGTGCGACAGAGAGTCGAGTGGTTATGACGCAATCGTTAGCCTATTTTTACAAAAACTGTTTCTACGGGGCCATAATGTAACATAGAAGGTAATGGAGCCCTTTATACATTGTCGTGTGTCGTATGTATGTAGGCCACACACACACATATATATATACATATAGTATATTTCCTCAATTGTGTTGCTTGTGGTGCTACCTGGAATCATTGTATTCAACAATGATTCAGACAATCAAGTTAATTTGTCTTAACCCCAGTTAAAGTTAATTTGTCTTAACCCCAGCATCAAATTGTCTTCGGTTGGATTACCTTGATGGATTCTATCTTTTCTTTTCCAACTTGGCCTTTAAGGACAACAATTTTTGGCTGAGTGAGTTTTTGCGATGATTGGGACTATAGTCACAACTGATCTAACTTTGAACTGAACTAATTGTGCTCTAACCATCGGATTGGTTATCGCTGGAGTACAGGTTCATTGTGTCCATTACACACATTATCAATATTATCATGTTGTGATTTTGTGATTCCTGTATATAGACTGAACTAATATTGAAGGTCTCTTTGGACAGGGTTTTGGGGAATTGTAGGTTATTATTGCATATATACTGTGTGATATATTATGTTGATTTTCATTTTGAGCTGGTGTTTTGGCACTTATATTTGGATGCGATTCCCCCCTTTATTTTTCTTGTTTCATTTTGTCTTTGATATCAGACAAGTTGTTACATTACAAACAAGTAGAGCACAAGGGACAGGAAGGAAGAACCACAAAGAGGAACAAGACAGGACAGGACAACAAGGCAAGAGTCTTCTGTAGCACCAATTGGGCTTAAAACTTGACTTTGAACCATAATTTTTCAGCCTATGACTGTCATTTAGCAGGAGACTACATGCTACTAAAAGAAAATCGAATTCGCTGGGAACACTGATTGGTTGATGGAACCACAAGAACACGTGCAATCCCAAACCCTTCACTAGTGACTGTTCTGAGCTGTGATGTGAATGGCAGCAGATAAATATAAGCCCATTTCACGCTTTTAAGAGCATTCCAAAAATAGAGCACTGATAAAACCTCTACAATAAAATAATGAATAAACAGAGCAATTTCAATATGGTCCTCACACCATCAGGGCAAGGGCACAAAATAGGGGTGATCTATTTGTCAGAATACAGTACATGGTTGCCAACGAAGAAAAGCCCTATTTGGTCCCATAATGGTATAGTTATGCAATCTATCAGCATGAGCTAACTGGAGAATGCTAAGCCACAAAACCTAGGCTATCCTGACATCAGGTTGGCTTGCATGTCTTTGGAGGATAGTGTATTGGTTAGAGAACATGCAGTGGAAGTTAGCAAAATTATTGAAATCGTTTAACACATTTAGGAAACATTCGGCTACTAAAAAGAGTTTTGCTACACTACACAAAATTGCCTCAGTGCTTACATCTTTAAATATTCATGCACTGGGTACAGCAACAAAAACTTTCACACACTATTTAGATGTTTAGCATCTGAGGAAAGCAGATAAAAATATCAGAAAGTGGCCACATAAGGTCCTGTTTTCCTTCTGTGTTTTCATTTTTTTTTTTGATACTTGAGACAACAAGAGCGGATTTATGTCTGGTTACCAGCATGAGATTCTGGTATGCTAGTGTTTCCATGTTTCATGGCTAGCTTAACCAGCTTTTTAGCAAAAATACTTTTTTGACAACCAGCTTCATCCTTGACACTGTGAAATTTAAAAATGTGACTTCCCAGGATAAATGACTGCTGGGGTAAAGTATGAACATATGATTCTATGTGTAAACGTGTAAACCCCAAGTGAAGAATTTCACATGTAAAATGGCCTAATATTTGCCCTCCCCTCCTACTGTGTAATCCAACCCGATCACACTAAATACGTCTCTATAGCACGCAATGTGTTTATCGTGTTATTTATACGCGAAAATGAGTTTTTACGTGCATAAGATACGCATGGGTTGTTAAGGGTAGGTTTAGGAGTGGTGTGGGGTGCGTGTATATTATACGTTTGGGTAGAATTAGTGGTGTTGGGTGCAAGTGTATTACACGCAATGAAGTGCGTATCAAATGCACGCTAAAACTGCATATCATATGCACGTAAAAACTCATTTTTGCGTATAAATATCACGATAAAACACACTGCGTGCTATTGAGACGCATTTAGGTGAGAACGGGCTGGTGTAATCAGTACAGTACACTATTTGTTAACCAAATGCAGTAACTGTGAATGTCTACAATGGATCTGAATGCTTATCAGATCCATGAAAAGTGATTTGCTGCTATCTTTTTGCACTGTTGCATTTCAAACATCAGCAAAGGACAGAAATGCCCCTTGTTCATCCAGTATGATCTGAAGTTACAGAGTGAATGTTATGACAGTGCTCAAATGTTTCATGCTTTCTGTGTGTACACAGAAAAGGGGGCATGTGGGTCTCTGTGTCACTTACAGTGCAGAAATCAGTACCAGCTGCTAACTGGCTGCTTTATTCTCTACAGTACATGGTGGCCAAGATACGTCCACAGATATGAACGAGAATGAACCTCATTGGTTCTCGCAGGAGCTCAAACGTGCTGCGTAACACGAAAATGAACCTCATTGGTTCTCGCACGTCAAGTGAACATGTTTGAGCTTCCGTTTATCAGAACTGATGTGTGAGTTGATGAATGTTTATATGTGAATAAAAGCCTAAATTCAATCTGTTCATAATATAAAGGGATCGAATCTCTTGGTCAAAAATTTGGACTAAACCACTCAATTCATATGGATTAGTTTTACGATCTCTTTATGAACTTTTTGAAGCGTCAAAGTGGTAATTGTGTAGCTGTCAACAGAGAGAAAGAAAGCTCTCAGATTTCATTAAAAAGATTTTCATTTGTGTTCCGGAGATTGACAGAATTTAATTTTTTTTGGATGAACTAACCCTTTAAATACAGATTAAAGATGATACAGTCAAACTCATATAACTAGCGTAACGTACAAATCTACTATTGGAGATTTTACTTCATTATGAGTTCAAATAAAAAATTGAGGCACTAATAATGCCACTAACCTAACAAACTTTGACTAATCTAGTTGTCTTTTCTTTCTGAAAAGGGCTCATTGAAAAGAAGAAGAAGAAAAAAAAACTTTGGGGGGTGGGTCCTATCAGTGTCACTGAATTAAAAAATAAAAAATAAAAAATAAACTGGACGTATTGCCCTACATAACATGATTTTAAAATCTAGAATTTGGAATCGAACGTGTGCCACAGATTTGTCAAATGTTGGAAACAAACAAAATGGAAGATCTGACGTCACAGATCATCATCTTCACATGATAAAAGTAGCAGAATCATATGATACTGAAGACTTAAGTAACGATGCTGAACATTTTTCTTCACAGAAATAAATTATATTATTTGTAATAATATTTCAAAATATTACCTTTTTAACAGTATTTTTGATCAAATAAATGCAGCCTTGAGCGTAAGCGACTTCTTTTATAAACATTACAAAAAATCTTACCGACCCTAAACTTTTGACCAGTAGTGTAACTGTTCATTCATTCAATACAAATTACAACATTCATCTCTTTGGCAGGTTTTTAGGTAAAACTTCATCACTAATAGAGCATGATAGGGTCAAACTGCCAGCAGCCTTGAGGTCAAGCTAATAAACTCAGTGAAATTATTAATTTTATTGAAACCAAATTAGATCCTGATCCTGTTATTCATATTGGCACAGAGTTGCAATTTCACTTGATGTATTTAAAAAGGATAATACACTTATTTCAGTAGGCTATAGCAATTGAACCAGGGCCATATGTAAAAAATCCTCCTCCTCTGACCCATCTATGGCACACTAATGGTGTACAAAAGCATGCTAACAATTTAATAAGTGTGAAAGATTTAAATATTTAATATAAGTAAAGCAGAATTAGCTACATAGAAGTAAACTGGTTTTTGGATAGTACTTGTCAGTTTTGAGTGTAATTTGGATCAGACGGTCAATGAACAGACTGTGGGCGGACCGTGGGTATGTCGTCTGAGGCTGACACTCCAATTTAGGGGATGAAGCATTTTGATTATGTACTGATTACTTTAGGGCTTTGGGTACACACACACACACACACACACACACACACACACACACACACACACACACACACACGATGCAGCACTAATGGGAAGTATTCACCACTGCATACTGCAGGTCCTGACAAAAGAGTGCAAGTATACAGTCTGCAAAATAATGGCATGCCTTAAAACACAAATGTAGCTGTAAACAAACATTTACCTGTGTACTTTATCTTGTAGGCACACACACTATTAAAACCCACGAACAAAAGCACATGCATTGCATCATGCAGTCAGTTTGTGTGCAAAACTTTAGATTTCCATCACTGTCACTTTTGTTCAGAGCAAAAGACAAAGTCTCTCGGTGCGACACAGTGCCACTGCGCTACTATGTGATCCCCGATGTGGGTCAGAGCCTGAACACAGTTTCTCCCTGCAACAGCCTTGATCTAGTACCACCTCTGTTGCTTTTGCATTAAAAAGCATTGCATCCATTACAGCCGGCTTATTGAGCCACCCAAATCCCTGCCCACATTCACCATTATAAACACATCAGCCAGAGTGAGAAACAGAGAGAGAGAGAGAGAGAGAGATAGCTTACCTCTAATGGCAAAAGCAGTGGCGGAAGTAAAGGAGCTATATTACAGCCATTCCGGCTGGACGTGAACACACAAGTGGTTATAGAAGTGTGTGAATGAAACAGCAGCACCTGCTTAACTCGGCTCTCTGCGTGTAAACGGCTGTCTCTTCATCAGAGGCATTCTGCCACACTTCTCTCTCTCTTTTCTCTCCTCCTCTCACTGTTTCTCTCTCTCTCGACACTCACACATTGCCAGTGGCATCAGCGCCACCCCTCTTCACATTAAGAGATGTAATGTGAATAAACTGGACTGATGTCCCAGCATTCAAGAGCAAAGATCAAGCTAATTCATTAATAGTGTATCATTGAATGAGGGTCTGAGAGAGAATTATAGATGATATGGGAGAGAAAAACAGGAAGAAAAAGCAAACAAAAGATGCTGGGAGAGAAGAGGAAACATTTTTGTGCCTGTAATTTTCAAATGAAAAAAATATCATTTGCGATTGCTTTTGGTGTAAAGGTAGAAAAATGTCATGTAACCTAAAGGGGGAAAAAAGTGCTTAATGTGCTTTAAATTAACTGGTTTAATCAAGTTAAAAATAGCTCATTAAGGTATTTCAGTGTTGCTAGTCACTATGGAGTTAAAAAATAACATTAACATTTGAATCAATAAAAGATTTGTGACTTATAAAGCATCGGTTAATAGAGCCTTTCTCTCTAAAGAACGGATCTTTGACATAAATACACATCGTCTGTGAAATTCAGTGTGTTTGCATATTCTGTGGGAGTATTAAGTAGCTGGATGAAACAAAATAGATGAAACTGAAAAGCTGTGAATAAATCTATTAGTATAATAAAAGACAGAGAGAGGGAGGGGACTATGATTAACCCACTGCTTTTAGTGAGCTACTGCTGCATGACATTGTTAAAAAATATCACAAGGTCTACATGTAGGGCGGGAGGTAGATTTGCAGTTCCCATGGAAACTCAGGCACATGCCTCACGAGAGAAACGTTCCCTTACACACTTTAACGTCGTTGGATCCCTTGGACGACAATCTATGCGAAATTTGCAATGTTTTAAATCAGCAGCAGTCAAGCTAAACAAAGCAGAGCAACACTTTAGCTATGCATGAACAGAATGCGTTAAGCAAATTCTTTTATTTATCTGACAGAAAACTCGTTTAAAAAACTTCCTGGTCTACTGACATTTGTTGTGACATCCATTTCAAACATTACAATTGATAACTTTCGCTAACTCTACAATAAGTAAAGCCACTTCACCATTACTCTTCGACAGTGATGCCATAGAGATATACAGAGCTACCGCAAAAACGGAAGTTCAAACACATAATTCTAATGATGCCTGCACATTTGTTTCTCTGCCTCTCTTAATAAGGTCTAAATGGAAGCTTATTTCTGCCATGGAAAAAAAAAAGGTAATTGTGGCTATCTCACAATTCTGGAAAAAATTAGGATACAAATATTTCCCGCAATTCTGACTTTTTTCTTAGAATTGTGAGATATACAGTAAACAGTGAACTAGTTCACATGATTTCTCGGATTGCTTTTGTGTTGTAGCCTACCATGTCATGATGTGTGCTGAATCTGCTGATAATAGGTCAGAGGTAAGCTCTGACCTGGTCAGAACACAACCACAGACAAACATGAGCCTTATCATCACTGAAATGCTTGAGCAAGGAACTTAACAGCAAATAGTGTTGTACATAACTTTAGATAAAAAGAGTGTACTTTATTATATGGTGGGTGTAAAAGAGTAAGCTGCTTCCTAACCCAAAATTAAAAAATCTTTCACCATTTATTTACCATTCATGCATGTTGTTCCAAACATGCATGACTTTCTCTCTCCTGCAGAACACACACAAAAAAGATATTTTGAAGAATGTGATCATCAACTGTTTTTGTCCATCACAATTGATCAGATTGAGCTACATTTTTCGGGATTGAGGCATTTACATTAAGGATTTTCAGTCTGATTGAGGCATCAATCTGATTATTAACAGATTACTTGGTTGCAAGTATAAGTAGATCTGGAAAATAAAAATAAAATATTCTAAATGTCTTGGTGTTCCACAAAAGAAAGCAAGTCATACAGGTTTGGAGCAAAATGAGGGTAAGTAAATGATGACAGAATTGTCATTTTTGGGTGAACTGTCCCTTAAAGATCCCTTGTTTTGGCTCACTTATAAGGCAACAACACACATTCATATATGACAGAAAACTCAATGCCATAATGCATTGCAATAATCTCAGAGAACAAATATATCCAAGAAGAATGTGGATGAATGTGGAAGCAAGATAAATGTGGATTATAAATACATTATACTTCATATTTCATTCAACACTATAAAGTATTAATAAAATTGAATTATCTTAGTTTTTTTTTTTTTGCTTATAAGAGTATCAAAGTAACTAACAGCAAGGCTGCATCAAACAGCATGTGACAAAAGAAGTATGTCCGAATTCATAGTATTCATGAAAGCGTATAGGCAAAAAGTACCTGGATGACCTACTTCTTCCTGAGACATTCTGAAGTGTGCATACAAAGGACACTTTACTATCCCATGAGGCCACAGATTTGTGAATGGAGGTGCACCTGAAGCTGGTAGGTCGCGTGATAATAAGGGCAACATGACGAATTAAGTATGTCCAGATTACATTCTACACACATTCATACTATATAAAACGTACATTTTTAGCAGCCATGAAGTAATTACTTATTCAAGTACCTATTTAAGAGAGTATGCAATTTTGAATTGAATGTAAATTGAGCCCCTGTGTAGGACACTATGTGTGTTGTGCTGAGCGCCTAGAGTGTTTCAAATCAGCCACTTATGAAGATTGTTAATATGTTGCCTTTAGGCACAATATGCTGCCGCCATTTGTTTGCAGCTACGTTTTGCACATGGTCAAATTCGATATCAACAGAGTTCGCTCACACTGTGCATATGCAGCCCACATTTTCTAGATTCATGCACATTTGCGCATCTGAACCCTTTGCAGATGTCCCTGAATTTACTGCACTAATTGGTGGGTTAATTAGGTGGCAACACACAGTTGGGCTGTTTAAGAACTACTCAAAGAAAAAAAATGAAAATGCTAATAAAAACACCATAAGACACAGTTGGAATAGGCCTAGATAAATAGATATAAAAAAAGCAAAAAGTTTGGAAAAGCATAAAGTTGACAGATTTGTTTAGAAGGTTTTGGAAAAGAGCTAGTCAGAATCCATCAATGTGTTTACAAAAAACGAAAAACTGTAATCTATGTAAAAGTGCTTCATGTTCTACAACCGTTTTATCCTCTTAGGCTGGTTTCCAGCCTGTAGTTTTGAAAAAGCAGCTCCTTTTATTTCTCATGCAACTTTAAATGTTTTGACCTGGCATTTCCCTCCTTCCATTCAATCTTTATCAGATGATAAACACTGAAAACAGAAGGGAAACTGAATCGATGACAGGATGGTGAAAATCTGGCCTTGCTGTGGAACTGGCACAATTCTTACACATACATCACAGGTTTCACCAAATCTAGCAGCAATCTCAATAGAGATCCTCCAGAGCATTGCTGCAGAGATCCAAAGTAGGTCGCCCTGAACTTGCACACCCTGATTTATGTTATGTGGACAGTGGCCAAGTCAATTTTATGGAAATTGCAGTAGAATTTGACAGGCATGGATAATTTTTAAAAACGGAACAAAAAGGAATAAAAAAAGACATAGGAAAGAATATTAAACTAACACACAGTTCAAAACTCTGAAACTACAGTGAAATTCTGTGATTCTTAATCCTATTTAAATGTAAATATATAGAAAAGTGTATAAAAAATGAAAAGAAAACGAGTCAGAAGAAATGTAAGTAATTGTCAAACTAATAAGAGATATTCCCTCATTGACAAATAAAAAAAATTAAAAAAAATTAAAAACTGATGTAATGCAAACTTTTGAGTCATGAACAATGTGTTTAAAGAAGTTTTAGTTTAATTTCAAAGTGTTTAAATTCATTTTCTGACTGTTTTTTTTTATGTCAGGCAACACAACCAAATAGTTGTACTTCATACTGTAGTTGTACCACCTGACATTAAATTGTACCTACCAACCAACCCATACTTAAAATCTCAACCGTTTTAAAACTACTGATATTTATAAAAATGTGTTTATATGAAAGGTTTCAAACCTATTTAGTTTTTAATTACCATTAATAATAATGGTGGTGGTTGAAGAGATTCCCTTCTTCCACATGTAATGTAAACTGCTTTGAGTACCCAGAAAAGCACTATATAAATGTAACAAATTATTATTATTAGAAATATTATTAAATAGTCACTTAGTCAGTTCATTTGTTCGGACAGACCACCTGACATTTTGTGGGTTTAAGATAACAAAACATACAATAATGAACTCAGACTAAATAAAGTGATATGTCAAGGAAATAATGCACCTGGACACAAAAATATGCACATCATGCCATTGAAGAGATTATTAAGAAATATTCCTTCCATTGAAGAACAACATGCTTTTATGAACATTTTCATAACATGCTGGATAACACAGAACATCAGGTTTTAAAGAAATTTAAGTTCAAACAACTTGAATGCTACCATTAAAACAATAGAGGATTTAAACCAAATAGAAATTCTTAAATTCATGTTCATTTTTTAATTTTATGAAATTTGAAATGATTATAATGAATCCCCCCCCCCCCCCCCATATTAAATATGTAAATATTTACATCCAATTGTTATGATAATAAAACATGTTTTCATGGCAAAAAAGGCAGCATTTTCACCCCATGGTTCCAAACTTAAGGACCCCAGGAAATACTGTAGAAAGCCTGCCTCTTCTTGTCTAAATTTGCAACAGATCATGACAAGCTTCAAACAGGTTGATTTTATTCACGCTCTTTAGCTGATAAAATGGGTCAGTAGTTGCTTAACTGCACACCACGTGAACAGTTAATTTTTAACAAGTCCAAAAAACAAATATAAAGAAGCCTTGCCGTTTTTATTGAGAAAAAAAGGAAACCGTTTGCCAGGAGTGGGTTGGCCTCACAAACAGGAACTTTCGAGTCAGTCAGGTAACTAGAAACCTCTCACTCCCCTTCAGTCGTCCATGAAACGCATGAAGTGCGTCGAGGTGGGAGAGGCACAAAGTTTTCAGTGGATGTTAGAAACTAATTTCTTTTACTTTATGTCAAAAAGACGTTATTGATGTCGCTTGGCAGCAGTTGCGAACTAACCGGTTTTAAGCGTTGAATTGAATCCATAAAATCCTGCCTTTGTTCTTGGCGAAGCTCCTCAGGTGTTTTGTTCTTCCAGCAGAAGACGCGGTAAAGTTTGCGGATTACGTCCATTCGGCGTAGATCTTCGTTCGCGCTGCAAACTCGTCTTCATTCTATTAGTTCCGCTTTCAGTTTTGTTTGTAGATTTTTTTTAACACTTCATTACCTACCCAGCAGGACATACGGACCAGAACATCAGGTAAGGATGTTTTAAAGCTATTGAGGTGTGTTGGTTAACGTTACTTGCTTCATGTTAGTCAACAGGTAGCGTCTTTATTACTGGCGGGGATTTTCTGCGCGCATGCACAGTTAAGGATAATAATGAAAGGCACATTATGTCTATTGCTCGCGGTTTACGATCAGTCCTGCGTAATTATCTACAAGAATTATCATTTGTAAAATGACAAAAAGGATTGCTGAGATGTAAAAAAATAATAATATATTTTTGGAAAATAGCAGCCAAATTACCAACCAAATTATTTGTTTGTGGCTCTAACTTTGAGATGCACAACCATAGGGTCCAATGGGGTCATCTCAGTTTTGTTTTGTCACGTGACTAAATACCTTTTTCATGCTGAACAGTTACACAACCTAAACAGTTTTTACATTAAACCCCACAAAAATATCAAAATGAATTTAAGAATGCAAAAATTTATCACAGCGTTAATCACAGAAAAGGTTTATTCAAGTGTTTTAATGAATGAATTGTGATTTTTGTATTTTTAAATAGTGAAATAGGCCTATATCTGGATAATAATAATGATAATAGTGTCGTCACTTGTCACTGACTCAAACATGAGAAAAAATGTGATCTTTAAAAATGAAGAAAATTCACACTTAGTCGGTTGTTATAATTTCACATTGCGTAAGTACAATATGAAAATAGTCTACATCATGCTAATGAAACTTGGAATGACAGTGTCAAGTCACCCTTAAAATGTGTTTAAAGTTAATCGCATATGGCTTGATGTAACTTGATGTGTCTCCATGTTTAAAGTGGGAGTTTGCAACACCCTGGGTTGTTAATCCGCCTACATAACAGAACTAAAGACAGCAGTTTTCACAGATTATCAGTTGTCATTTGATGCAAGGATCATAAATGTGCATTAATGTAAGGTGATTTGATTTGCTCTGCTTGTGTAATCCATAGCAGAACAAAAGTATTATAACTTCTAGATAAATACCAAGTTTACATATTCAATATCTTAGGTAAGAATATGTCTGAAACTTTGCAGGATTAGTTGCCAACCCAATTTCATGCTGCAGTCATTTTTTAAAAGCATGCACACGCAGAAGTTGTAAGTATGTATCACAGCATGAACAACAAAATGGAGCTCTTAAAATTCACTGAACTGAATGATTGGAGAGAAAAAGAGAATCCACCTGAAGCTTTCAGCTCTTCTTAAGTTGCCTGCTTGTCTGTGCAAGAACTGTTTACCATTGACAAAAAAGGTTTTATCTGGAATAAAAAAAATAAAAAAAAAAGCACAGAAATTCCTGAAGAAACTGGTAGCAAAGCTGGAAACCCTCCTTGTCATTGCAGTTGCAACCTGTTCAAGTGATTTAAAGTAATTCCATTTGGAGCTTTTCCACCCATGAAGGGAAGAACTTTAAAGTGCAGTCGAGGTCCACCAGAGTGAAAAGTACAGAGGTTTAGAAAATGAAAATAAAAGTGCAGACAGTCAGGAAGAAAAAACTGAGTGGTATAGAGATGGAACGGTCTCACTTGGCCATCGTGTCCAGGTGAAGTTTCTCTGTAGTGCCCTTTGCCTCTAGATGATGAATGTTCAGTTTGCTGAAAGAAAATTCCTCACTGCCATGGAGTCACCATGCCGTCAAATACTCAATTACACAAAGAAAAATGACCTGTGCAGCTTGAAGCGTTACTTTGCCTCTGGAATTAAAGCTGGACACACACCTTGACAGATAGTGATTAACTGCTTCTCTCTTGTGATACAAACATTTAAAGCTGAAGTGTGTAATGTTTTTCCACGTCAAAACATTTAAAAACCTAAAATGTTAGAAACTACAGTATAAAAGTCAGTAGTTCTACATGTTTGATTGTATTAGTTATTCAATAATAGCACATCCAAATCAAAACAAGATTGAAGGGTTGATGTTGATTGGTTTGAAATCTGTGATATGCTTCAGTTAGGATGGTGCTTCTGCTGAGATGCTCCAGTTCTTTAGGTTCCTCTCAGGCCTGTTCTGTAGGCGTTGGACCTGTATGTTTGCCAGGATCATTTGAGAGAGATGAGAGACGGCTAAATCAATCTGAGAATTCACCCCAAAGTTACACCGTCAGCATAATCAGAGAAAAATAAGACAAAAACTCTGTAGGCAACATGTCTAAGAGTTTACACACTTATATTTCTTTTTTTTTTCACATGGGATGGTGCAAACAGATCTTACTTTGAGATTTGTGTTGTTGTGCTATTAGATGCATTTCAGTGTTGATGCATGTATAAACAACAATTTAGCAGCCTTCCAGAGAACCTCTTTTTACAACAGCCTGGGGCCAAAGACGCCGGTGTAATTTTACACAGAATATTCCCCCATCATCCCTAGCTGCTGTCTCAGTACTCGTCTCTCAGTGTGTGCTTGAAACGTTTAACAGCGTCCTGCTGGTTAAAGAATTGTCTAGCTGCTGGAGATGTTTGCTTTTGATAGGGAACCACTGTGGAAAACCACAGGAGGACAATGGGATGACATCACATTTCTGATTTTTTTCTTGCACACACACATGCAAAAGCTTAATAGGCTAAAAATGAAAGATTTGCCATCCTCAAATTGTCCTGGAACACAAAAGGGGGAAAAAAAAATACAGTCATTCTTTTGATACATTTATGTACCACTTTTATGATACATCTATTGTGCTTTTGTGTCAAAATTATCTCTCTTTTAATGTTAATATCATAATATTAATACAAACATGGATGATCAAAAAGCATCTAAATTAGCCAAATGTTTTGTGGGAAAGTGAAGTAAAGCTGTTCAAAATAAAAACTGCCTGTATCCCATCTTAATTTCAGGTAAAAAATATGCAGTGGTTTCACATCTCCACTGGGCTCACTGTCACTCAGAGTTGCTTATTATTTCATATAAGAGAAACTGCCAGGCCTTAGCAAGCTAACACAGCCTTCTCAACGGCCTACAGGTAATAAATCTGAAGTTTACCAAGCGCCTCTGTCTATTTTTACTGGTGGGCTCAGTGGCCCTTGGAGAGGTTCTGCTCTGTGCTGTGTAAGTGAGTAAATCATGGTGAATTGGACCTGACTTGACTACAGTTTAATATAGTTCAATAATAGAATGTTATGACTTTTTCTCTAAAAGTGTTTTACTATAGACTTATCACAGTTCTTCTGAAGCAGCCTTGCTTTGAAGTAGTGATAGAATGATATATTGCTCAGGCCAATGAATAAGTCAATATTTGGGCATTTGAGATGTTGAGAATTATCACACCAGCCGATAAACATTCCCGCTTGGATGATTAACAGAAGTACACAAAGAATGTCACCTTCATTGATAACTTTTGTTATTGGTTAATTTGTTTTGACTAAATATTGTGTAATGTATGGAGCCCCTAAAGTGACATTTGAAGAAATCGCATTAATGTGCACGAGAAACTTTTTGTTCTCACATGTTTTTTTTTCCTGTAAATATCACTCATGTCAAACGTCAAGACTCATTTGTTATTTTTAGTTGTGTTGTCAGCATTATATCGACCAGCGGACACTTTGTTTTCTAGATATTGTCAATGATGCAACCAAATATAAAGGTTTAAAAATTGGCCAATGAAACACCATATTATTTAATAGCTATTCTAATTGTAATGGAATTGACTTGTCCCCTAATGTCTTTGGTGGTGATTGGCCATTGAAAACCTATAGTTAAGAGAACCCAGCCATCTTTAAGACCAGTTCACTTCACACTGCGGCAACAGACGCTTTGTCGACTTTTGTCGGATTAGTGTGTTATCCTTGTGTTAATCGTGTAGGTATCTGTTGGCTTTGTTCAGTGTTTGTCTTGTCGGGTCGTGGAATGTCTGAAAAGTTTCGTACTGTAATCTGGTGATTGTCCGCATTGATCGTCGTCTGTTGGTGCAGTGTGATTTGACCTTTAGACCAGGGATTGATTATACCATCTACTTCATCTAATAATCATAAAGTGGCCTCTCCAAATAATCTATCAAAGACAGATCAAAAGACACCGCGTTGAACTCCAAAATTTAACGCAAAAGTATTCAATGAATAAGCCTCATGAAGAGGCTATAAACCCAGCAGATGCTCAGATACCCTGCAGAGCGTGAAGGATATGAGGTCACAGCTCTACTGTCATCTGTGCCGTATGGAGCTGGGAATTAGTAATAAAAACTATGAATATTTTGAAAGCAGGCTTGCTGTTAGAACGCTATCTGATTAATTTCAGATATCTGCTTGCATGAAAGGCAGATAGGGATGCTTGTAATTATTTATGAACAGCAGTGTGATATTATTTATATTCAGCTGGTGCTGTTAAAGACATGCCTAAAACGCTCAAATCTACTGCTGTGAAATGAACCTTTTGTGTACCTTGTTTGCACGCTTTCTGACTACGGATATTGATATTGTCTGCTAATTTGTTCAATATAAAAAATCGTTGGGATTTTAATGCCAGGGAACTCTTTTCTCTACTCATATCCCACTAATTATCTGCTTAATTGTTTAGTTCAGCTGCTTTATTGACTCGATTGTGGAAGCCCGTCAATGTTTTCTGACCTTTCTACCACCTCTTTATCCCGATGATCTTGTTGACATGCTACAAAGGATTGCAGGATATCTCTATGAGATATTGTCTCACATTTCACACACCCAAGTTCATGAGAGCAGTAGTGTTGGTAAAAGACTTCCCGCTGTGTAGTTTGATGTCAGTTACCCTGTAAAGTGGGTTGAGCTATTAGGCATAATTAGCCAGTGCTGTCAGTCAAAGATAACTAAAGCTAACTTTTGTAGTTTGACTGTGCATGATAAAATAAAACTTCAGAGAAATGCAAAAACATCTTATTTCTATATGCGTAAAACTTATTTTTAAAAATAAACAAATACTGAGTGCACCTTGTAAATGAGTGCCTATGTATTAGATTGTACATTTGTAAAATACAGTTATACAATGATATCTTTTGCACTGAATTTAATTTGTGTTGATTTTAATAATAAGAAAAACATAACTTCATGAATATCTATAGTTACATTAATGAGTGAGGTTTTTTGGCACTGCATTCGGTGATTAGAATTGGGGGAGAAAATGTGCCTAATCATTATGAAAATAATGTCACAATCAAAGAAATGTTACAGGCCCCTTTTCCCTTTAGATTTCGAGGTAAAATATGACCCAGTTTGTGAGAGATTCACCCAAAGAGTTAAACAACTTTATATGTATTATGGAGAAGTAAAGAAGTGTTAAAGGGCACCTATTATGGAATTTTGAAAATTACCTTTCATGTAGTGTGTCACATAGATCTAGGTGAACGAAAACATCCTGCAAAGTTTTAAATATAAAAGTTCACCGTATACAAAGTTATTGTCTCTCAAAAGTAAGAGTCGAGACTGAGTCGCTGTTATGAATCGATAGACGAACGATGCTTTTTCTCTGTCTAGATGACGTCAACTTGACAAGTTATTTGAATAAGATACGCCCACTTATTGCGATCGTAGATGCCTGGGAAAACTTGAAAACATCATGTCGACGAGACGCTGTGTTCTGAAGTGCGACGCAAAAGCGAACTTTTTTTCATCTGCCCAGGGAGGAGCATTTTAAGACTAAGTGGCTACAGTTCATATATACAACTATACCACAGAAGTATACGTTAGCCCGGACCTTGTGCTTTGTTCGCGTCATTTTGAAGATGATTGCTTCACAAACATAAATGCTATCAAATATGGATTCGCGAGCCGGCTGATATTGAAGGAAGGAGTACCAAGTTTATTTGGATCAGCTTCCTCCTCCGAATCACAACCTGTAAGTATTATTAATATTAATAATTGTTGCTTTTATGTTTTATGTAGCATGCTCAATAATTATTTTGTGTGTTGTGTACGCACAGCGCAGCTTCTATAGTCTTCGATGTCAATTGTATTGAAATATGTGAAGTGTTTGTCGTTGTTATTGGAGTTGTCATAAAGAATAGAGCAATACCTCATAGTACTGCATTATCAATATGTTTATGCGTTGGGCTAACGCAAACAAAGACTGAATGTGCTTTTTACCACTGAACTTTGGGCTATGGTCGCTAACGTAACTCAACTTAAATTCCTTCTCTTATTTTGAATTTTTTACTACAAAGCAGTGCACTATAATCATTATTGTAACACAATGTAATTGATAAAAGTACTGTACACTGTACTCCATGTTAACCAACTGACTGAGTCATCTGACCAATCACCGCAGATTAGCGTCACGCAAAGGCGGGGTTTGGAAAAATGATTCTCTGAACGATTCATATGGGAGTCGCTGAGCAAATTAGGTAAAAATAAATGCATATAATAAAACAACAAAAGTCTTTTTTTGTCATTGCATGCTTGCAAAACTGTTGTTGGGGACTCCCAAAACAAGGAACATTTTAAATGCCATAATAGGTGCCCTTTAAAATGAGCACTTGTCACAACAGTGTATAATCATATTTTGAGCGTCACTTTGTGTTGACTGTTTCGGTTGTTTCTGTGATTTCTAACTGATTTTGTCTTTGCTAACTCAAGGGCATCATAGAAGCACATGTGTGTTAAACATTAGAAACTTAATCCACGGAGACAAAACAATGACTCCGTGCTTCTGGATGATAAAGGGCAGATTATTTTTTTGTCTGAAAAGTTAATCTATTAGGGAAATGATGGATAACACTGATGTAGAAGTACCTAACCCTGATTATAAGTCTAAACTTGCCATCAACTATAAACTTGTCACTCAAATATGATTGGTTGATTGAAATTGTTGTTCCAGGATCAACAAAGATGTTGATCCAGGAACATGTTGTGCTTGGTGAAATCAGGTTCACCGTTCATACCAGACCTGAGCAAGACCCAATTATTGCCATAACCTTTGCTTTTTAGAAAGACTACATTAGCTACTGCAACACCCAACCTAAATAGCTATTTGGCTATTACATTAACTAACAGCCTGTGAAGATTATGGTGTCATTAACTCATTAAAAGATTACAATCACAAACATTTTCTTTCTTTGGAATAACATGCACTGATGAATTAAGTATAAGGCAGGGAACAGTAAATAGAATCTATTTTGATTTCATGTTGACTTTAAACACTAAAATGGGAGAAGGGCATTTACATCTTCGGTTCTAAATTCCCACAATTACTGCGTTTGATTGGACTGACAGAGCAGACAGATGTGTGCATTTAATTCAGCATATGGGCTGAAAGTGTTACTTAATTACCCCTGAAATGTCCCACATATTCATCCAATGGACTACATGATTATTACTATAGTTTGCTCAAATTGCTCATAGTAAGTGCACATTCTATCTTCACAGTATTTGTGACTGCAGGAAAGCAGGGCACAGCTCAGAGACAATTTCAGCTGCTGAAACGAAACAAGGCCATGTGGACTCAAGTATGTAAGGTCAATAATAATGTTTGACAGAGTGTAATGACATGGTTGAAGTACTGTATGTTCTCCAGGTCCTGGTGCTAAAGCGTGCTGATGGCAATCGGTGTGTTTGGTTTAGGCAGGATTAGGCTAGTCTCACATTCTTCCCTAAACCTCTTTAAGAAAATCACTAATCCCAGACAACAACAGCAACATGCCGTTACATGTCACTTTGCCTGCTCATCTCAAGAATATCTGGAGAAATATCCTGAAATTATTCATTATGAAAGTTCAGGTGGGAAAGTGTGCTCTGAGTTCCTGTTGGGGAAAGAGATGTTTAATCATTGACCATGGCTCACTGACTCTTTGTTTATTAAAGTCAAAATGAATAATTGACATTGGAGCTTAAAAGAAGCTCATGAATGTCAAAAGTTTTAGCAACCTATCTTCATATATATATTTCTTGTGCTTTCCTCAGTTGCAGTGTGTTGAGCTTTGTTCTTTGCTAGACGTTTCTGTATTTGGTTGCGTTATATTTTCAGCGTGTTTCTATAATATAATATTGAATATTTCTGTAATATACATTTTTATACTGTACATTAGTGTTTTTTTATTCCTAAATACACTGGATACATTTAAAATGTAAAGATTTTTGTTTTATTTTAGACAAAATAGTATCACATTTTGATATTGGACATTCATTGGTTGTAACATGAAAATAAATATCAGACTTAAATATCTGTGCATCTCTAGATAAAATCTTGTGCACCCTGACTTACTGAAATTGTGTAGCAGCCAGCCAGATTGGTACTATCAGTATGTGGACATGCCGTCTGAGGCCAAGACTATTAATTTTGCAATATTACTGGGTGAGTTTGTAGGAAAATGCCCAGAATAGTTTTGGTGAAACAGAAGTTCACTTTAACATGTTAATGTTATCTAGGCCCATGTATCAGCAATAAACTGATTGAGCACAGGCACAACAGAGATGCTGAATATGCTGCAATATATTAAAGGTGATAAATAAATAAAAGCTTCATTTTTATATGCTCTCAGGTCTCAGTATCAGAGCTGTTTGTTCCTGTGAATGTAGGCGATGTGCAGCAGAAGTGGAATGTCAGGTGTTTTTGGGTGACGTGCTTTATAATGCCTAAAGCCCCAAGGCGCTGTCAGGGCCCGTCAGAACAGGTGCTCACCATCTGGGTGTCTTTCGTACCTGCTTTTTTACACCTTTGAATTTGGTTTGTAAAGTTCAAGATTTTACACTCTCAATACACTGTATCATGTTCTGTTTACATACAGTACAAGTTACGATCCATTCGACATGAGTGACATGCTCATGATGTTAGTGCTCAAATTATTAATTATTCAAAGCTTTTGACATGTAGGCCTAGTGTATAATGGATTTTGTTATATAAAAGGCCTCAGTGAAAGTCAAATGCTGCCTGAACTGACAAAATTACAATCAAAACACTTCTGAATTAATATCCAGTTTGACACACTTCATTAGTTAGTTTGTTGCTAAGCTAACGATTAATCTGTCAGGAACCAAGCAAATTGATGCTAAAAATTACAATGCATACACATTTAGAATGCAATCTTTTTCTTGCTTGGTCCAGCATTTGTTTTTTTCACTGAGCTCTGAGCTATGCACTCCGGGATTGCCTTCTTCGTAAAGATACATGTGATGCTGCCCAAGGTTAAAGGTTGCATAATTATGATGTCAAGTTTTTGTAACAATCTTTGCATTGTGAGCATGCCTACAGTATAATGCCTTTTTGCAAGAGAGCTTTTCTGTATGACAACAATTGACTCTTTTGCCTATTTTTATTTCTTGTGAGGAATTTTAGAGGGAACATTTGAAACGTTTATACTTGACTAAGTGTGCACTTCAACATAGATGAGAAGTCTTGTGAACTAAGAACCTCACTTTACCACTGCAATCCAGGTACCTAAACCGGCTCTTTAACATTCCAAAAGTGTGCCAAACTTTTTTTTTCATCAAGGTGCAAGCTAAAACAAGCTTAATTTACATGAAAGGAGATGTGTTTGCATGGAAATAATGACTTTATTGGCACTGGAATAGAACTGCACCAAGCAAACTTCAATTATGTCTGGTTAAACTTGATTGCGGGTAGGTAGTGAATAAGAACAATTCAGTAAAAAAAAATAAAAAAAAAACTTCCTATGCACCCTTAAAAAGACCAGAGAAATTAAATGAGTTAATTTCACTCAAATGTTACTCAAAGTCCTTTTGTACTTAATAAAAAAAGTTACATGAACTCGATACTGTTTATGTCAAGCTGAACTTAAACTGAATGAGTTGCTGTAGATTTGTAGCTCCCAGCAAGCTTTCCGTCAGACTATATTACTGTTGAAATAAAGTGTTATTTTGTGTGTTTTTGCACAAGATTAATATAGGGAGATACATGTACATATGCTGCATGTTGCTTAACTGTATACACACATGCAAGTGTATATAAATAGTTGCCTTGCTACTTGCATTAGCACTTGCTAGTGTGTTAGATAGTAGTTAGTAGTACTGAATGAGCTAGTAAATAACTGCAACAAACTCAAAATGTAAAGTTTTGCTAACTTAAAGGCAGGGTAGGTGATTTGCTCCAGAATAATTTTTTGTTATGCTGGTTGAAAGTCTCTTCACATCCTGATAGCAAGTGGTCTAAATGTATTTATATGTACATATATACAGTATGTCATCTGTAAAAAGCTTAGGACCACAAAATATTCGTCCAATCATTGTAATCGGTCCGAATGCAATGATACGATGTCCTACCTGCCTGTCAATATATGTATTTCCATACCCCGTGCACCTGCTCATGCAGACAACACACATCATACCTCCTGAACCAAAACAACGAGCTTATGCTGCGTTCACGCCATTACTATTGTAATTTGGAAGAGACCAGTGACTTTAAATTCGAGCGGTTTGTAACTCGAATTTGTGTTTCAATGTCAACACTATCAATGCTGAAATTAAGCTGCAGCAGTCAGTACAGGTTAGTGCTCTTTAATTTGTTTATGTTCATTATTATTGTAATGTAATGTGCTTTGAGATGTTTAACGCCGTAGTGCTTTTTTTTTGCTCCCTACTGTACGCCTTCATGTGTTTTGAAGGAGGCGTGGCTTTTGAAACGCTCTGACGTGTGGGTGTGATCCTGTGCTTTCAAAGCTAGCTTGCTATTACTAGCTTATCTACAAATTACCTACCCTACCTTTAATCTCTGCGTTTGATTACCTCAATTTTTGAGTTCTGCTAACTTGTTAGGGTTTACAGTGAAATCTCCTCAGACTGTTCACACAGTTTAATTGCATCATTAAAAAAAGAACATGAGAAACATTTGAGTGAAAATATCTTTGGTAGCATAGCTTGAAGGAGTTTTCTTATATATATATATATTTGGAGACAGGGGATTGAATTAAAAACAGACCAAAAAGCAAACAGAATCTGGGGATTCCACCAGTACATTGAGAGTGAGGAAAAGGGGAACAGAAGACACACATTCCTGTCCTTGATAAGGGCTCTTCCCTTCCTCTCTGCAATGTGGGTGTGTGTGTGTCCTAAAATGAGGGAAATAAAAAGCACAAAACACTCTGTTTTCCGCCCTTCGAAGTCCAAAGCATGTGAGTACTATAACAAAAATTTGAGTCATGCCTTTGCAGCATGACTTCAGAAATTTGACAATAGGCTTTGTGCCGAACGTTAGATGAACAAACAGGAAACCAGGTCTCATTGCATCCACTTGTCGGAGAAAGTGTTTACAGCAGTATGAACTGATGGTGACATCTATTGAGGCAATCAGCTAATCTAGCTAGTTCCTTTTATTTTTGCTGTTTATTTCTAAATGTTAATGAGAAGAAGAAGAAAAAACTTCTATATCAATCTGTATATGCGATGGACATCGGTTATTCTTATCTTTGCTCACTCCTTTTATTCATTTTTATTTTTTTTTTTTTTTTTTAACAAAGCACATAAGGCCTGAACCGGAAGCGATGCAACCATTCAGTAAACACGAGCGACGGGGAAACCTAATAAAGCCCTTTATCATTCAAGGCACCTTACATCTGTTCTGTCATGGTAACAGCATAGCACTAACATGTACGTTGCACACTGTGCCTGCAGTGGTATTGTGGTTATCTAGTCATGACTCAGAAGTTGCATCTCGATCCGTGGCCTTTGCTCACACGTGGCTGCATTTCTCGCAAGCTGTTTAAACAGAGCTTAGTGGCTTAATTGATAGTGGATTTGAGGGATGTTATGGCTTCAGAAGATATAGAAGTATACAGAAGTATAGACAGCCCAGAGGGTGACATTTTGTTGAACCTGCCAGAGATTTGACAACTCACAGCAGCATTAAAGCGCATTTGGTTGCACTGTTTAAATATGAAATCCTCTTATGATTTAGAGGATTTGTGGCTTTTCCAGTTTATAATTAGCTGAACTGTCATCGAATGCATTTTGATGAGGACTGACCTTTTCTAATGTGCGTTCATTTCCTTTTCTTTTTTCTTCATTCAAGCATTTCCTGCACACTTCGACAAACATCCCAAATTGATTAAGAGAAGCATGTTCAGACATCCTAGTGCAAGCCACCGAATATTTGAAATATTCCAGCTGACACCTGGAATCCACCATGAAATAAACTCATGCAGTGTTAAATCTCAAGTTAAAATCTCACCGGCTTTCCTGTTAAGCTGATGGATAGCAGTACTTGCAACAATCTACAGACTTAAAGTGTTGAGAATCTCAGCTTGATGATTAGCTTACTATAGGATTTATTGACTTGTTTCAGTGCTTGTGCAAGAACCCAGTTTCTGATCTATGACCTGCCATCGCCTGACCTGACCTGCAAAAAATCTTTAGGTAGCTTTCACAACAACTAAGTAATCTTGCAAATTCAGTTGGTTGTCTGTCTTGGAACTTTGAAGTAGAAAGGTAAAAAGGTAAAAACCAACCGTTGTTGTTGTTTTCATTTTCAATGACATTTCAGGACATTTACATGCTGAACAAGGACAACCCAATAGTACAGGAAAAGACAGACACCACTGCAGAAAATATTCTTGTTCTAGTTAAAATGTCTAAAAATCTTTAAGGATAAATGCACTTGTGAATCAATGCTGCATTAGAAATTAAAAATATAAAATTTTTAATTATCCAGTCTTTTGTGGCTACCTCTGGAAGTGGTCAAACTCAAAACGTTTTAGACCCCGTTTACACATGCATTTAGCATCGTCCACTTGTGATCCGATCGTCCAAAACACATTAAACGGGGCCTAATTGAAACTCAAAAAGAAGTAGTTTTTTGTCTGACATAAAAATATTCCAACCTGGCAACCTTGTTTAACCAAACTTTGTTTCCTAGTGGACTGATAAAAACCTGTACACCATGACTATTGGAAATTGCATAAAGCCAGCAAACCAGAGCTTGACGGTTTGAGCTTTGCTATTTTCGCACCAGACAGTCAGTGAATGGTCAGTGGGAGGTGCGAGGGTGTCCCATCAGACTAACACCAAACAAAACCTTATCAGAAACAGCAGCTGGCCTGGTGACACTGTCAGGTTATCAATGCAGCTCATTAGATCACGGTCATGAGGCTTGTACTGCAGGCATTACATAGACACACATCCTCATTCCAATTTTAGGGTTAGCAGAGGCGGCTGAACTCCACAGTGTTCATAAACGGTGTTTCTGAGCTTCTAAGAAGGTGCGATATGATATCACTGTTATGAGTTCCATTGAGTCTCACCTGGGTCTGGAACTGTGCAGAGGATATTACAGATGGAGAGCTTTAGATGCTTGTTCCTGTCTGAACAGAGACTTTATTGTGCCAGACGACTAACGTTTAGCACAGGAGCACCTGACAGAGAGGCCATTGATCCAGTTCTAGCAGCCCTGCGCAACTCAATAACATCCCAAGCAAGAAAGAGAGACGCCCAGGGAGGTCGACACAGTCAGCTGTCTGTCGGCCAGCAACCCCTGGTCCTCCCTAGAGAGGTTTAAGAAATGTTATTACACCAGTGGTTGGACTGAAGTTGCAGGCCAGAGGGTCAAACGAAAATAAGTCTGCTTATGACGGAAATTATCATAGCATAGAGCTGCACGATTAATCGTTAAAAGATCTAGCAATCTAGATTCAAACATAGTGATGTTATTCCTAAATGACAACAATTTGTCTGTGTCGATTCCTTTGACAAAATCATACCGGAGCATTCAAATCTGTGTTTGCGCTGCCGCTGACTGCTGAGAGAGAGTTGTCGTGTTTAGGTATGAAACAGCTTAACAAACAGTCTTTTCAAAGACATACTATTGTTATTTCTGTCTTACAACAATTCAAATCACCACAGAAGTACTGGGTTAAAAGTTTATAGTTCAGATATAAACACTGATGTAGCGATCAAAATAGAGCAAATCTCCTTTTGAAATTAATATGCCGCTTCAAATAACGATTGAATCGATTACGTCACTAGGAGGCATCAAGTGACTGTTGCATTTGTATGCGTCATTGAGATTTGTTCAAAAACGCTGATTCATTCAGTAATGAAACAAGTAGCTGCATCTGAAATCGCATATTCTCACTACTACATATAGGCGAAATACTATATTCTATATTCATTCAATTTACTGAATTTACAGTTCTTATAAAAGAGCAGGCAAAAAACACCCGGATGAACAACAACTTCCGGTGATATTCTGAAGTGTGCATACGATGGACACTTTACTATCCCATGAGGCCACGGGAGAGGATTTGTGAATGGCGTGAAGTGGCGTAACTGGTGCTGGTAGGTCGCGTGATAAGGGCAACATGCTGAATGTAGTATGTCCAGATTACATTCATACTACACACATTACTATATAGAACATACTTTTTTAGCAGTTGTGAAGTAATTACTGAGCTAATTACTAATAAGTACTGTACCTACACAAGAGAGTATGCAATTTCGGACGCAGCCGTAAAGTATTTATGATTCATCCAGTAATGAAACAAGTGAACTCTGAGTCATTATGAATGCGTCATTGAATCATTCAAACATGCCATTTTTTTTATATTCATTTTTTAATTCATTAAACATATTTAATTTTTAACTGCAGCAATTAATATTTTGTCAGAACCTCTAGTAATTTACATGTTATTTTATTTAGGACTAGTCTTCTCAGAATCGTGGTAGAATCGTGATCTCCATTTAAAATAGAACATAATTGTGATTCTCTGCAATTTACCCAGAATGGTGCAGCTCTACTATAACATGTACTTTTTGGTGAGTACAGGCTGAAATTGCAATTGTATATTGCACCAGAGTATGTTCTCTCTCATCTAACACACCTGATTCAACTCATCAGCTCATTAGCAGAGACTGCAAAACTCCAGGACAGGTTTGAGATCCCTAGACTAGTCGACTAGTCTAACATCCCTCCCAGAGGACAGTCAAAAAAGTCTGTATGCGATCCATTTTGAATAGCCTACTTTAGCTCTAAAAAAAAAAAAATTTGTTTTCGGCTCCAGGTATACAATAAAAAATATTATTTTAAGATCTAACTTTAACATGACAATAATTTGAACATAGTCTTTGTAAAAATATAAAATAAAATAGAAATAGAAAAATAAATGTGCAAAAAAGATATAATGCTAGACTAGCAGCAGCAATTTAGTCTCACACATCCCTACTCCACAGTACGTATGGCACCTGTGAGAAAATATCACATTGTTTCCGTTTTCCTTTGTTTCCAGGCGTATATGTCATCATACCATGTGATCTCACCCATTTGAATCTGCCCGCAGAGGTGTCTAACACTAGTTGGGCTATTTGTCACTTACACACAGTCACTTTCGCACATGTTCACACATGCATATTCTGTTTGGATTCACACACAAACTTTTTATTGGAATCCAGTGTTTTCATACACTGCCGTTTTAAAGTGTCACTCACAGAGACCTGTCAGCAACGTTACAACCGCCACACTGAACGTTTCAAATTCCTCTCTCTCTCTCTCTCACACACACACACACAGACACACACACACACACACACACACACACACACACACACTCAAAAGCAGTGTTCTGCAGTGCTAAATTCAACAAACAGTGGCAAATTCCACAAACACTATTTTGGTGTCTCTGGTCTAAGGAGACTGGAAACGGGGCCGTACTGCAGAAAACAGCCGCAGTGAATCGATGCTCGTAGAAGAGCTGCCTCCAGAGAAGTAATAAAGTCAGAGATATGAACCAGGGCTCTGATGATGGAGGAAATGCAAAGAAAGTTGAAATTTCCTCAGACTTGAGGGTGATTAATCACTGCAAGCACATTTAAAATGGAGAACTAGTGTATGTTTCACTATTATGAATGTTTAATGTAATATGTCCTTTTTAAATGTTAATTCAAAAAAGAAGACCTTTTAGGCCTTAAAGGGTTAGTTTGCTCAAATGAAATTTCATCAGTTACTCACCCTCGTGTCTTCCCAAAAGTCTTTCATTCATCTTCAAAACACAAATGCATATATTTTTTATGAAATCTGAGAGATTTCTGTCCCTCCATTGAAAGTCTGTTCACCCAAAACCCTGATGCTTCAAAACATTCCAAAAGAGATCATAAAAGTAATAACCTGCAATGAATAACCAGAGCATCAATCTGTTCAAACCAAGTCTAATTAATAGTAGTAAGAAATGGATCAATAATGTTAAATAGTACTTGTACTGTGCTAGAAAAACTTAAAGTGCTGTTTATTTCATTTGTACTATTGTTTGTTGTTTGCATCTTTGTTCTTATTTTTAATAAGATAAAATATATATACACCTGTGTATATATATACCTGTGTATCTATATACAGTGAAGAAAATAAGTATTTGAACACCCTGCTATTTTGCAAGTTCTCCCGCTTAGAAATCATGGACGGGTCTGAAATTGTCAGTCACAATGTATGATTTTTTAACTATTTATTTGTAAGATACAGCTGCAAATAAGTATTTGAACACCTGAGAAAATCAATGTTAATATTTGGTACAGTAGCCTTTGTTTGCAATTACAGAGGTCAAACGTTTCCTGTAGTTTTTCACCAGGTTTGCACACACTGCAGGAGGGATTTTGGCCCACTCCTCCACACAGATCTTCTCTAGATCAGTCAGGTTCCTGGGCTGTCGCTAAGAAACATGGAGTTTGAGCTCCCTCTAAAGATTCTCTATTGGGTTTAGGTCTGGAGACTGGCTAGGCCACGCCAGAACCTTGACATGCTTCTTACAGAGCCACTCCTTGGTTATCTTGGCTGTGTGCTTTGGGTCATTGTCATGTTGGAAGACCCAGCCTCGACCCATCTTCAATGCTCTAACTGAGGGAAGGAGGTTGTTCCCCAAAATCTCGCAATACATGGCCCCGGTCATCCTCTCTATAATACAGTGCAGTCGCCCTGTCCCATGTGCAGAAAAACACCCCCAAAGCATGATGCTACCACCCCCATGCTTCACAGTAGGGATGGTGTTCTTGGGATGGTACTCATCATTCTTCTTCCTCCAAACACGGTTAGTGGAATTATGACCAAAAAGTTATATTTTGGTCTCATCTGACCACATTACTTTCTCCCATGACTCCTCTGTGCTGGTTTAAGCAGGGGAACCTTCCGTGCCATTCATGATTTCAAACCATGACGTCTTAGTGTATTACCAACAGTAACCTTGGAAAAGGTGGTCCCAGCTCTTTTCAGGTCATTGACCAGCTCCTCCCGTGTAGTTCTGGGCTGATTTCTCACCTTTCTTAGGATCATTGAGACCCCACGAGGTGAGATCTTGCATGGAGCCCCAATCCGAGGGAGATTGACAGTCATGTTTAGCTTCTTCCATTTTCTAATGATTGCTCCAACAGTGGACCTTTTTTCACCAAGCTGCTTGGCAATTTCCCCGTAGCCCTTTCCAGCCTTGTGGAGGTGTACAATTTTGTCTCCAGTGTCTTTGGACAGCTCTTTGGTCTTGGCCATGTTAGTAGTTGGATTCTTACTGATTGTATGGGGTGGACAGGGGTCTTTATGCAGCTAACTACCTCAAACAGGTCCATCTAATTTAGGATAATAAATGGAGTGGAGGTGGACATTTTAAAGGCAGACTAACAGGTCTTTGAGGGTCAGAATTCTAGCTGATAGACAGGTGTTCAAATACTTATTTGCAGCTGTATCTTACAAATAAATAGTTAAAAAATCATACATTTGTGATTTCTGGATTTTTTTTTAGATTATGTCTCTCACAGTGGACATGCACCTACGATGACAATTTCAGACCCCTCCATGATTTCTAAGTGGAAGAACTTGCAAAATAGCAGGGTGTTCAAATACTTATTTTCTTCACTGTATATATTATCATGAAATAAGTTTGGTCATATCGCCCACCGCTACAACACACAAAACTTCATGCTTCTTTGTCTTGTTTTCTTTCATTGTCAATGCAATGTATCCCCAGACTAGCAGCAAAAATTCAGAAAACCACAGCACTGAAAAGGCATTCACTAAGTCAACCGCAGTTATGTCTTTATTATAATATGCTTTGTATTTACATAATCGCAGGACATTTGTACACGTAAACCACATTGCCACTGTTGTATATACTGTATAATCTCTGCCTCATTTACGTCACAAGGCATTGTATTGAAAGAAATCGCCTCCACAAAGAGCTTTGCTTTTGCTAGTGCACAAAACAACCACGGGTATTCAAACTAGAAGATACAGCTCATGCAATATAAGAAACATTTTTATTGTACCGTGTCTCTCAGTTTAACTGAAAAGACCTGACGTGTTCTTCACTCCAACACAAATCTGATAATATGCCTGTGTTACGAACATCCGGTCAGATCACTCAGCCTTATCTAAATGTAGGGTGTTGGGTTGACATGCAGGGAAACGACTTTCACCAACAGCTACATACTGATGTCAAGCGAACGACCGCAGAGCTTGTCAGCCGTAGATGATAAAACTGAGATGTCTGTTGAAGACAAGCCACGTCACATTGAAAGACAGATAGCAAACAAATCTGTCATCTGTGTTCTCTGAAGTACATTCAAGTGGTACTTTGGAGCTCAGATATTTTTAAGTCTTTTGAAACGACCTGTGTATATCGTGCATCTAACCATTGGTTTTGGAAGAGAGACACTGTAAAAACTAGATGTCTGGAACTGCGTGAAATCCACAAAAAAGTGATGCTATAGAGATATCTGAAAATGTTGTTATTGTCTGGGAGTGTTTATTACAGTAGACTGCTGGTATTGAGCTTCCAGTGGCTAATGCTCTGTTTGAAATTCTCTGCATGCACAAATGTGGGAAATGAACACTCATTCAGGTCAACACTACAAACACTCAGCAATCGCATCAATGCAGCTTCCTGTTGGCGTTTTCAAGGCTAGTTGAGCACAGATGTGCTTCCTCTCCCTGCGGAGGGCTGCGTGCCCTGCTCCAGGTGCCGTTGACAGATTCGTCAGAGGTTTGTGAGCTTTAGTACGGGTGTCAGAATTCCTGCTAGGCATCTTTTCAACATGCTAGTTGGCACTAGCACTGTGATAACTGCTTTTAATTAAGTAGTTAGATAAAAAGTGGAAAAGACAATCTAGAATCATTTGGAAAACGTGTCAAATTTCTGCAGTATGATATTACCTTGCTGCTTACACGTTTCACAATTTTTTTTTCATCAAATCAAAGAGTATTTGTGTGAAAATTAATTAAAGTTGTTGGTGTTTTACTGCCTCCGTTTATTTCAGCTGAAAGCTACAATGATGAATTGTATGTGTAGGCACATTGAAGTTTTGCAGTAATGAAGGTAGAGGTAGGTATTTCCAATGAGCCTATTTTGGGAAAAGAGATTTCTCACGTAATACTGAAATACTTTGGTCAACTTTCTTGAAGTGCAGCTCAGCAGCAAACAATTATATTTTCACACTCCGCTGTTGCCGCTATGAAATCATTCCCAGCATTATCGATAAGCATTCCTAAAGCATCACCATTTATTGCCCCAGAGGTCACAGTAATGACTGACAACTCCCTCAGCCAAGCACAGGGCTGCAGCACAGCTGTGGAGAACGTCAGCTCAGTCATATGGGGCATGACAATAAGGTAAACCTTGGTTAAAGGTGGAGTATGGGATTTGCAAAACGGCCAGCAGATTTTGAAAATACACAATTCAAATGGTCCTACCTTCTTTCCTCCAATGCTGGCACCGCGTGAGGGGGGAGGGGGGTATGGTACGACCGTTTGATTGACGGACTTACTGTCCAATGATTTTAGGTGGTCTTGGAAATGATTGGCTGGAGTTTTTCGAGTCCTGCCCGTTCCACAGATTATTAAATTGCTTAATTTTCATTTCAATGCTTCTAACTCAGTGGCTGTAAGTGGGTTATGAATAGGATTTCAAGTGATTTTGAAAAAATGGACAAAAAAGAGAATCACATACCCCACCTTTAAATGGGGAGTATGAAAGCAGAAAGCTAGTCGTGTGGGGAAGAAGTGTGCCACACTGTGCCGGGGCAGAAGCTTAGCAGCGGTAGCTTCCATGTGGCTGCTTTCTACTCGATGTTTGGATTGTCACACTTATGTCATTTGCTGCTCGTTGATGGCGAGTTATTATTATTGATAATGATTTCTGTACTGCATCATGAATAAAGAATTTGACCAGGCAGACAATAAACAAATGACCCTCAGATTAAAAAGCACAAACATTTTATTACAACTGTTCTTTGAAAATGTCTGTATTATTTCAGCTGTTTAAATAAGTTTTAAGTAATTTTAGGGTTCATGGCGTTACATTGTTATGGGAGCTAAGTTGTACATATTGTCTATATCTTTATTCTTTTGATACCTCAATTGTGAGTGCATCACAGATTTTTGCTTTTTTCAAAAAAGGGAGGGAGGAGTATTTAAATTAATTATTAAATCTTTTTTTTTTTGTAGTGATCAACATTGTCTATACAGAATTGTCTATACATTGTCTGTACAGAACCTACATTTCTGAAAGAATTTCAGGCCAAAAAAAAAAAAAAAAAGAGCCATAAAGAGGCCAGGATATCAGAGAGATTTGTGGGTGGGTTTTGACTAGCAAGTAATCTGTGTGACACTCTCGAAATCTTAGCAGCTGTATAGCACTGCCCGGGCAAACAACTTTTATTTATTTCTCATTTTCCTTTTTCTAAAATGTGCAGCTGACATACAGAATGAAAGAATTTCTCGAACGAATACACAGAGACGGTGCTGACTTGCTTTGTTTCCTCAGGGTTTACTGCGGTTTCTCATGAAAGAATGTGCATAATTCAGAGGATGGGTAGTGTAGATTACAACAGTTAAGCTATGATGAAAGAGCCATTATTAAATGTTCTGCTACATTTGCAGCCTTCCTTAATGTAAACGGTTGTGAATACTAGTGGCAGGGGGCGTGTCAGTATATGTGTGTACATCTGAAGGTGAGAGAGTGTTTCATCTCAGTTCCCATGATCCCCTTCCCCCTGAGGCTCCATTCATCTCTCACGGTTTCCAGTAGGGTATGTCAGTCAGGCCTGGTCTCCAGCAGGGTAAATATACACTCTGTCCGACCGTCCCACCACACATATTTGACCTAAAACCACGTCATCTCTGCTCATTGCTGTATTTACAAGTGTTCTGGAGCATGACTTGATTTTAAGACTGAAGTCAGCACTTGCTAGTTTTTGCACACCCATGCACTGCCAAAAAAGTTTTCTTTTTAAAACTTAAAATCTAAAAATCTTTTAAGCAAGACATTTTCTTAAAAATCAACACTTAATATGTTAAGAATCCATAGAGTCAAAAATAGTTCCAAATTGTTTCCATAGACTGTATCTTGAACATCCTGTATCTTGACAAAAAAAATGATAGATTATGTAATTTGTGTTTATAAGCATGTTTGTTCGTCTAGAGTGATCTTAGTAAAAGAATGTGAGTTTGTGCAGGTGCGTAGTCTTTCTTTACATAGTGACATCACCAACTACTTGTCTGGCATGTATAATCAATCAATCAATCAATCAATACATTTTTATTTATAAAGCGCTTTACAACAACCAGAGTTGATCAAAGCGCCGGACAGAAACAAATAAAATAAAAATAATACAGAATTGTTAGTTGTTTTCGCGGGTTCGTGTGAATGGGGATCGTTTTGATAACATTTTCATCTGTACAAATAAAAAACGTTTCCATTTTTAGCACATCGTTGTCATGTACGTACCTTGAGACTGTATCTCTACTGCATTGGCATATTGACACCAAACTTTGTATGTGTCATTGTTACCATACTGTGACCGCACCACTTCAATTTTATAACAGCGCCACCTATTGGTCAAAAGTGATAAACCATTAAATCATATTACTAGTGATTTCTGTGATTTTGCCTAAAATCATGTTCCAGTTGGTCTGATGCTGCCAGCCATTCTGTTTAATACAAATTTAACATTTTAAATTACAAAATGATTAAATTATGTTAGAAACATGCAGGAATTTTTTTTTCAGTCTTCACAATGCAAATAATTATTTTCTTAGTCACTATAGCCTATTTCCCTCATTTTTTTCAATAAGCATCTAAGCATCCTTAAAACAATATTTATTTACTTACTAGAAAATTACAAAAATATGCTTTTGATTTTTTTTAAGATAGACTGGTTTAACATCAAGTTCAAGTTCATTTTATTTATAAAGCACATTTTATAACAGCCAATGACTGACCAAAGTGCTTTACAGAACTACAAAATTAAAAGACACCAACACCATGCATAGTAGCACATCATAGAACAGTACTGAAAGTTAGGTGCAGCTTAGAACGGGAGACGTCCAAGCAGTCACAAAGTTATCAGCAATAAAAAATAAAAACAGAAAAGACAGTAACAGATTTAATACTAGTATCATACTCAAAGGAGAGGAAAATAAAATAGAAAGAAAAGAATATATAAATATATATATACTGTGTATATATATATATATATATATATATATACATACACATACACACACATGTATATCCTCGTCCAACATATCTTAGTTAATATATTTTTATGCTTAAAATAAATCAGTTTGCCAGTATGGTGAGAGATTTTCTAAAACTAAGACTAGTTAAGCAAATTTGCTTTCAATTCAAGGACATGTCGAGACTAGTATTCATCTGAAATAAACAACATAAATGCACTAGACAGTAGTTTTTGAGGCACTTGATACATGCTTATCATATTATTGTGTAATCGTAATATAACGTAGTTCTCCGGATGAGTTTCCAGGTAACAATAGTAATTAAGCGGGTGTTGGTGTCGTTGTATCTTTTTCGTCATGTTTCCATAGCAACAGCTTGGATGGACACACCTGTTAATTAAGTGTGCGAAACGAGAAAACAGAGGAGCGCTTTGTTTCTCGTGCCTTTTCTGTTGGTTTTTATTCTCTTTTCCTCTTCTCTTTATTTGTGCCTGACGGATACACAAAGCTAATTAGCATTGAACTTTCTGTTGAGACCTGAAGAGAAAGAATCATCAAAGGCTCGTTTTTTGTTTATTCCTCAGTGCTATTCTTGGCTCCAGAACTCTGATGAGACAGCCTGTTCCCCTCACGGCCGTTTGGAAGTTACCCATTAGCCTTGGGGAAGAAGACGAGTAAATACTTTCATTTTTGGTAAAAGCGTATCTCTCCTCTCTCGCAAAAGCACATGAGAGACACCGGAAGGTTCTTTGTCACAGTCAGGGCCTCATTTGACATAGTTTATAAGTCCTGTGATTCACTGCCATAGAAACTCGGTGTCAAAAACAAGCTCTGCAACAAGCTATAGTCAGAAAGAGAGAAGCGTTTTGTTTAATCTTCCTGTATTTACTGGTCTGGTTGTATTCATTGGCACAAACTCAAAGAACGGTGGGTTTATTCTGTTTAGCCTTTGCACTTCCATATATTTATTTTTACACACCCATATTTTTTCCCTCCATAAGAAACAGTCTCTCTCCTTCAGGGTGTTCCAGGTACGAACATCAACAAGGATCAAACGGCTCGATCTGTGTGTCTTCATGTATTCATACTTGAACGTGACCTTGTAAAACTGTTTGAAGAGATCTGGTCTATGAGACAGAGGATCTTGCTGGAAATTAACATTTGACTTGATCGATATAGACGGGCCTTTTACAACCTGAAGGGAACAGCTTCTGTTCTCAGCTCTCTGTTCTCTGTTAGCGCTTCAGGCCTGTATGACAGCTTTGAGAATGATATGAATGTCTTCCTGAAAACATTTTTGCTCAGTCAATATATAATATATACAAAACATTAAATATGTGCATTTGACTGCACGTGGCATTTTCTAGGAACTTTTTGGTAATGTTATTATGAAGTTATGAAAATGTTATTTCTGAAAGTTCAAGACATCCATTTTTTTAAGTTTTAAAAACGTTTTTGGTTATATGAAAGTTACAGGAACATTCCATATGATCGATTTGCAAGCATTATGGGAACGATACGTTTGAATGTTTTCTGAACCAGTTATTTTTAAGTGTTAGATGAACACCCAAATAAACATGTTTCCGAAAAAAAGTTACTTGATTAATGTATAAATAACTCTTTTATGTTAACGTTTTGAGAACATTAAAGACCATATAACAAACAAAGATTCTATGAATGTTACTGGAACTTTGCCAGAATGTTTGCCAAAGTTCTGAGAACGTTCCCTGTTTGCAGTTAATACACTGATCAGTGATGCTGATAGTTATGAGCCATAGTAGGGGCCGTCGAGCCTAATGATTAGAGAATCAGACTCATTACCTGATCCTCAATACCGGCTGGGAAATGAATGAACAGAGCTCTTCCACCCACAAACCCATGACTGCAGTGGCTTTGAGCAAGGCACCTAACCACCAATCGCTTCCCGATTGGCTACCCACTGCTCCGTGTGTGTGTGTGTGTGTATGTGTCTTCACTACTCACTGCTCCTAATGTGTGTGCACTAACTTGGATGGGTTAAATCTAGAGGACAAATTCTGAGTATGGGATACTGGCTTTTTCTGATCCTGTTCCCCCATCATATTTTTTTTTTATAGAAGTCACTTATGCTCACTAAAGCTGCATTTATTATGATCAAAAATGTAATTTAAAATAACTCTTTTCTACTTTATTTCATTTTAAAATGTAATTTATTCCTGTGATGGAAAGCTGAATATTATTCCATTTCATTTAAAGAATACTGTCCAGTCTTTAGTGTCACATGATCATTCAGAAATCATTCTAATATACTGATATAGAGCTCAAGAAACATTTCTTATTATCAATGTTGAAAACATAGCTTAATATTTTTGTGGAAACCGTGAGACATTTTTTCAGGATTCTTTGATGAAAAAAAGTTTTTTTAACTGTGTAAAATACTTACTGTCACTTTACTGTAATCTATTTAAATGTGTCCCTGCTAAATCTAAAATTATTTCATGTCACTGTACACTTTCAAATTAAAGTTTGGTTTTAGAATGGCCAAACACACACCAAAGTCGGTTGCATTACTGTCTTAAAAGAAGAAAGCAAATAGGATCTAAACAGAATAGAGAGAAAAAAGCAGAAAGCCCACAACAAGATAAGATTGATCAGAGTCTTGGAGAAACAGCTGCAGTAAAGCTTCACTGAAGCGTACAGACTCAACTCCAGCTTCATCAGGAGAGTCTGAGCTGCTGCTGCGTGCGGTTTCAAAACAAGACATCTGACATGGAGAAAAACTAAGGCTTGTTGGTAAATGATTAGAGTATTATGGGTAGATAAATCTAAGTTTTTACAGTAAGTGAGTTGATGTGGGGGCAGTTTATGAGAATTGCTACAAGCGAATACAGTACAATATGAAATTTCACCTGAAGACACATGGATTCTCAAAAAAATTATATATTATCAATAAGGTGACAACATGTTTTTACATTGCTTTACCTCATCAAAATAAGTGAAATTTTAAGTCAGTTTAAATTCATTTAAGCTGAAATGACTTAAACATCCAAGTTGATTGTACTTAAAGGCAGCAACTTTTTTTCTTTTCTTTTTTTACTGTGCTGCAATTAAAAAAAAAAAAATGCATCATTATATATATAAAATTATAGTGATTAATCAAATCCATTATTTCCCATTATAATTAAAAGAGTGCATAGATGTTTAAAATATTTTTCTATTTTTTTAAATAGCCCATGCTAAGTTTAATAATCTGTATAGTAACTGGATTTTAAAGGGTACATATCATGCTTTTAAATCGTTCCTTTTTTACATATAAATCATACATTTGTGGTCTATATAAAGCGGAACTGCAATGCTTGGGTCTGAATTCCTCATTATTATAGCTCCACAGGCCCCTTTTCTACCCCTTTTCTGATGTGCGTCTGAGAGCAACTCGTTTTGGTGCGGTCTCTTTAAATCCAGGCTGCAGAGGTGACACTCGGTTCAACTCCACCCCGTTCGGACATTTTTGTAGTTTGATAGCAGAGACGATTATCTAGCGGCACAAAAACTTTTTATTCCACACGTTATTAACAAAATGTCAACAACGGAAGACTTGTCCATCAAGCCTTACATGTTCGAGCCAGAGTCGGAGCAAGATGAAAATAAAGACGACGAACCTGCAGAACAACGTCTTCATATGGATGTATCGCAATGGTGTATTACTGTATTTACAGTAACATCTCCATCCATGCCCACTACTAAATACTGCATGTTTTACAACGACTATTTAACACTCACAAAACAAAATATAAGTTATATTATAAACAATTAAAGAATTAGTCGATTATTTCTCTTGTTAAAACAAGCACACTAACAAGACAACTGCTAAACCATGACCACCGTGTGTTTTAAGAAAGTAACGTTAGTACTTTATTTTTATTAACGTTATTTACAGCTTACCGAAGTGCTCTGTTCGGCGTCTCCAAAGATAGAAGGAACTGACCCCTCAATCAGACGAAGTCTATCGGCAAATCCTTCTTTATAGAGATTGCTAATGTGACGTCATCATGACGTATTACCAATGGTGAACGCAAAGCATTTTGGGAATCCGCGGCACAAACATAAGGCGCCAGACTTGATTGCATGGAGGGAAAAACGCTGTGTTCAAGATGCCGTCTACCTGCTGTGTTATAAACTGCAATAGTCGTTCTCACGATAGAAGTGGCATTTGTCCACAACAACAGTAAACTCACTCCCTTCATACATACAACACGCTGCCCCCAGCCCCCACATGTAAACCATTCATCCCCTCTATCTTAATCCAGCCCTTAGCCACCCCCATCAGTTTGGTCTGAAGTGTGCTGCTGGGGACAGAGACGCTTTCGGAAGTGCATTTTCAGAAGTGCTGGGTACAATGACGCAATATACGTAAATGTATGGTTAGTAAAAAATATAGGCCTACTAATGTCATAGAACGGATGTACCTAATACAAATAAACAAAACATCTCCAGTTAACCAGCAGAGCATTCATTTAGTTCTCTATTAAATACGAGATCTAGCGCTTAAATCTGTTTTTGAGATCCAGCTGAGCGCTCGTTGCCGCTGCTCATGCATAGTGTTGTGGCTCGCGCACAGTCCTCAGTCGGACGCGCGCTTCAATCTATCGCCGTTGCAGAGACTCTCTGTTCGTTCCGGTAAAATCACAAAATAAACTGCACACAAATTTGTCCCTGCTTGATATAGACTGTAACCACTGATGAACATGTTCGGTTTTGTTGACAGAAAAAAAACTAAACATTGTGTGGATTAGAACCCGAAAACTCTGACACGCTTGGCAGAATATCTACCACTAGACCATTTAAGAACTCAAACAATGTGTGCGGATCGAAGTATTTCATTTGGAAAATAACAAAAATAAACTGGTGCCACAGAGGGGACATTCTTCACTCATGATATTCTTTAAAAAAGGAAGCGCGATAGTCAGATAGAGAGAATTATACCAGCATCATGTCAAAAAGAAGTGGACAACAAAGCTTTTTTTTTTTTAAGTGGTGGGTACAAAATGACTCATGATGAAATCTGCTGGGTGCTGCAGCGACTTGAAGTTACTGAAAACTTGGTGTGTGTATGCACTAACACCATGTAGTTGTATATGGGTGCTGGAAGTTGGGCAACAGGATGACGTCTCCTGACCTGTCAATATGCTCGTAAGGATCCAGTCCTTTGATTCCCTTTATTTTCTCGTCATATCTCATCTTTGCATTAGGATTTAGTTTTAAGCAGTATGGTCCAACAATGTTTTCTTTAGCCCGCTGCATTTTGTAGGATTATATTCTGTTTTTCACGCTAATTTTTCATGATTTTTATGCCAGAACGCTATAGCCTGCTATGCCAGCCCATGTAAACGGGCCAAACATACCCATAATTCTTTGCGTTCTGATGACGTTGCCGCCCAGTTGGTCACATGTCTTAGCGATCTCTATACTGGCGGAGGTAGCTGAAGTAACGTTAGTTATCCTTGAAGTGCCTCGCGCACACAAAAATGACTTTACCGACAGATGTGGGTACATTTCCGTGAAAAATAAAACTCAACCAGGCACTTCGAAGAGGTTCTGATGCTGAGAGACGGTGTAATGAAGCGTGTGGGTTACTACATCCAACAACCGAACATTTTGACGTATCCTCTCGTAACTTCTGCATCTTTGAACTTGGACTACAAAATTGCAGCGAGAAATAAAAATGGCGGATTGCTCGAAGTGTTGGGCCGGAAGTCGATGTCCTTATTTGGCAGTTCCGCTGCAAATACTGTGACGTAATAGTTCAAAAAACGTCATAGATTACAGAAAAATCTAAACCGGTTGAAAAATGTGACCAAAACAGAATATAAAGATATCAACGAAGTTCCTGAAGAGACTAATTTCAACTTTTCTGTACTTATAAACACTCCAAATATACAGCAAAAGGCATTTAAGGGCTAAAAAAGTAGATTTAGCATGATATGTCCCCTTTAAATTTAAAATGAAACCGGTTTTAAAATAGATTTAAAAAGAAAAAGGTAAATAAATAATTCAGCCAATGCCTCTTATATTCCAGGTCCAGGATGGAACATGAAGCGGAGAAATACCAGCAGCGACTGCAGGCTATAGCGGTACGTCCCACACAAGCCATGTTTGTATTTCATATACAGTATGATTATATGACAAGCAGAACCTGCTAACAGCGTGAGTGGATTAATTTACCATTTAAATGACAGCACCATTTAAGCCCTGCAAATAATGTTGTGCGGAAACATATAGACACATCCATCATATTAGCGTCTGGTGCTGTTTGACAACACTTATTATTGCAGAACCTGTGGACATTCAGCGGTAGCCGCTATGAATTGTACTTTTTATAGAAACATGCATGATGACAAATAGACTGTTATACAGCACGTCTCTGACAATACACACACACACAGGCATGGAAACTGGTGTTAGCTGTGTTCACGATCCTGAATTATTAAGAGTGATGGAGTCTGTCCAGACCAGGTAAAACTACACCAGACAACAGCAATGACGCCGTACCCATGAACCTCTTCACCTGCTCTCTGACATACAAAATATTCATGTCCTCTGAATGCGTTCTAGCATTCATTTCACGTCCAGATAGAGAGATGATACTCTCGGGCAAACACACTCACTTGTTAATCCATTACCATTTAAAAGATTGGGATCGTAAGATTTTTTTTATTGTTTTGAAAGAAGTTTGATTTATTTGATCAAAAATACAGTAAAACAGTGATATTGTGAAGTACTGTTACAATTTAAAATAACCGTTTTGTATTTTAATATTTTATAGAATAAATTTTATTCCTGTGATCAAAGCTGAATTTTCAGCATCGTTAACCTCAGTCTTCAGTGTCACATGATCCTTCAGAAATCATTCTAATATGCTGATTTACTGCTCAAAAAAATTTTTGAGTTGAAAACAGTGCTGCAGGATTTATTATCAGGAACAGCATTTTTTAGTTACACTTTACTTAAAGGCTTTATTTATGTAAGGGATAATGTACATCCAGCCGGTGGTTCTCTTAAAATACCCCCGACGGGATGCTGAGGGGGGTCATTCTGAGAGAACCACCGGCTGGATGTACATTATCCCGCTTATTACACGGATACTTGCCACATAAGGAAATAATTAGACATGAAATATTGATCTGAGTTGAAAAATTTGATTAGGTCTTTTAACGCAAAGCTTCTCCGCGGAGAGAAGTTGCTAGCGCGGAAAGTTCAAACTAAACGGACATATGAGAGATACGGTATACAGTCATTCATATCACTTATTACACAGCATTTCACCACATAAATAATTATGGGGATGAGATGTATACATTTCAGATTAAACTGTTTTAAAATCGTACCTGTTTGGATCTCATAATCCAACAGTGTACAAAACAATAGTCACAAAATGGCAGCAGCTGCATTTGTATGAAACAAGAGAGAGCGAGTCCGCGATACTGGGTGGCATAATTAAATAACTTTTTCTTCGAGTTTTAATATTTTATTAGCTCACGTATAGCACTGCTGACTTCAGTGACCTGGATGAGCCTGTGTTATCTGTTTTGAGCGGTTGTTATCTGGGAATAATTTACCGCTGGATGGCACGATTGACCAATCAGAATCAAGTATTCCACAGAGCCGTGTAATAAAATGCATTATAGTAAGTATTTTTAAAGCATTAATTAATATACCTTACAATGCATTACATGGTCTCATGAATAATTGTAATAATCACATTTATGATACATTATAATAGGCTACTTAACTATTCATTGTTACACCTGTGGAAAGTATAATGCATTAAACCCATGACAAGCAACCAGTTTTAGATGTCCAATGTCCTGTCAAACCCGTTCCATTGTTTATCAGTCTAATCACATGCCAAAACTACAGAAAAAAAAATCAAGATTTCTTCAAAAACTGTTGGTAGATGTGACATCCCCGGCCAAAATTGAAGTGTATCCAGCTAGCGTCACATTATAGCAAAGCACATGTCAGTAAGAAAGGAACATGTTAGCTTGTGTTAACATTCTGAAAAGGTGTTTCAAGCGTACATCAAGTCTGTTATAATTTCTGCTTTCAGGAAAAACGGCGGATACAGGAAGAACAGGAGCGAGCCAAGAGAGAGATGGAGGATGAGCGACTGAGACTTCAGCAGCTAAAGGTGTGACCTCTCTCACACACACACAGATTCACGAACCGTAACCTTGTTTTGCAGCCAGACACGCCAGGTCACGTTTGTGTTAAGCAGGCTGCGTCATGGGGTGGAATTTCACAAACGCAGGCCTATGCACATACACAAACACCAGCAATGCACACAGTCACCAGAGCCACGTGTACAACACAAGATACAGGTTCAACATTCAGTGTATTCAAACACACACCCTTCTTGAGAATTTAAATGTTACCCTGGAAGATTTAATGCCTCCTCTGAATATGTGTGTATGTGTCTTTCTCTCTCTCTCTCTCTCTCTCTCTCTCTCTCTCTCTCTCTCTCTCTCTCTCTCTCTCTCTCTCTCTCTCTCGCTCTCTCTCTCTCCATTGTTTCAATAATATTTCCATATTGGCGTTCCCTCTTCCTATTCCTTTGTGTTATTAGTTGGTTCTAAGACATTTTTTTCTACATTGTGTGTGTCTGCGAGTACATTCATGGGTGTTTCTTCAACTAAGGGCCCTTATTTCCTTGTAGAAAGAAAGTCTCCTAAAGCAAACTTTACACACTGCTAGATATGTCACTTCCATTAGTAATATTCAAGTGTATATAATGCATCACAGCAGAATAACATCTTGGTCATATTTTTTGTTGTTGTCACATTAATCATCTCACATCAAATTATTCAAATTATATATGCATTTTTGCATTAAAATGAATAAACACAGTATGTATACATAATATTTTGCCATAATTTGACAAAATGACAGCTTTATTTACCTTGACTTCTCCTTATCTCACGTCTCGAGTTTTTCACGCCCTTCCCTGACACTTATGAAAGCCTATTTCCACTTCATAAGAGAAAAACATCCTCAGGTAAATCATAATTAGATAAAAAGTCAAAATGAAATGAAAAACAAACATAATTTTCATAAAAGTTCAACATTATGTCATTAGGACTTTCATAATTTACTTTTTATCAAAATTTTGTCTAATTTTATCATAATTTCAACTTTTTGCCAATTTAATATTTTTATGCCATAATTGCGTTTTTATCTTATGTCATTATGATTTACTATACCAAAGCAGAAATGTGCTTCCATACACTGGTGTGTTGTTAGTTTATATTAGTCCTCTTACATTTTCAGTTTCCATGGTGCACGTCACTTCCTGTGTGGCATCTGGTGCCTGCACTGTTCTGTGCATGTTGTGGAATTCCCCGTTGACCTACATAAAGATGTGTTTTATTACTGGTAACTCTAGATGTCTTGATTGTTCTGTTCATGAACGTGAAGTTAGCAGAGAAATGAAAGTACATTACGCTCTGCAGGAAATTTCATTTGAGACTTTTGAACCTTTTGGCATTTTCTAAATTGTATAAAGGATGTTTTGCAGCACAATTAATCATTCCAAGTGCAGTTCAGTTTTTCACTTCCTGGGATAAAGTATATTTCTGAGAAGTACATAAAAAGTTGACTGAAAGTATACTTTCTCATTTTTTAGTTTAGAAGAAGCATACAAACAGCACACTTGAATAAACAAGTTATTTTAGACCTTTTGGCATTTTCTAAATTGTGTAAGGGATGTTTTGCTGCACAATTTTTCATTCCAATTGCACTTCAACTTTTCAACTTTCTACATATTTTTAGTGCTTTTAAAAAACCCAATGAAATGGTTAGATGAACACTTTATATTTTCTTTGTTAAACTGTCTCCTGCTGAAACAGGAAGTTGAGGTGGAACATTTCAAGAACTTATGACAGTTTGTACCATGGACAAAAGCAATAAGACACTTCCAGAGTATGAGCATTAGTGCAATTTAAGACACGTACTGTAACAAACAGTGATATTCTTCCTGTTATTGTTAATCAGTGGCAGGTACAATTATGAGAGACATTAGCTGTGTTTCCATCTAAAGTTGTAATGTAGCATAAAACATTTGCGAATAAAGCCTTTTTTCTGCCCCGTGTGGTGAACGAAATCGTCACTTCCTGGGAGTTTGGTGTAAAATATCGCTAATAAAAATGGAAGTCGCTGCGATCGGGGAAGCTACTGTTGCTCTTTTTTTCATACGTCATAATTTACTTGCTCCTCAGAGCGTGTAGATAAACTCAGTAAACGCTGTCATGTTATCTTGTGTTTGGACGCATGGTGTTTGGGAACGAGAGATTTCTGGGAGGTCATTATACCCAAACATTTTGATAACAGACTGGCTCAGGCATTTCAGAACAAACATTTGAGATGCAGTGCAATGAAATTGATCCGCTAGTTGATCTGCTGAGGCAAAGTCACATAACTTTTTTTTTTTGTTGTTGCACATCGAGGGATTTTATGAGCTTGTCTTTTTATCAGAATAAAAATTATCCACCTCAATTGAGCGCGCACGTTTTTTTATGTGCATTTTTAGAACATCTTGGCATTTCCATCCACCATATTTTTAATGCATTATCCCAGATTTGATTGTGTCTTGAAACAATTCAAGCCATGCAACAATTAAACAATATAACAAGAACAGCCAAATAAACAATAAGTTAATATTTAGTAACTTGCATGTTAGAGACATTATTGTCTCTATATTATAAAAAAAAAAAGATAAATATGATCAGGATGGGGTTAGCAAAGGTTATGTTTAAAGGGATAGTTCACCCAAAAATGAAAACAGTTGATGGACTTATGGGTTAAAAAATACTATGGAAGTCAATGGGGTCCATCAACTGTTTGGTTAACGGCATTCTTCAAAATATCTTCTTTTGTTCAGCAGAAGAAAATTCATGCATGTTAGGAACAACTTGAGGGTGAGTAAATATTGACAGAATTTTCATTTTTGGGTGAACTGTCCCTTTAAGTGTGACCTTTGCATCTTGATTGTATTTATCTATTTTTGTGAAAATTGTGAACTGCTGATAAGAAATCAATTTAAATAATGTATAGGCCGCATTAATTACCTCTCCTTCTACCCCCTTTTCCCTGTTTCTCTCACAGAGGAAGTCCCTCAGAGACCAATGGCTGATGGAAGGACCTCCCACGTCTCCTGACAGTACGGGACCCCGATCACCCCTCTGGGGCCATAAGGCTCAGGAGATTGAGACGCACATTAACAAGTAAGATTTCTTTATTGTTAGATTTGATTTGATAAATATGTTTAGTAGACCGCAGAGCTTAAGAAGAAAATGTATTTTTCAGATTTATATAGTTTTTCAAAATATGTTTAATTGAAACCTTTATTTGCTAAAATAGGTTACGAAATGTACTTGTAAAATGTATTTTTGAAATATATTGTGGACAATATATAAATGCATTTAGAATTAAAAAATTTTTTTACAGTGTATAATATAATATAATATAATAATAATAATATATACAGTAGTGTCCAAAAGTGATGTCCAGCCTATAAACCTTTATTATTAACAAATATTATTAAAAACTAGATTTTATAAGAATGTTGCGCAGTCGTGCTTGCAGTCAATTGTTTTATTTGTGATAACGCAATGAAACTTGCCAAATTGTGCGGACATCATTTCTGGCCAGGCTGTCATACAAATAAATTATGAACATATGCAAAAACAAGAGAGAACCAACAAAATATTGATTATATACTGGTAATCAATGTATGCTTTTTCCTATGAGCTTTTCTTTTTTTTTTTTACAAAGTAAAATGAAACCTGCAGCTGTAGTTTTCTCTATTTTGACAAATAATTTTGACCTTAACCAAGTTTTTGTTCTTCCCCCATATTTAAAAAATATAAAATATTTTCCTCATATTTTTATGTAAAATGACCTTGTATGAGATGAGTTACACAATGTTCAGTACTTTAATACTATGGGGTTTGTTCAAATCTCTTATCACACGTACAGTGGTAAGAATGCTTTCCTTTGCAAACACCACTAATTATTCCTGCCACAGTAGTGGAGCACCAAGCAGGTGATGGGTTTTTATCCCCCAAAATATCTTTCTATTTATGCCCGTGTGTGTGAGGAGGAGTGTTTGATATTCCTCCTTTGCACATCAGCATTTATTTGCTTGACTGAGGGAGATGGTGATTACTGTAATAAGCTGGCCGCCGAGATGTTCTTCTGTGTTGAAGAAGCAGGGCTTTAATTAGTCAGAGCAAAGTTTGCCAGTAATAAGCTGCTCACAGGTCTATAGGGAACACACTTTCATGGTGTGTAAACAGCCGTCTGAGGAGTCTCGTCCTGTGAGGAGTGATTCGTTTAATGGGTGTATTTGTTACAATGCAGATTTATATAGCTATAAAGCATGTCCACGTGAGTGCAGGTTCACTTGCGCATCTTGTTTAGTCTGATAGTAAATCCTGGGAAGGAATTGTAGGTTATTCAGTGAAATTGTAGCCAATCATGACTACTGTCAAGCTACACTTTAGGAAAAGTTCTTAGCTACACTAAAAGCTACTCTCCAACATTACCTTTCCAATTACGTTGCAGAAGCCTAAAGTAGGTTCCCACCCTATAAAAGATGACATGCGTGTATGTGCATTAGATTACAGGTGACGTCTGAGCGGTTGGCAGAGGAAGAAATAAAACTGAAGAAACTCCTAGAAGACGGTTCCACTGAAACTGGCACAGATGCTCAGACACCGCATAAGGTGAGACGCCACGACTGACAGAACGATCACGCTGCTGTCACATGTTTGCTCTTTCACCTCCTTTATCATTTTTGGAACTATTTACACTACAAATGTTTGGGGTCAGTAAGATTTTTTTTTCTTTAAAAAGAAATGAATACTTTTATTCAGCAAGGATGTATTAAATTGATCAAAAGAGACAGTAAAGACATAAAATGCAACAAAAGATTTATATTTTAAATAAACGCTGTTCTTTTGAACTATGTTGAACTATTCATCAAAGGATCATAAAAAAGTTTCAGTTTCCACAAAAACATCAGGCAGAAGCAGAACAATGTTTTATGTTCAACATGAATAATTATGAAAAATGTTTCTTGAGCAGCAAATCAGCATATTAGAAGGATTTCTGAAGGATCATGTGACACTAATGATGTAATGATGCTGAAAATTCAGATTTGCATCACAGGAATAAATTACATTTTAAAATATATTCAGATAGAAAATTTGAGAATTATTTTAAATTGTAATAATAATATTTCTGTATTACTGTTTGATTTTTACTATATTCTTTTAATCAAATAAATTCAGCCTTGGTGAGCATAAGAGACATACAAAATCTTACTGGCCACAGACTTTTGAATGGTGGAGTAAGATAAAAAGGTTTGCAAGTTAACAACATAATCAAATAAATTATTATAAAATAAAAGGGTTCTTCATATCCTTAGAGCTTAAACATTTAAGTCAATACGCTTCATGTTCACAGTTTACTGTATGATACACAGCTCTCTGAAATCATTATGAGCTGCTTATAAGTAGCAGCAAGTCATTGCTGTTTTTTTATTTTACACTTGTTACCATCACAACAAACAGCCTTGTTACGGAGGTCAGCTGAACCGTAAGTAAACACATTATTTTGACTTTAAAAACACACTGCAAGGCTGTTGAATATGTTCTGATGGACTGCTGTAAGATTACAGCTTTTAGAGCTGAATTAGAATGAATAGTCTTGGTCTTACTTTCCTCAAGACAAATTCATTTCAAAGGCAATGAAGTCAAAGTGTCAAACGCACAGGTGTAAAAATAACAACAGTAAATTTCAAAATTAAACTCATATTTTCCCTTATTTTAGTATGTTTCTCTAACCTTCTCAAAATATCCTTATATATTATAATAAAACAAAATGTAGTTGCAAAGTTGCTTATATGGTTAATAGAATGTCTAAAGTGGACCATCAAAATAAAGTGTTAACATGAACTGCTACAGTGTGTGCAATAATTAAGTTTTAAATCTTAGAGACTCCAAATAAGAATCAAAGTTGGAATGCTGCTTATAATATTTAGAAAAAGAAAGAAAAGTCCTGATGAGTCAAAGAAAAGTCATGCCGTATCAAATCTTTTTTTTTTTTTTAGATTACAATTTTGCATTGATTACTGCAAATACTGCCTGCATTGAATGCTGAATATGAAAAATATAGTGTTGGCGTGACTCCACCTTGTGGCAACTGAAGCTGGCAACACAACCATATTTTTTCTAATCTTGATGAAAGATGAAAGATCTCCCCTAATTATCTAATCAGAGCGAGTGAAAAAGTATTAGCGGTTATGGGCCAGTGACTGGGGAAGGCTGCACATGAATTAGATTTACAGTAATAGAGGAAGGGTGAGTTATAATAAAATATAAGCACACAAATCTGACACAAACCTGAAACTGGGTTACTAGTCTCGGGTGATTTTCAGTTCTTCTCATATTTCATATTACAATTGATTAATGTTTTGAATGTTCTGAATATGGTATTAATATTACTCAAATTAATTAAAAACTTGTCAGCTTCTAGTTATTTGCCATCAGCCATGATTCATTTATTCCATAGGCAAAAGTGTCTTATAACAAGGGGGTTACTGAGATAAAGTGAGTTGTGTTTATCTGGTCATGTGATTTGAACATGAAAAGGCACGTATAATAAAATTGCTTTTATAAGCATTTCTTTAAAAACTTAATTTCTTTGTGTGTAAAACTTTTTATTGAGCTAAAATTCTGAGTGTACCTTTAATGAGTGGTTTATGGTGTTTCTACAAATAACATTGTAACCAGAGTGCTGCAGTATTTGGGAGAAGGTTGGGTTATCGGTGTGCATGTTAATGAACTTCGATAGGAAACTTCTCCAGTCTCGAGCTGTTCTTCCCATAAATGTTCCATGGGCTTGAATCAAATATTAACCAGCAGAATGAGATGGTTTAAACAGTTAAAGAGTGTGATGTGTCCTCTCTAAGGATGGCCGTTGACCTTTTCTCTCTTGTTTATCCAATAGGGCGAGACTATGGTGGAGCCAGTGGGAACAGGTGAGTGTGTGTGTGTGTGTGCCATCTGTCCACTCTCTGCGCTGCTGGCCATATGTGTATCTGTTGCAGTTACAGAGCATATAACTAACAGGTCTGCTTTCCAGACCTGATTATTGAGATATAATCTGATTACAGAGTATAATCCTTGACAGAACACCAGTGGTGCTTTTATGTTAAATTAATTCCTAGTTAAAGCTGCTGTCCGTAACTTTTTACTTATTAAATATAATTAAAAATAATTATTTAAAAAAAAAACATCTTCAGCCAGTGTTCAAAACTATCTGCTTCCCATAGCTAGATTAAAAACGGTTAGCTTGTAATAATGATTTTAATTCCAGTGGTACTGGTGGGTTTCCGCTGGAAATTCAAGCATGTCTTTGCGTCATTACATCACCCGTACACATAAAGAAGGTGTTTCTGCTAGCCGGCTATACTGAGCGTGAGGAGATGTAGAGATAGGCTTTTCTCGCAGCACTTTACATAATTAAACTTATGGCGGATCCAGAAAGATCCAAACAACAATCATCAGTGTCAACTGGAGATTCACCAGTTATAAAAACCAAAAGACTTTGTTCTTCGGATTTAAGGTGGCTAGAGAAAGAGAAAGAAACCGTCTCATGCGAACACAAGGATAAACATCGGCAGGGCGTTTGAAAGGTGCGTGAACTCCATGTTTTGAATGGGTTCAAAACGGAAGTAGAGACGGCTTTTTTCTGCTTAACAAGACATTTCAATAGTTCAATCGTGTAACAGTACCACTGTTTTCTTAATTCACACAGTTATGGAGTTTCCTTTGTTGTGGCTTTCTCGTTTAGCTATTATGGAGAATATGAATTCTGAACTACACAGGTAACCATAAAACACATTATATGTAACGTTAGTCACGCAATGCTGATGTTGTTAACATGAACAATTTGAGAACAAAGTATAATTTGCACGGTTGCTGTAAATCGCGCTGATTAAATCTAACGATAGCTTATCATGTCGAATGCTTTTCCCTCTTAGTTGATCAGAACAAAAAAATTTCACTTGTTCAGAAGACATTTTCCGGTGAAAATTCTTATGTTGGTCAAACTTTCAAAAAGTGAATCTGTGATTCTGAATGCCAGTATCCACACAGCGCGGTGATTGACAGCAGCACTCGCCTCAAAACATTGTGTTCATCTACGCTGTTTCATGCCGATGTACAACCCGCGTAAAGTTGATAATTCCGCGAATAACTGCAATTGCAGATTTCGAACAGAGATGGCGACAAAGAGGAAAAGTTACGGACTGTAGCTTTAATTAAATTGGTAAGAGTTTACAATACGGCTAATGATCACTTTCACACCATTTATAAAATCTACAGTAATGGTAATTCTGGCAAATATTAATATATTTTGAACATTATAAAGTTATAAGTTGACATTGGTAGAGGAACCATGACAATAAATTTTTTTATTATTATTATTAATAAATACAATATTATGTCTACTAGAGTTTAAAGATTTGGGGTTAGTAAGATTTTTTTTTAATTGATCAAAATATACACTTTAAAATTTATTTGTGAAATAAAAAATGTTATAGCATATTAAAATGATTTCTGAAGGATCACGTGACACTGAAGACTTGAGTGATGATGCTGAAAATTTAGCTTGCATTAGGAATACAATTTAAAATACATAAAAGTTTAGTTATTTTAAATTGTAATAATATTTAACAATATTACAGTTTTTACTGTATTTTTTATCAAATTAACGCAGTCTTGGTCGTACACTTCTTTCAAATACATAAAAAGAAAAAAATCGTACACACCCCAAACTTTTGAACAGTAGTATATATTTGAGTATATTTATGTTATGGAACTGAACCTTATTGTAAAGTGTTACCAATCTTTTTTTAGGCTTAATTATGATGCACATCAAACCATTTAGATTTAAAATAAAATTTTGTAATGAGAACCTTGTTAAAAAAATGAACAAAATAACTGATCTTAAGTTGCAAAGCATGATATTGAACAAATATCAATCATAAATGTTTCTAATCAAACAGCAGTTGCTGAGACGGCCCCTAATGGACCTATCGTGGAGAACGGAAAAGAGGAAAAGAGAGGTAAAAAATATCAGTTCTTCTCCTGTATTATATACTATTCTGTCTTAGTCACCTGGTAAAGACTTTGGTAACTTTCCAGTCAAATGTGCTGAGATCATAATGTGGTTTGTAGAGGAGGGCTGAATACTTATTTTTCTAAGTGATAAAACTTTTTTTTCTTGCAGATGATGAAATAGGTAAAAAAAAATCCTTAGACTTGGCAAGACCAGTAAAACACCCTAGCAATGCCCTAAAGACTGTTTACACCTGGTAATAAGATGTGTTTTGGTCGATCGGGTCACAAGTAGACGAGGGAGAAACATTCCTGTTTACACCTGGTGTTTTAATCCATCTCTTTTGTGCACTTTCAACCACTTCTGTCCTGATTTCTTCGAGGGGAGGGTCTATGGGCAGGCTTCTTCAGATATTTTGATCTAAAGAACGAAATAAGCTTGCATAATTTACATTTGAGCGTGCCCGGAGACGACAGAAAAACATATGAAGAACATTAGCTTTCATTTCTGCTCCGACAGCCGCAAGACCAGCCGAACGCTGAGAGTGTGTTAGAAATCAGGAATGGTGAGAGAACATTGTGCTTGGTACGTTATAGAAAGCGCACTTCCTATAATTTTTATGCATGAGGTCAGTAGATGGAGAGTAGCCGGTCTTTTGTGGCTGTTCGAACACATTCGACCACATGAGCAATCCGGTCGAATGTGTCTTCTACTACTTCTGGAAGAAGTCGAAAGTGGACAAGCTCAAAATGTTTTAGACCCCGTTTACACCTGTATTTAGCGTCGTCCACTTGTGATCCGATCAACCAAAACACTTAATAGTGTAAATTGTCTCTCTTTAGTTTCAAGTTGATGAAAAAGCCTTTAATATGCTATCGATTATAGAATCAAAGCATTGCCATTGACAACTTAACTATTGTTAACATGTCAAAACTTATTATTTTATATTCATACTGTTGGTTTTTGTTGCAGATAATTCTGTGCATGCTGAGAACCACAACGTGGAGGAAGCAGAGCCACTCACTGATGCAAAGACAGAAACTGACACCATAACTTCAGCTATTATTAACGGAAATGTGGAAGGAGAAACATCTCACAATACTCCAGGACAGGACGAACCTGCTTCTGCTAACGGCTTCGCCAGCCACCCTGCTGGAGGAATAACCATGACCTTCCTTGGCTTCAAGGAGGTGGAGCCCGGACATGGAGTGGATGAGGACGATGATGGTGGAGCAATTATCCGAGCAGAAAGAGTCATCATTACAGACGAAGGAGAGGAAATCCCAGAGGAAGATGACAGCATGGCTCAAGAACCTACTACGGATGCTAAAACTGAAGACTCATCTGGAAGCACAGAAGCAACGTGCGCTGAAGAAGAGACAGAGTATGATCCGGAAGCGTCTGTTGATCTGAAGCAGGTCGAAGTGCTTGAAGATACTCCTGCTGAGGAAATAGATGCGGATGTGGTAGTGGTAGACGAAGGCCAAATAGAGCAACATCTCCCAGACTCCACTGAAACGCAACCCCAGAATGTGACAGTAGATAGCCCTATAGAGGCTTCCCTCATTCCAATGTATTCCACAACAGAACCTTCTCCAACAATCAGACCCAAAGTCGAAACAAACGCGACAGAATCACAAACCCCAAAAGACGAGGAGTCCGTGCCAGCCTCACGCATCTCGCTCAGCCAATTTCAGGAGGTCCCGCTGGAAGAGTCCAACACAGAGAAGCAGCGTGCCGAACAAGAACCTCTGCTGATCTCCAAAGCAGCGGCCCAGCTGGAAACCAGCGCCACCAATCCAGCAGAGGACGCAGGAGCACCAAAGCGGAAAAACTGCCAGTGTTGTTCAGTCATGTGAACGGTCTGTTGACGTTTGACTGACTTTATTTTTCTTTCTTTTCCATCTTGACTGTTACTCTGAATATACAGTTTGTATTTCAAGACGTTCATATTTTGCTCTACAGCTGTTCGCTTGCGGCGTCAAAGCACAAAATGTTTATTATATACTGACTGAAGAACACCTTCAGAACGGAGCCGTAAAACGTAAAGACTTGCATTGCCCTCTCCATATTGGATGGCCATAATTCCTATCTGTGTAAAAAGAAGCTTTGTAAAGTGCATTGGCTTGCAGGAAAGGACTGGAATAGGCTTCAGTGTGCATGTTGTTGTTGTTGTTGTTGTTAATGCGTCACCATTGGTTGCATTCCCAGCCTCTGGTGTCTGATTAGTGATTATGATCCTGTTTTTATGTCTGGCGACTCTAGAGCGTTGGCTGTCGACCCACAGAGGCCTTGACGGTTTTAACACTACCACATAAAAATATTTTGTTTTTATCAGTGCCGTGGGAATCAACCCACAGCGGTAATTAACACTTCTCTACATTCGATAGATGTTGCATAATCTATTATAAACAATTTGTGTGCCTTGATTATGAATCAAAAACAAAGAGACAGAATGGTTACCTGTGATTTTATACATGCTGTAACATCTTTAGAGATTTGTATTGCTGATGTGAATTGAGTTTCAATTTGACTGCTTTTATTGTTACAAAAACTTAAACCCAAGCCAGTCTTCACCTGGCTGACAGAAGTGTTTTTAGACATTAAATGGGTAGTTTATCCTGCACTGAAAATCATTTTGTTGTTCCAAAACTCCTAGTTTTTCTTTTGCAAGACACAAGATATTTTGAAGAGTGTCTGTACAGTGATAGGCAATGGATTCCAAAACAACTTTCTGTTACAAAAAAGAATATATTTTTGTCTTGCAGAAGAAATGCATACAGGTTTAAAACAACATGAGGGTGAATAAATGATGACAGTTCACTCAACAAAAAAAAGGTTAATTCTATCTCTTTAATGTGACCCTGTGAACAGTAGTAGTTCTGAACAGTGTATAGTATATGGCATAAATCGCTTTAGCAATCTGTTTAAGGTGAATTCTCCAACTGACATTTGTTGTCTTTTTTTAGCGGTTGTTTAAATTGTGCGTGGCAGCGATTCAAGTTTCATACCATATATGTAATCAATATTATGCAAAGCTTTCAGTTGGATTCAGGAACATCATTTTTTTCAGCATGGAAAGTTTGATGCAAATTCTCAGTGCCTTAACTGAGTGCCTGTATGTATAGTATATACAAAGAGCTGAATGAGAAGCGAGGATTTAGTATAGAAAGTTTACATTGGAAGAATAAATAAAATGATGAAATTGAATCTAAGGCTGTTTTTTTCTTCATACACAAATAGTTGAGGAGGCATATAATGAGGTATATTATGGCTTCTGTCAATGTAAAGATAAAACAGTATTCTTTTGCAAGTTATGTATAAAAGAGAATCAAATAGTAATGCCTTTAAAAAAACAATGACAATAATCATTAAACATGAAAAAGAATAGTGTATTCTGTCACAGTCTATAAATATTCAATAGCTTGAACCTTTTTCATATTGATTTAACTCTTTTAACTTATATTGCTTCATTGATAACGCTTTACAATAAGTTTTCAATTCATCAACATGAGTTAATGCGTTCAGTATCATAAACTAACAATGAACAAGCATTTAAAAATTGTTTAATTAAAAGGTAATTTATGCTTTAATATTCCATCGTTAATTTTTAATCAATGCCTTTGCCAAATACATTAACTAATGTTAATTTATGCAGATTGAAATTAAAATGTATTAATGTATTTGTATATGTAAAAATGTTAATTAATAAATTATTGTTATAATTGTTACTTCATGATGCCTAATGCTGACAAACTGAACCTTATTGTAAAATATTACAGTATTGCAGTATTGTGGGTGAACCTAAAAGTTAGAAAGAATAGAAAGAGATCCCATGCTTTCACTGTTCAAACTCGTGAGAGCTTTGAGAGCTGTTTGGATTAGTGATGCAAGGCCTGTGGTTTACTCAGCAGCTTTAGTGTACTGTGGAAGTAGGAGCGAAAAGAACGGCACAGATTTTAACCTTAATTACTAAGCAGGGGGTGGAGGTACAGAGAGAGAGAGAGAGAGAGAGAGTAAAAGAGAGAAGGAAACCTGGGAAAGAAAGGGAAGAAGAAGAGAGTAAGAAGGTGAGAGGGGCAGATTTCACAAAGCTCACTTCAGTTTTTTGTCTTTCAGCTGACCTTTGTCTTCTTTCATCTTTTATTTCATCTCATCAGCTGGTAGGCCTGTTTTCCTTTTTCATCTTATGTTTTTATGTGTAAGAATGGGTTGTGTAATCCAAATAGCCCTTTAACTGATTTGTTTATCATTTGTTGCATGACAATGTCAGGAATTTCAATTTGGGATTAATTAATTTAATATCCACATTACTTGTTTTACCTAGAATTACTGACGCAGACTTATCCACATTTAATGACAGCTATTCATACTATAGTTTGCTTGAGATTTGTGGATGTTAACAGTAGTTTTCAGTATAGCTAAAAATAGATGTGTGCTACCAGGTTTTGTTTATATATATAATATTTATATTTGCACTAGATTGAAATTCAATCATGACCTTTATTAAGTATTATGTGTGTTTTAATTCATAAGGACACTAAGAACACCACACCATTATTGTATTATTCCTGAATCAGAATTTCCATGTCGTTTTGTTACTCGTGTCCACAGTATAATCTGATTAAATGGTATTAATCTGCTCCTTATGTAATTAGCATTATGCTATGACACACCTTTAAATCCTTGTGTTTGTTTCCAGTAGACAATGCAATACAGAGTCCAAATATTATATTGTGAATGATCCACTCGTTGTCAACAAAAAAATATTACCTGACTTGCATGGAGATTGGATTTTGCATTTAAGTAAATATGATTCTCAGAAGACCTGGTTAAATTTTGACTTTCTAAAGAATAGAGAGAAATTTCATTGACTGTGAAGGTGAAATGTCCACCCCTCAACCTTGCACGCTGTTTAATGTTCTTCCAATTTTAATAATTTTGTTAATCATTCTCAATCGCATGTGCTAATATGGAAATATCTGTATGGATCAATGTGCAGGACAATGACACTATAGCAAAATAAGAAAGAAATGCTTAGTGTACAGATTGGTACAAAGAAAAAAAAAACATAAAAACTTTAAATAAATATTGCAAGTAATGTTTTAGGTGACCTATATCAAGGTGAACTTAATAAGAAAGGGCACTAATCTGACTTGAGGCATGGGCGTTAAAGAATAAATTACCTAATTAATTTAATTTAAGACTGACAGAGGTCAAAGATTTGTGAAGCAAGAACACAAAAGCAACTGAAAATGCAGTCGCACTATAACTCCATTTATTATGAGCTCTCCTGAGTTACTGGGTTTGAAACATAAGCTGATTATTGTTTCCTAAATCAGCAAAAAAACAACAACTATAAAACACCCGTATAAAGGAAAGGACTTCAGGGGTCTCACCTTTATTCAATACAAAAAACAGGGTGAGAAAAACAGTAAGGGAAGCCTGGGAAGAAAGAGACAACTTTGTTGATTACCAATACAATCAACTAAAGGAAGCCCATCTCTGGCTTGTCATTCTGTGATTGAATAAACACATTTTGCTATTTATTTCATACAGATCTAGAGCAAAATGGAAACAGTCTCTGTGACTTGCCCTCAGAAATCTGAATCTGAATCTGAATCCCAGGATGAATGCAGTAGTGAAGAAATAGAAATAGCAGAACTAGCAGAAAAGGCCCTCTTAACTCAAGACATGGTAACCGCAATAATAGAAGATCATACGACGAAAAAGAAAGACACAGGCACAGACCTGCAAGAGATGAACAAGGACACAGAAGCTATAAGTGGGTTAGAAAGAACAGAAACACCTGACAGCAGTTTCCAGCCTCAACCTCACGATCATCCCACCTCCACACCAGATGATGGAGCCATTGAGCCAACAAGGGAAGACTTGTGCAGTACAGTTGAAAATGACGTTGATGGTGACCAGTGTCCACCAGCGCCAGGACTGGAAGAAGATATCCAACCAGAGAGAAATGAGTGTCAAGCCACAGAGATTCAGGATGAAATGAAGGAAAACACTGACACCAGTGAAGATGTTCAGACATCTGTGCAAGACACTGAGGGTGAAGAACCTGTTAGCATGACACAGGCAGACAAAAGCACTGACTCACCACAAATGCCAAAGGTGACCAAAGAAGAAGAAGGACATGAGCTTGAGTCACATGGTGACTCCCATTCAATTGTGTTCTTATCAGAAAATAGTGAAGAGCTAAATATAGACTGTAAACCTTTGGACTTCCCCAGCACCAGAGAGCAGTGGGTGAGACGGGACAGTCATTGTGATGAACCACCAAACCTGACGTATTCCAAAAGATCATCAAAAAGTAATCTCACTGAAACCGAACCTTCATCAAGCATCCAAAGTGAATCCATAACTGAATCTGGGGTAAATGTAGAGAATGTCCAGCAGGGGGAGCTTGAGGTAAACAACCCAAGTGATATAAATGAGAATGAGTTACAACAGGTGTGTGTTGCTGCTCCACCCCTAGAAACAGTTGCAGGCGAGCCAGCCAATCCAGAGCAAGGTAACTCTGCCTCTATCTCTACAGAAGTAAAAGAGCCATTGATAATGTCACACGGGAGGAGGGACAGGGAAAGGGAGGAGAGAGAGGGTAGGGAAACAGGTGAAGAGCGAAAGCAAACAGTGCATTTCACAGAAACAGGTGGGACCGGAGGAAAGCAGCTGGGGGAGGTTAAAGATCGAAGACAAGAACGGGAAAACAAAGGACAGAGAACTGAGTCCCAGTCAAACACAAAGCCTCATCTGGGAGACGGGAAAGTCAACAGAATGCAGGTGGATCATTTTGATGACAACCAGAGCGATAGTGGTGTGTCAGCAGATTTCTCCCCCAACAGCACAACAGATGTCTCGGAGGGCCTTGTTAACACTGAGGCTCCTCAGCCCTTTGAATCTCCACCTAACGAAACTCCCATTGAGAGGGAGATCCGTTTGACTATGAAGAGAGAGCAGAGTCTACGGCGTTCTCGAGGACTGTGCGACACAACTGACAGGAATAATGAGTTCGTAGAAATTCCATTGAGGAGACCTATTCTATCTCAGGACCTCCAGATAAGACCCAACACAAGCCTCGACAAGGACCGGCAGTTTGCTGGAAAGAAGATGCAGAAGGAAATCAGCGCAGAGACAGAGAGGGAGAAGGTTCTGGTTGAACTGGGCAGACTACCTGGCTTCTATGACAAGGGAACAGAGGTACAGCTTCAAGAAAAAAAGCTGCTCTTTGAGTCATTCCAAGATCAGAGGGAATCAGTGGCAGCATTTAGCAGAAGATCTCCCTCAAACTCCTCTTACGTAGAGTCTGCTGCTGGAACACAGGAAGTTGATTCTGCTGTTAGACAACGCCTAATGCAATTCTCTCAAAATTCTCCCACCCCACCAGCCATGGCCAAGTATGGGGGCATCAACGGCAACTCGCCTGCTGCTCGAGGACCTGGTCTGACTGAGGGAATCACGGGCCAGGTAATCATAATTGAGGCCAACTCTATTCCTACAAATGTGGGAGGACCAAACGGGGGTTATAAGACAGCCTCATGGACAGATGGAGGATCTGTAAAAGTGATGAATCCAGTGGGTGTGAGGGCTACTTCTGCAGAGCCTGTTAATGCAAGACAAAGACCACATTTTGAAGTGGCTGAAGACTCAAGTACAGTAAAGGAGAACCCTTTCTTCAAGCTCCGCTCCTCGATGACTCTGCAGCCTCAGGTGGAGCTGGACATTAAGGAGGCAAAAGAAAGGGAAAGAGAACTACAGAGACAGAGAAACAGTCTTTATGGAGGAGCAGCCATGGATCTGGAAGAAGGAAGGGCAGCAAGAATGGATTTGAGGACAGAAAGTGGAGTGAAAAATGGAACGGTATCCTCTAACCAAGAGATTCTTAGTTCCCCACCTCCACAGATAAATTTGACTCCAACAGGCCGCCAATCAGAGATATCCACCGCCGCTACATCAGGTGAGTCATTGTAAAACAGCATGTGAAAATTCACAGAGTAGTTGAAAGGAGTCAAAACTTAACATTCAAAAGAAACTTATGTAGCATTCATTCAACATACATTTGAATAGTTTATGCATTCCTGAGAATTAATGAAGTCTACATTGCTAACACTACTACTTTGAGCTACTGGAGCACATGCTGATAATCTATGCAAAGGACACATGACCTATGTAACAAAACCTATCAAACTCATTTGTAGGCCATACACTCACATTTACACATTTGTCATTCAAAGCAAAATAGCAAATTATGTAGCATTGAAAATATAAATTTGATCAGTTCATGCATTGGTGTAAATTGAACCCCTGATCTTTGCATTGATAGCACCATCCTCTACTGTTTTTGGTACATATAGAGAGGATGTATATACAGAGGATATATATATATAAAAAACTATTCTTTTTGAAGGCCAGGCCATACATTTGGCAGACAACTCTATCCAGAGCAATTTACATTGCATTCAAGATAAACATTTTAGCAGTTTGTGCATTGCTTGGGAAACTAACCCATGACCTTGGCATTGCTAGCACCACGTTCTACTGTTTGAGCTATACAGGACAATCTTAATAGCAGCAAAACCCCTAAAACTCAACACTTGTGTACTATTGGTTAACAGTAAGACTTTTAAAGCTTTTCTGTGGTGTAGAAACTTCAGTTACATAGACATTTTATAATTTGACTGGAAGTTGGGATAGTTTGTGCCTCACCATGGCAGCCAATAAACAAACAGCCAAAATGCTAATGTGGGGTTATGTCACTAGTACTAACTTAAGCCGGATATTGAAATTTCTGAGTCAGTCAAATGTGCTCAAATGAACAGAGTATGGATAAGAGTACTGTGATCTGGACAGGTGATACCTGAGGTCTAGGTGAGGTGAGGTTTGCATGTCCAATACATAAACTATGATTGTGACTTGAGTTTATCTTTTACTACTGTACACGTCTCCAGAAACTTAAAAAGGCAAATAATCCATACATTTATGCTGACAATTAATGACACATTTAGTACTAAAATAAGGGGAAGTTAAATCTCTTTTCCAGTAAATTTCAAGGTTTTTTTCCATTTCTACTTTCTCTTTAGTGTCTGCCTTATTTTTATAAAAAATAAACAAACAAAAAATATTTTCCCCTACTTCTATTTTCTCAGAAAAGCTTTCTTCTTCTTCACAATTATTTAGCATGATAACATGATTTCAGCCAAAATACCAATGTAACTGCAGATATTTTATCTACTGTAAAATCATAATAAAGGTCCTTCTGTGATTTTATATTCTTTCTCTGCTGATGGTGGCTAATATCATCTTACCACAGCTCTACAATAATATCAAAAACTATGGTAATTTTGCAGAAACTGTGGGGAACGTGGTGCATTTGTGTAAGAGCAGCTAACAGTTATAGACCAATATTGGTGAAGTCTTTTTTACTAGCAAAACCAAGTACCGTATGTCATTTTTATTGTGATGCAACAGAATTACATTTGTATGAACTGTTGCTCAATTGTATATATTGGAATATTTTAATTAAACTCATCTCTACAGATATGGCTACCTCTAAGAAGAAAGACCGCATAGTGTGAAATTTTCTGCATAATTCCCATTCTTCAATTTGTTACTAATATTCTAAATATGATTTATAGTTCAAATTAAGGAGTAGGTGTCTCCAAACTTTTCAGTGCTCCTTTATTGTCTTCTCATCCAATGATCATTCAGTAATGATCAGTTCAGTAATGCCTTGTTGTACATTCACTGAAATAAATATTTGTCTCCTGCTTTCTCTAGTGCGACAATCCACCGGAAAACTGGACCTAACATGGCCACCAGCCCAAGCTGATGAAGAACCAAGACAACAGGTGTCAGAGGTAGAGGATTTTTGTCTTTGAATCTTTTAAAAGTGGCATCATTTGTGTTCATTTGTTTTACGGGAATAAATGTGTATATCACTGGTGTTGGTAACGTTGTGGCTAAAGATTTGGGCTGGTAACCCAAAAGTTGAGGTTCAGACCACGAATTGGGGAGTTACTTGATCAATAAACAGGCTACCAACGCTCTTCAACCTTTCAATAGGTAATCAGAGAGTATCAAAGTTTCAGTAACCCTCCCTGTACAAACACAACCACAGACACTAAATGTGATGCTAATGAAGAAGTGGCTTATCGCCCTTTAGATAATGATGCCAGCGAGAGCAGAGTTCAAGCTGAATTCTGAAGCATTATTGTCCCTGAATCATTCTCTGCAGCCAGGAATGTGTAATGTAACAGAAACACAATCAAAACTGATTGGTGCTGCCAAGTTTACATTGCCTTTCTCTAAAAACAGAGGCTTTTTATCAGATCACCTCATCTCAGCTCTCATTTGCTTGGAGAAAGAGTGCCTACCTTTCTAAATGAGCATGTGCTGCTCCTGTGTTTATTATTTTTTAACAATTATAAAGGAATAATTCACCCACAGCTAAAAAATATGAAGCTCTCTTCAATAGAGCAAGTGAATGCTCCAGAAAAGACAAAAAAATAAATAAAAAAAAGCAATCCAAAGTTGTGCTCTTATATTATGTGATATATCTCTGTCTGGGAAGCAGATAAAAAAATATATTCACTTCTCAAATCTAATTTCTTAAACTTGAATATGCACAATGAATGAATATGCCAAATGTCAAGATGGGTTTAAAACAACACAAGGGTCAATGATGACAAAATGTTCTTGTGCTATACATGTCAGCATATTTTGTTGCCCCTAGAACAACCTTACTGTCCTAAAATTCAGTCCTAAGTTATCCCTAAAATCAGAGGGAAATGATATAAGGAGTGAATAACACTGATGTACCCTGGCTGTAAGCCTAAACTTGACATAAACCGTAAACTTGTCCATCAAATCGTGTTGTTCAAGGATCAACAAATATGTTATTCCGGGAACATGTTGTACTTGGTGAAATCTGCATGTGCCCTAGAGGTGTTCAAATTCAAATGCATTTACTAATGTTGTTGTTAATGTTCTGATAAATACAGAAAACGCTAAAGATCCCAAGGCAGAGAAACCCATTACTTGAACGCTGGGAGTCAGGGACGGTGAACGGCCATGTTGAAGACATCAACTGAGACTGAACCGCAACTACAGAATCCTGGCATAAAGAATGTGAATAGCTGGGACAACCAAGGGCGCCTGCATTAAAAAATAAAGCACATGAACAATTGATCAGTTTCCCCATAAAATTACCCGATCTTTTAAAGGACAGCAGTACCATGTGCCATTTAGGGTGGATGAAGAGAATCACTTGCCTCAAAAAGACACTGCGAGTTGGATATCCAAAATAACGATCTACAAAACGCATCATGTAAATAACTGATGGTGTTACTAGGTATGATTGTTGACTGGTGTCACAAGGGCTCAAATGATTTCAGTGTAATAATTGTCATTTTCAATGTAGATTTTCGGCTTTACAGTTACAAATAAACATAGCTGTTCATCTCATAGTAACAAGACAGTCTAACAGACTGGATTATATAAAAAATATATTTTAATAAAAATTATTGCATAGATATTTCATTACTCGTTAGAAAAGTTAAATGAAACTAAATGGAAAATGGCTTTATTGATGCATATGTAAACATTAATAAAGCAAAATTGATTTTAAAAAAAAAGAAGTGTTGATCAGATTTTGAAAAGTTGTTTATGAATGTGTTGAATAATTTTCCGAACTCAAATTGCTGAATGTGACTCATCGTTAGTATGGAGGTTTGGCTCTTGGAGTCCGAAACTAGATCACTGACTACACAATAGGCACAATGACCAGGATGTAATGCTTATTGTAAATCCGTATCTATGGCTTTGATTTTCAATATAACAATTAAAGAGGGCGGCGTTCACGCATTCCATTCAGCTTCCATGCAAAAACCCTTTAATGACATCACAGTCCATTCTAACCTCCTCAGCCCGTGCTGTGAGGGATGAATACACGACTGCCGTGACTCAACACAGTGGGCATTCAAATGCGTCGCCATGGTGATGATGGAACTGTAGGAAAGGCACGAAGAAAACGTCAGAGAGAGATTAGTCATGAGTGAGATCACAACACACACACACACACACACACACACACACACACACACAGAGCATGCTTTACTGACCCTTTAGTTGCCTGTGAATTATTGATTCACTCTTACTCAGCACCATTTAGCAAAGGCTGCATGGGAATGCTCATTTCAAATATAGAAGTAGCTTATAGTTACCACTGGAGAAAAGCTGCCCATTGTCTAGTTTAACTGACCTTTAAGACCAATCATTTATGACAAAGTATTATTAGGAAAACAGAACTATGATTAGTTATGTAAGGCTAGTTTCAGTCGAAACATATAATCAGTATTAAATTCTGTCTATAGTAGTCTGATAACTGGACATTGTTTTGTACAGTATCAAGCAGGTCTAAGTGTTTGTGTGTAAATACAGGGTTAAGGTGAGAACAAAGCAGAGAAACTTCAGTCAACCGTATGACAGCTAGATCAGCTCTGACTGTAAAAAAGCTGTAAATGGTTTATGGTTTGATAATCAAAAGAGTTTCGGTACGGACAGACTATGTGAAGACAGACTACTTAAACTAGTATCATTTAATAGATGTTTAATTTCATTACAGGAATGTTGCTCTGGGATGACTATCAAGTGGTTCCCTTTTCAGGTTTCATGTTAAGTAAAGAGGAAACGAAAAGCTCTTGAGCACTACTTGAACCTCATAACATTTGTAATAGATTTTTAGTAAGCATCTGCTGTGAAAAGAAACAGAAATTTCACTTTTCAGCTTTGGGTGATTAAACCTATAAAATGATTTCCAAAGATTTGTTGACCAACGCTCAAAAACTAACAGTGCTCCACTGAAACATCAATCTCCCATTATATCTGGATGTTCAGAGCCCCCTGCTGACAGAATAATTCATAAATCTCAGTGAAAAATGCTACAAAGAAGTACAGTAGACAATTGTTTACTCCTACATCATTTAAAAATACAAAATGTTTCAGCTTTAAATAAACATCACAGTATACAGAATATGTCAAACAAAATGGAATGGATAGATAGATACATAGACAGTCAGTAAAATGAAGTCTTCTTAAAGGTTGTCATGGGAGAGTCATAGATGGCCTCTGAATCTGAGGGTCTTCTTAGCATCCCTCCAAAGCCCTGTAGTTTAGAAACGTGTGTATTAAAAACATGCGTGTTAGAGATGTGATAAGTCAAAGTTTCTAACAGCGGACCTAATGCAACAGGATGTTTGGCAAACACTGCGTGACGTAAAGAGATCTTATTCTATGATCTTATTCTTCTTTCTCTCCTTCCTGTCTAAACAAATCAGCATTCTGGTAACCTTAGTACTGGAGCGAGATATGAGATACTACTGTAGTGGGCCTTTTGAAAAGCGAATCACAAGAGAAGGTTTGAAATGGTGCATCATTACCTCAGATCCAATGTCAACACGCTGCAGAGTGAGGTCTGATGAGAAAATAAGGCCACGGTGAGAGAAAATCAATAAACTTGAAGACAAATTCAGATATGAAAGGTGCTTGTGATGTGATACTGGGAGATATATGCGCATATCTATGTGTAGTAGCGAATAGATGATACTTGCTTTGAAGAGATGACTTACCAACAATATGATCTTTGGAGTGAACATGTTCCCAGAATTTGTCTTGTTCTCTGTGGAAAGTTTTATTTTATTTGTTAATGTTTTTATAACATTCATATTAGTCATATTAGAAGTGTACTATCGAAATAAATACATATAATTTAAATAATTATATATAAATAATAATAATAATAGAATTATCTACATTAGTGTTTTAAATATTTATTTAAATAATTATAGAAATAAACACTATTAAAAAGTTTTTTTTATTTTTTATTAGTCTCTAATGCTCACTAAGGTTGCATTTATTTGATACAATAAATGTACAATAAACCGTAATATTGTGAATTGTTATTGAAATTTAAAATAGACATTTTCTATCTTAAAGGTGGAGTATGTGATTTGCAAAACGGCCGGCAGATTTTGAAAATACACAACTCAAATGGTCCTACCTTCTTTCCTCCAACGCTGGCCCTGATTCGCGTGAGGGGGATGGGGGGAGGGGGGTATGGTACGACCGTTTGATTGACGAACTTACTGTCCAATGATTCTAGGTGGTCTTGGAAATGATTGGCTGGAGTTTTTCTAGTCCTGCCCGTTCCACAGATGATTAAATTGCTTAATTTTCATTTCAGTGCTTCTAAGTGGGTTATGAATAGGATTTCAAGTGATTTTGAAAAAATGGACAAAAAAGAGAATCACATACCCCACCTTTAACATAATTTAAAATAGCTGAATTTTATGGCATCATTACTCCAGTCTTCAGTGTCGCATGATCCTTTAGAAATCATTCTAATATGCTGATTTGGTGCTCAAGAGATTTTTTGTATCAATGTTAAAAAACGATTGTGCTTCTTAATATTTTTGTGGACACCGTGATCCATTTTTTCACGATTCTTTGATGAATATAAAGTTCTAAAGTCAAAAACAGCATTTAACTTATTAGTTCATTAAGTAGAAATCTGTAACATTATACGAATGTTTTTACTGTCACTTTTGATCAATTTAGTCCATCCTTGAAAAAAAAAAAGGTTTGAAAAATTTGAATGGTGGTGTACATTTAAATGATTGAAATAACTTTTATTCCTGTAACTCAACTGGCTGAGCACAATGCTAGACTCAGGGAACAGATCAAATGTATACTTTGAATGAACTGCAAGTCGCTTGAGATAAAAATGCCTGCAAACTGAATAAATGTAAATGAAATTTTAATCAAATATCAGGTTCGCTATTCAGTATTGTCTCACCTTTGTCTCCTTCCTTCTGACTTGTTTTTGACTGCAAATAAATGGATAATGATTACAATGCAATATATTAATGAGGATTACATGCATGAATGAAAAACGAGAGGTGTTTTCACTTTGTTTTGTTCCAGTGTTTGATTAAACGGATTGAAAAGATAACTACCACTGAATATTATAGTTCATGAGAGACCAGACTTAACCAAAGCAAACTTATGAGGAACTAAAATAAGACTCACTATGTCTGTGCACGGCAAATCCCAGGAGTGACACCACCATGAGGAACAGAACACCCGCAGACACAGAGCCAGCAATAAGAGCCAGGTCTGTGCTGCCTTTCCATAGACGTGGATGAAAACAAAAGGAGAGAATTTTTTGAGATACCCAGTTGGGCATATTAGATTTGCTGCATTACTATGGTGGCGTACAAACAAATCCATAGTAAGACTTAAATCTTACCTGTAGAGACCTCTGTGCATGTGTGATATCCTGAAAAAGTATGCAATAAACCAGATTTTAGGGTCTTATTTATATGACATTATGAGGTTTATTATATTCAGTAGTACACACCTGTAATGCATGGGAGAGTTACTGGAGTGCTCATCTTAGAGTACGCCCAGAAGTTGCCCAGAGACACGCTGTACTGACACTGATACTGAGCACCATGTTCATAATGAGTGGGTACGGGAAATTTAGCACTGTGTTGGGCCGGGGAAGCCTGATGGGTCGCTTCAGGTGACAGGACACCCACACGAAATAAGGAGAAGAAACCTTTTAGATATGCCGGTGACCCCACACACTCCAGAACTTCACCCTCATGTTGGGATAAAGACAGAGTGGGCACTGGGAGCTCTGTGGTAGGAAACATGCACAGACACGGATATATAAGACAAGTTACACAGTTAGTAAGGTCTGTTTCAAAATCTAGTGAGATGTCTTTCTGCTTACTGCCTACATAGGCAGATGCCTTCTGCATCTTAACAATCATAGAACTTCATAAAGTAAATCATTAGAGAAATTTCATCGGCCAAAAAGATCCATTGTCCATTTGTCAATTGGTTAGTGATATATGAAGCACTGCTCACATAGAAGTCACTTTTAAACCAAGCAGCTTTCTGTTGGACTACGCGGTGAACCCACTGCGAAATTTGTGTGGAGAAATCTTTCACGCTCATGCAAAATTCCCAATCACGTGGTTTGTTTATGAAATGGTGCAGGTATGATATCACTTTGTAGGCCAACCGACATTTAGCGTCACACGTTCCCTCGACAAAACCCCAACCCCAAAAAGCTTAAAAGTTTATGATACTTTCACATTTTGTCCATCAAGATCATTTTCACAGATGAACACACCTTTTATGAATTTTAAAGCCTAAGTGCAGTCGCCAGAAGTAAAAAGCTAAAGGTAGGCTATAAATGAACTACACCACGGTCACACGAATTCAACGTCACCATCACTAAGCTTCCGACAACTCTTTCAGTTTTTACCTAAAGATATTTTCCCCGAAAATTTTAGTTAGAATGGTTTAAAAGAGCACAATTATAAATATGAGGCAGTAAAAGCAGATTAAGTTTACCAGTTTGGCGTGATGTTCAATCTCCTCGATAGCCTCTGTAGTCTAATTTAACCACTTGTTAACAACCGCCTTTTTCAAGACACATAACGGCTTCAAAAAAATCATGAGTGGGATAATACTGATGTATTTTATGTCGTAGAATAAAACGTAAAAGTGTCTTGAGCTTGTGTTCACCACAGACCTTATTTCAGCCATTTAACCAAAACCCCATTAAAAAAACCTATTGACTTCGGGACGTTGGAGCCGGAAGTGCTAAAACGCTAACTCGTTTCTGCGTTTTGGCCTACAAAGTGATGTCATACCTGCACCACTCTATGACTTGTTTCACCCAAGGAAATTCGCTGAACAATGATAAACGTAGCAGCTCATTTTGGAGCTCTGGACATAGGCAGGAACTGCTGTTAGTGTAACCCCTCCGGCCTCCGGGTCGACTTGCACCGCTCCAAGCGGGATTCGAACCGCCGATTTCGCCATGGGAGGTAGGCATGGTCACAAGGACGCTAAAGACCGCAGCCTCTAGCAACTGTCGCTAGGCCACCTCTTGAGATCAAGCGAGTGAGGTTTACTCCGTTATGTTAACTTGTTGCCAAGATAATGGCAAGATACTTTAAGCGAGTATCGTGACGAGTAAGTATTGGGTAAGCGAGTAAGTATTGGGTAAAATAATAAATTTCTTAAGCTTAATGACTTTGATCAATACTTCTCAATGTTGAATAAAATATGTCAATTTTTACATATGTCAGAGTATGTACTGCGTTATAAGTATATTTTAGAAGTATGCATATGTAAAAACAATCAATACACTGAGGACATGATACGTTAATGGCACGCAATGTTATCATTATCATGATGACCTGATCTATTACGATCTCAGCAGGATAGTAGGTCATTCGGGTATTTTACATGTACTGTTTTATGAATACTATTTTATAAGCGTTTGAACCAAGTGTATCGCACACGTCCTGAAAATGTTTTGATCGCCCCCTGGTGGATGGGTGCAGTGTAGTTCATAATCCCTGCCCTCTCCATGGAATCTAAGTAATCAAATTGTCATTTTAGGTAGTTCTCATCACGCTGACATATGTTTAAGTGATGGTTTTTCCAATAAGTTTGGTTTTAGTTATTTGATGCTATAAAAAGGGGTGTATAGCCATGATCGACAGCATTTTGAGATTGCTTTCTGCCTTAAAGGAACACTCCACTTTTTTTGGAAATAAACAGTTGAGTTTTACCGTTTATGAATCCATTTAGCCGATCTCTGGGTCTGGCAGTAGCACTTTTATCACAGCTTATCATAGATCATTGAAACTGATTAGACCGTTAGCATCTCTCAAAAAAAAAAAATACCAAAGAGTTTCGATATTTTTACAATTTAAAACTTGCCGGCACTGCATTAGTGATATTGCGTTAGTAATATCTGTTAAACTCTAGGGGAGTTGGAAAATGAGCCCATTTCCAAATAAAGTGGAGTGTTCCTTTAAAGGATATAATTAAATTATACACCTATAATGCCTTGAAATTCTGCCTCAATAGGCAGCTCACTAGGGTTTGGAAAATGCAAAACGTAGATCAATATTAACACTTGCCTTTAGTTTTAAAAACAAGACAATATGGATGAGATGTAATCAGAATATAGCACCAATCTGTTTTCTCCTCACCTATGACAGTAATGTGTACCGGCTGACTGGCTGTGGAGTTCACTTGTCCCGTCTTTGGTAATTTGAGTTGGTAGAGGCAGACATACTCCCCACTGTCCTCCCGTCCCATTGTCTTCACACTGAAGTGAGCTTCCTGGGACTGAGACACCAGCTTGGCTGGGGTGACCATGGAGCCTGGGGTTCCTTTGGCTCTCTGGAGCAGGAGGAAAGTCTCTGGGGGATGTGTCTGATGGTCAGATGGAGCCTGACAGTGGAATGACAGTGTCTCACCAGGCGTCACATGCCCACTAGAGGGCTCGACCATCAAGTGAGGGGATGGAGGGGGACTGAAGCCTAGAAAAACAAAGAAAGTTAAGAGCAAGTAGCATTTTACAATATATGTGTGCAAAACTAAAGATAAGAGACAGAAATACAACGCTAAAGATGTAAAGCACAGCTGGGTGGAGTAGCTTGGTTTGGTGGTTAGGGTTTCAACTCAACTAGACAGAGCATTTCTTTAACCGTCACACATTTGTGACCTCAAAATCTTTCCCTCTACAACACAGCAGTGAACTACAAAACTAAACCTGTGCCTCAGCCGACGTGACAACAGAGATTTATGCAGAATCATTAACACATATATATAATATAATATTTTACAATATAATTGGTAACACTATTTCGATAGTCTACTTTAGACATTCTAGTACTAACTACAAGTAACTTTGCAACAACATGTCAACTTATTTTAACCCTAACCTAACAGCCTACTAATACTCTAATGAGTTAGTTGCCATGTAGTTGCAAAGTTACTTATAAAATAAAGTGATAATAAATACGAAATAAAGTGTAATATAATATAATATGATTAATATAATATAATATAATATAATATAATATAATATAATATGAATACTCACCTGTTAACTCTGGGTGCATGTAGAAACTGAACATGCTGTTTTCATACTGACAGCAATACAGATTATCTTTCTCTGTATCTTTTCCCCTAAGAATAAAGTGAGCCCTTTGATTTTTGGTTAAATGCTGTATGGTTTGTATCTGTTCGCGCATTTTAAAAAGTTTAAATTCAAGTCCACCATGACCCTCTGGAGCCTGACAAATCAACTCCACAGTTGAGTCTATGACGGCTGTCTGGATCAGGGTGGGAGCCGGTGCGACAGAGATTTCAGCAGCTGAAAGATCAAGGAAAGGCAATATATTAGTTACATATTATTACAATTCAAGTGCTCATATCATGTGTGGTCAGGTAGTGAACCAACTGTATTAGAAGACCTGGGCCGGCATGGAAATTCATGCTGGTCTAAAGTGGATCTTTTCAAGGTAAGTATAACAACAGTAAAACATGAAAAGCCAACTCAATATTGAAATGAAAATGTACAAATGTTTAAACTCTTTGTGATTTGCTATGTGATTGAGATTACAGTGAATATATTGAAATATAGAAATTAAATGTGAACACACTTACCACTAAAATGTTGCTCGAGGATGATCAAAGCTGTGAGGAAATACCCACAAAATGACATTCTTCTAGTGCTGGACTCCAAATATTCCAGGTTCTTCACACCTAGAGATGTGTGTAATTCTAGAGATGTGTGTATATGACTTAAAGTGGTAAGACAGACGCATAAAATCACCACCAGCTGAACCACCCTTCCCATTCACTTGCACAAACTTCCTCAGCACGCATTAAAAACACCAACGAACATGTTTCATATGTTTAAGAAAACCACATCCTTCCATCACATAAGAAGAAGAAAGGCAGAAAGACACTCCCATGAGTGGCCCTTGTGAGCTAATACTGCATATTACAAAGACAGGAAATTCATGTGCAGAATTGTCTCATCTGTATGTCTTCTTCTAAACAACCTTAAAGGAGAACTCCGGGCAATTTTTAAGTTAATCTTGATCGTTAGACCTTTGTGAGTACTGACTATAGAAAAAAAAACGAACCGGATTGGTGCTTGCGAAGCGGAGCTGCGACCGCGAATGCCCAGAGCTCCCACTCAGCTAAAACGGCAGCTCTGGGGGCATGTACATAAAGAGCGTTTTTGTGCCTCTTAACAGACACATAATGCAATTAAAATGTCTGTCCAACATGAACAGGGGCCTTACCTGTGAACGAGTTGCGTTTAGCAACTTAGCCATGGTTTAAATAGTGTTTTAGACGGCAAGCTGTAGTCTCGCGCTGAAGTCTCGCTCCTCCCACCTGGACACTATTTACCAATCCCGGCTACAACTGAGTTCCCACGTGAGTCCAGGTGGGAGGAGCGAGACTTCAGCGCGAGACTACAGCTTGCCGTCTAAAACACTATTTAGGTGAATTTAAACCATGGCTAAGTTGCTAAACGCATCTTGTTTACAGGTAAGGCCCCTGTTCATGTTGGACAGATATTTTAATTGCATTATGTGTCTGTTAAGAGGCTCAAAAACGCTCTTTATGTACATGCCCCCAGAGCAGCCGTTTTAGCTGAGTGGGAGCTCTGGGCATTCGCGGTCGCAGCTCCGCGTCGCAAGCACCAATCCGGTTCGTTTTTTTTTCTATAGACAGTACTCACAAAGGTCTAACGATCAAGATTAACTTAAAAATTGCCCGGAGTTCTCCTTTAAATGTGTCCATTAAAGTGTGTAGCTCTGAAGCAAGCAGAACTGTAAGCCACAGACTTTGAGGAGGACATCTTGTTCATCCAGTTGAGTCGACCAATATGGTTTTATTAGTTCTTCTCAGCCCTGAACATGTGGTTAGGATAGTAAATGCAGGAACTGTTTTTTAAATCTAACATCATGTTTACAGCAGCTGGGAGGAACTGAGGTCATTTGATTGTTTTGTCAGTGTCACATGGACAGGAAAAACAGCTATTGCCATGTGTCTTGTCTTGGGTATTGTCCCACTTTGTCATTCTTAATCATTGGGCACTTTCAAATGATTGGATTGATAGCCTACCTGAACATCTCATAAATGACCTTTGACTCCCAAGCCTAAGTAATTTGAGCCTATGTAACCCACCATAAAATAATGTATTTTTGTCACATCTAGCATTTCATATGAAGCTTTCGTTTTTGTTTTAACTTTCATATTAACCCTCAAGATTACATGGCTATTTCTAAAATTTAAATTTGTTTGCCAGAATAGTAAGGTATATGATCTGATCACCCACATGATTATCTAAAAATATTTAGTCATTTAGTCTTGTGGTTAAAGGTATTGTAGGCAGAATTTCAAAAAAATAACAATTCCCAAAATTGTTTAAACTGTCTTTATATACCGATACATAATTAAAATGTAAGTACTCTGAAAAAGAGATTTAAAAATCGAGTGTCTGTAGTCCTCTCAGGGCTGTAATAAACAGAGCTCATTATTCCATTGACACACACCCCCCTCCCTTCTCGGCTCTTTCCAAAGCCGCGCCCCCAAAACACATGACCGCGCGATGCCGCCCGCGCTCAGCTGGAGGACGCGTTTACCAGCGCCTAGCGGAGAGGAGCAGTGCATGGAGTGACATCATGTCAGAATCACATGTAATAAAATACCTAACTTTATCATTATGAATATAAACAACTATGGCTGTTAGTACTCACTATCAATCCAGCATATCGATACTGGTAAAGTTTAAAATATAGAGTTTGATTCGGTAACAAGCTAGTAACATAAGGCAAACTCAAAGCTAAAAACAGGTTGCATTGATACACGTTTTTCCTGTTACCATCAGTTACACTGTGATGAAGGGGAATTTCGTGTAAGATTCATAACATATGCGGTGTTTTGCATGCAAGAGCTTCCACGATGAAAGCACTGTTACCGTCACTTTTCAGCCCCTTGATGTCCCTCAGTTGTCCACCGCTGGAAAGCCCTGATATTGCTTGCTTTATCCAAAGACTTTTTCCAATAGCCTTTTCAAATACTGTCTTCCTTTTCTTGCCTGGTTTGCGTTCGCTGACTGTATATGCAGGTACTGGGAATTTTGACTGCTAAATTCGCGGCCATAATTGTGATTCTTTAGCGTCCGTGCTTCTTCCCCTCCTCGTTTCAAACGGGCGCGCGCGTGTGGGCGGCTCCTGTAGCTGCAGGGGTGGTTGCCATGGTAGCGAGGGAGAGTGACAGTCGCTCCAGCCAATCATTTCATTCGTCCCGAATGGAGATAAGTAGCTCTGTTTATTACAGCACTGAGAGGACTACAGACACTCGATTTTTATACTTTCTTTTTCAGAGTACTTACATTTTAATTATGTGTTGGTATATATAGAAAGTTCATACATATTTTGTTAGAAAAATTCTACCTACAATACCTTTAAATGCACAAACAAAAACCAGAAACCAGGGGATGTGGTGATCATGAAAATGTAAAAATATATTATACTGTTTGCAATATAATGAAACTACCTTTAGGGAAATTACGTTTATGATAATGCTGCTGAAAAATTTCTAAAATATTACCCAGCTGGACATAAAGTTCCAGAGAAAGGATTGTACACATCTAGCCTATGTGTTCTTTATTACTTTGTATTCCTCATTTTAGAATAACAGTAAAGTCATGAAAAAACACGAAATGGAAATATGGGCATTTTCATAGTGATTAAAGTAGCCACTCTTACATATATCACAGTTGTGCAAACTCTATGAATTCTCTCAACCAACTTGCCACCTGTGCCACCTGTGAAGATGTCTGTTTGGAGTAATGGATTCGGCTAAACACAAGCCTGCAACTAAGATATAAACTTAAGGACATTTTTGTTATATTCTGTCTGCTTCTTAAGTTCTTGCACACAGGCTGTGCTCCAGTTTACCTTGCAGACTCAAAATGCAGGAATAATCAGGAATAAACAGACCAAAAGAGTTGGATTTCAAGACCTCACTGACATTACTGATCTGCTTGTGTTTATTAGCCACTCATTTGAGGGACCTTAAGCTGCTCAATTGTGTATTTTGTTTTGTTCAAATGAGTCAATGCAGTTCCTTTGAACAAAGGCAGCTCAGCAGCGAGGTTTGACGTTGTAAATGTGTGTATGTGCTGTTATCTGTGGAGAAATGGGTTCAGAGCTCTATTATCTGACACGGGACAGGAGGCTTCTCATCAGCCTAAGCACACTGATAACTGCTCTCCAGAACATAATCACCTACTGAACACCGGCCTTCTGAGAATCGCACACTCGCACAGACACTGAACTCAGTTTGTGTGTGCCATGTATTTCAGGAGAGATGAAGCACATGAAATTAGAGTTCTGAGTGTAAATGTGTATTTCACTTCAAACAATGTTCCACTCATCTTAGCTTTCGATGTCAGCATATAGTAGTTTATACTAGGCTACTTTTAAGCATTAATTGTGTTTCAATAAAAAAAAATTCCACTTATTATCATTACTTTAAACTACTCTTTTTATTTTATTTAATTCCTTTAAACATTATTTTTGAGAATTATTAGCCAATTAAACTACTGTATTCAACTGCAAATATTATTAATATTTTATTCAGGCTTAAAAGGCCATGAGAAGGCCATAGCAGGGATCATTTTGAAAAGCAGAATTAAATAGGTGATAAGATAAATAATGTGTTTAACTTACTGAATTGCAATGCATTTTCAAAATTCTAGGCTCAAATTTTAACTCCACCCACAATCACAACTGTCAGGGGTCTTAAACGTAAGTTTATCACTGATAGAGAGAAAAAGAGAGGGGGACAGAAAGAGGGGGAAAGCGTCACCAGCATTAATGCCACTGTGAACTTTATTTTTGTAAATATCTTTTGATTTTAACACTAAGTTCTGGGTTCCTGCCCTTTGTCTATTGCACATGTCAAAGTATTTTGGGACAAATATAAAAGACGACGTATATAGTTGCCTATTTTGGCGACATTGGAAAATTATTTCTGTATCTAATAAATGCTGAAAGGGCACCAAACGGATGGCTGTGACTCAAGCCGTATTGCCTTCGTTTTCAAACTTCTGCAACGCCTCGGAAAACATGAAGGTATGTTTGTTTCAGTTATTTTCTCTTCAACAAACATGGATAAAATACTGCTTTTTTAAAAGGTAATCACAACTGTAATTGTTTATTTTGATACAATGACCTTGATCTTAAGAATTCACTTACCATGATGACAGATGAATAGTTTTTTCAATAGAGTGTATAATACAAAGTATGCAAGTAAAAACTCAACTCATATCTCCAATACATCACCTAAAGAGATATTTTTGTACTGTCGTTTTTTTACATACTTGATTGCACAGTTAAAAAATGCTTAATCAATAAATGTAAATATCAATTTTACAATATTTGATGACTATAAAGGCTTGGAAGTTTGAAAATGGCTGTTTGGATCTGGACTGCAAGGATCCACACCAAACCAACGGCAACTACAAACCGTCACAGTTTCTGACAGAGGAAGACCCTGATGATAGTGAGGGATGCTGGGATATGGAGTTCCTGCTGTCAGATTGGGGCAATGCATCGCCTGAACGGTCCAACTCTCAAAACTACACTCCCCAAAGGCCACCGCCACAGGACCAGGTTCACAGTCCTGATCTTTACCAGGTCCAGGAGTTGAATGGACCGAGGGACCAGACAAGATCAAATAGACACCAAGTGTCTGTCACAAGTTCACTGGCTGATCTGCTTCCTCATGAAGCGACTTTAAGTTCCTCACTGCCTGAACTATTTAACGGAGGATATTTGGAACAGCAGCCGCAAACGGGGAAACCATTCTCACAGCAAGAAACCCCCCATCAGTTTAGTAGTTTCCCTGTTGCTAATGACATGGACAGAGAAAATGAGAGAAACAGCATGGGGAAGATGAAGTCGTGGGATTTTGGCTACCCTCAGCCTGCACCTCTGATACCCTTCACCGACTCCAAATTTGTCCAACCGTCAGGGATCTCCATGGACACACTGGTCTTTCCTCCACACCATCACTATAACTTCATCCAAAACTACTCGCACCCCAGACTCTACCAGCAACAAGTGAACTACGCCCACAGGCAGCCAACCAACCACTATCTGTCCACACAGACCATGGTGCCTGACTCCACAGTGCCCCCTGCAGGCCTGGAGGGGAAGCGCATTCGGAGAGGAGTGGTGAAGAGGAAAGTCACGGTACACAGTTGTGAATACCCAGGCTGCCATAAGACTTACACTAAGAGCTCCCATCTCAAAGCACACCTCCGCACACACACAGGTAAACTGAACATACACTGTCAATGACAAAAGCACATGCATCATTATGTCCATGTTTAAGGTCTTAACATTGTAGAATGGCATGTTTTTAACAACAAATCCTACAGTAAATACATTTCAGTAGAAAATAGCCTTGCGTTTGACTACGGCTTCATGCAGCTAATTATATATACATATATATATATCATCATAACATCATATCCTGTTGCCATTTTTCATTGTGGTGTCCAAATTTATTTCATATGCTCAAAGCTTATAGTTTGACTGTGCCTTTAGAAAGAAAAATACCATATGACTGAGCTGTAAAGCATCCAATTACAGCCTTTCAGTTGAGTTCTCTGAAGTAGATCATACCACTACAGACCATTACGTAAATTACAATTGCACATAAAACACTGAAAAAAGTGAAAAATGTGTATAGACAAACAAAAGCGAAATATACAGAATATGTAGAGGCTGAGACTATGTAGAAATGCAGACCATTTCTTTACCTTCTGGTGTTTTTGATGTCCTCAGGTGAAAAACCGTACCACTGCTCATGGGATGGTTGCGGGTGGAAGTTCGCCCGTTCGGACGAGCTGACAAGACACTTTCGAAAACACACGGGACAGAAGCCATATGAGTGTATGCTCTGCCACAGAGCCTTCAGCCGGTCCGACCACCTGGCATTACACATGAAGAGACATGTGTGAGGGCAGACACAAACAAAACAGAGAAATACAAATTCATACACACAGAGGTTAGTCCATGAGGGCATTTCAGAGGCTTTGAGAGGACCTGGGTTCAGTTGAAGATTGTTTATACGTCAGAGTATATTAGCACTATGACATGACCATACAACTGACATGTACATTATGTGAAAAAGGAGATGAGTTGGTGATTTTTTATTATTATTATTCATTTGTAATCATAAGCAGATTTCACACCGATTAATAACAAACAGTAAAAACATCAGACTTATTTCCAATCTGGACCCTTTAGCTAAACTGTATGAATTAGGAAACGGTAAATAATTAATTGAAATCCATCAAAAATGGATTACTGTGAAAAGTGGAAAAAAAGGAAAACATTTTCAGAAATTAAAATAGTTTACTGGCAAGGGCATTGCTGTAATGTTCCATAATTCCTGATGGAAATGATTTGGAATTAGTTCATGAACATAAATAAGCAGAAATGTATGTAGCTTAAAGTGTGATTTTTACAGAAAATTATAAAAAATGTTAAATATGTTGCTGTTCAGCTGTGTGTATTGTATTATTTTATTATTTTGATTTAGTATTTACATCTAATTTCCTATTTATTGTCTATAGTCATTATTGTGTGGAAGTTCTATAGCATTTTAAATGTTACCAAAAGTCATAAAAGTCTTCACGTGTAATGGTAATATCGCTATTTATATAACAAAATACCATCAAATATATTTAGCTTTTTATATTTATGTTAATGTTTTTGTGAAGCATTTAGTGTTTTACTGAATGATCTATTTATGTGATCTTATTCAATAATAAAGAAACTGCAATTCTGTCCTTTCTGTCAGTCTTATTTCCAACCAACAGCCGCAACAGGCAACACGGCGCCCGTGCAGATACTGCAGTGCAATGGATAAATGTGAATCATAAAGTAAATACCTGTACATATATAAGTAGACCCATAAACACAGGTAAACAATATTTGTTGTCCATAGTAATGCCATAGTTGGTTTACGTTAAATCTGTTTGAGGGGGACTCAACTGAGATTAAATAGCCTGGAATAATTTTTTGAGCATCAGGCACACGACACACGTATGCGCTTATGTGATCACTAGGAGGGCATCTGAGAACACAATGCATTATGGGCTGCATTATGTTACAAAGAGTTAATATCAATTATATCAAATTCAGCAGAGCTAATTAAAACACATAGATGGCTAGAAAATGAAAGATTTTTTTTAACACTGCTTGTTTGTCAATGAAAATATGTCTTTAAAAAGGACAAATTTGAGGACAAATAGAAATTCATTCAAGTTAGCTGAATCTGATACAACATACATTTTCAAGACATCTCGGGACTTTCTCAGTTAGAAATGTGTCTATTTTCTCATGTTGTTCCAGTGGAGTTGTGTGTTAACCACTGATACTTTGTAATAGTAGAAAAAGACTAAAACATCTTGTCCTCAGCTCTGGGGCACATTGCTGTGCCTAATAAGATCATTGTGAACAAAATTATGTTGTTAAACAAGGATCAGCGACCCATAGTGAAAGACAGGGAGGAAGAAGGGAGGACATCCAGTATAAGGTTACTTTACAGCCTTTGGAAGAACAACAGCTCACCTAATACAACACAACAGCACTTAAAGTCAGAATGAAACAGAAGTTGCGATGGTGTTTTCTTCCCTATTGTGACGTATATTCGAGTTAAACGGCTTCTCAAACAAGATAAAGTGTAGGGCGGGACTTGATTTTGACCATTAGGAATTGATTGGATGATTGTTGTTTGCTATTGGTCGATCTCATGTGAGTGACAGCTTGTCCCGCCCTCACACCAGTAAACACATCATCAGATAAGAGAAGAGATGTCGCTGCAAGAGGGCGGGGAAGTTATTTTGATAAAAAATTACAATTTCTTTTTTTTAAATAATGAGGTGCACGGATAAATCATTTAAATCATTAAAAAAGATATGTTTGCTTGCAGACTTACACAATAATGCACCATAAACTGAAAACTGCACAGAGAGAGGGTGAGTAAGTGTTGACATCTCTCTGTCCTCAACTCACCCTGTGATATCAGTCCAAGAACTCTGTGTGTTTGTGTGTGCGTGTGTGTGTGTGTGTGTGGAGGCTCAGTGACTCAGAGTCAAGCAACTGCCTTAATGTACTTAATCTAACAGAGACGTCACAGACCACAGCAAGTCATGTGTTTGTCCTTATTCTTCATGAAAACAACTCTTAAAAAAATAATATTGGTTAACTGGTCTTCATAAGTATTTAAAGAAGCCACATTATGCCCTTTTACAGCATCTTGATTTTGTTTTTGGGGTCTACAAATATAGGTTTTCATGTTTGAATGTTTAAAAAATACATTATTTTTCTCGTATTTGTTGCAGCACTCCTCTTCCTAGTCAGTAACGCTCTGGGTGACTTTTGTTGAAGATTTTATTATTTGGAAAATAAGTAATAAGTAAGGAGCTGGGGACAGATCAGGAGTGGTCTCCTGCAGGGGTCGCTCGGCTTTGTTCGTTAATAAAGTCTAATATTTCTGGCCTCAAAGATCTCTGAAAAGTCATTTCCCAGAAAATATTGAAACCACAACATTTGGCACCCCAGATGGGTCTTGGCTTAGACGCTGAAGGAACCATGAAGGGTGTCACTGGTGACTGGCACAAATAACAGTGGCCACTGTACGTAGAGGTGAGCACTTTTTGCTTTTGCTTTAAGTTTGTGTGGGTCACCGGTTGCCCGGAAATGGTAAGAAAAGCTTCTCCAAATTCAAAGAACTAAAAAAGTGTAAAGGGGTCTTTGTTTCCAGAAATAATTGCATGCATTGTCTTTGTAGATGTCAAGTAGTTTGTAATAAGCGCAGGGAGCTCCTTGTAGTGTTTGCCAGTGTTTATGTAATCCTGTGTGGATTGTATGAGCACTGGTGATGTTAATTTTGCGCTAAGGTTTTGTCGTACGTACGTAAGGAGCTGTGATTACTTGTCAAGAGGGCCTTGATGGATGACAAAGTGTACTGATAAGGATATCAGTGTTGATCTGTGTTTACTTGTAAGTGGGCCTAGATGGATACAAGTATAGCATGCACACAGATAAAGTTTAGCTTCCGGTTACCGCTTCGTTATAGATTTAACGAGAGACTGCTCGGGAAAGCTCTCTAAGTCATATGACTCTGATGTGTTGAGGAAGTGAATCACAGAGATATATAGATAAGGATAGTTTAAAAACAAAAACAAAGTATCACTGTGTTGAGGAAGTGTAACAGTGAATCTTAGTGAATTAAAGTATTTTGTCTTCCACTGTGTTGAGGAAGTGTAGCAGTGGATATTTTAATGTATTGCTTATAAAATAAAATTCTGTAGAAGTGACAGGGAGTTGAGCAAACTCTTGTGTAAGTGTGTGTGTAGATGTGTGGTGCCTGTGGTTAAAAATAGTGACCCTTAAAGGAGAACTCCGGTCAATTTTAACATTGAGCAAACATTTTTGTACATTTGGAGTGATGGGGCAAGTTTTAAACCTGCTTTTAGCCTCTTAACAGCCTTGATTTGTCATTACAAGTGCACAGCCATGTGAGTGGTGATACTGAGAGTGAACACGGTCAATCTGACTGCAGTAGATCTGAAAGATATGAATAAAAATGATGTTAATTCAGCCAGCTCACATACCTGTATTTTCTTCCTGTTTTCGGTCAAAGTCCACAGTAGTCGATTGTCGAGTTCGCGCGCGCGATCATCAAACTCAAAAAACCTCCTCCGTGTGTTCAACATCTGATTCGGATGAACTATCCATTTGAGCTGATATTCTCAAACACCACACACACCGTCATCGGCTGACAGCTGACAGTCAGAGTCTCTACTGTTGCTTAGTTATCAATGATCGCGCAGGCGAACTCCACAATCGACTACTGTGGACTTCGACCGAACACAGGAAATAAATACAGGTATGTGAGCTGGCTGAATTAACATCATTTTTATTAAAGACGTTGCAAAAGGGGACAGAACACCACTCAGCCCACATGGCCATTCTACAGGTGACACCAAGGAGGACAATGGGCCAGATGAGCAGATGATTTAATACATGTTGTTGTCACTAACAGAACTAACAGAAATAATGAAGGTTTCATTCACAGATGACAGCAGTTCAATTCCAGGAAGGTTTCTGGGACAGTTCTGACAAAAAGAACAAGTGACTGTGCTTTGTGATCTCAGAAGAGGCTTGTGAATTGATCAGCGAAGTGAAATTTGAGTCCATGCCTCTCAACTTATACACCAACCAACTTCAGTAACCCCCCACAACAGGAAGTGAGGGATCAAGGACATTCTGACAATGATAGAACGAGAGAGCCAACGAGAGAAAAAGGCCCATTGCAACGACTCACAAAGGTCAAAACAAGAATTGAAAAAGGAGACAAACTTGACCAGAAACACAGGAAGGAGAAGTTGCAGAATGTGAGAAGCCCACAAAGAGCGGTGCAAAGAAGAGAGAATCAACAGAGATGAGTACAAGTTCAAAGAAGTCAACATCAACCAAACTTTCCTAAAATTGAATGTTTAGCCTTTGAATAGATTTAGTAGCAACTTAATAATAACCCCAACAGAACCAAAATTGATTGAAGAGAAAATATATCAAAGCAACGTAGAAATGATGATAAAGAGAAATTAGGGGAAATAATAATAATATAATAATAAATGATAACAAATAATTCAAGAAATTGCTATAGCACAAAAAGAATTCATGAAGGAAAATAAAGATAGAACTAAAAGACATTTTAAAATAGATCCTAAAGGTACTCGGATACTATTTGTCAATACAGGGATATATAGGCTACCTAATTTATTTAAAGATACAGTTGAAATTAAAGCAAGTATGGAACACTGGGAATTAACAAATATTTGATTTCAATTTTAATCAATAAGATTATGATTTGATTCAATACGATATTGACTAATTAAATATATATCACATAGTGCTAATAGAACGACAACCTCAATTGGAAGTCATTAAAATGTAATAACAAACATGCCCTTGTGAACAATTAAAATGGTACCAGAGGAGGGTCAAAAAAGGTATTTGGCGTTCACATTAAGGACAAATTGTTGCACCAACAACACTATTGAATATTTTTACTCCAGAAGGAGGGAATAAGGAAAAATTTTAATGAAATAAAAATTTTTAATGAAAATTAAATGGTAAGAAAAGGAAATTGTTGAAATGTTTTAACAGAGAGAAGTAATCCTTATATTTGAAATTATATCAGAAATAAATTCAGATAATGGGTCAGCATTTATTCCAGAGATATTGAGGATTAAAATTAATTGTATACAAGCAGTTAAATTACACACTGTTATGATGCGGCTGAAGCAGAGGCAAAAGCAGGATCCAAATGCAGCAGGGGGTTTTATTTAAATAATCTAGAAACTAAAAAATACAGACAAGATAACCAGATACAGGACAGCCTACATACAACACTACAACATTAAGAACTCACAAGGACTGGACTGAAACACAGGGCTTAAATACAAGGGCAAACAAGCTAAACAAGATGACAAGGGGGCGTGGTTAATCGGGGACACCTGTGAACTTTTAAACAATCAACCAATGACAACATGACACAGCAGACAGGAGAACACAAGGCAAGACCACCTGACTAGAACAGGGGATCACATGACAGACAGGAACCAGGAACAAGAAACAAAACCCAAACCGTGACACACACAAGGACGTTTTAATATTAATTAAGTTATATGCAGAAAAATAAATGTACAATGAATATGTAAGAGAGTGCAAAAAGTTATTTTTTAGAGTTATCTTTTCTAATTGTCTAGTGAGTTTATTGAATGACTTTTATGAAGTAAATGTAACATTCCTCTTAAAGCTTTCTTAGTTTGAGTGATTACATGTGACTTAAGTTTATTCATGATAGTTCATTTAGAAATAAATAGGGAGGAAGAAAAGGTATTAATTTAAGGTATGCTTGAACTGAGGAGCTATAATGAGAAGGAGCTGCAACACTTGAGATTAAACATTTTAAAAATGGTATTTATTGTTTAAATTAGGTAATAAGGTAGACAGAATTTGAAATGTAAAACTTTATAACGAAGCATATTGCGATGTAATGGATAGAAGGTGCACTACAATGTTATGTTCGTTCATCAACTAAAAAAGACTGACTAAAAGATTGATTTTTGAATTTAATAATTTATCCGGTCCTATTTTGAATTACCACAACCCTTTTCCAAAAGCATTGTTAGACAACTTGTTCTGTTGTTAACAGCATAGTTCAACGAGATGGTGTTTCCCAAAACCAACAAACATTCGCAAACAGCATCGTAAAGTTGTGTGGTAAGAAGCATAGTTTTTTGTTTGTATGACATGTGGGCTTAATCTGAGCAAAATAAGCAAGCTGACATTCAGTACAATATCTTTGATTCAGAGAATTAATCCTCAGATGCCATGTACATAATTTATAGCAAAAAATCTGCCATTAATTTGATCTCAAACAGATTAATTAAAAGAAGCTATTATGAACCACCTGCGTGACATCATTAATCAAAGTGATTGAATGAGACATTTGTGACAATGCGGTTTGGGGAAACAGTCGTGAATAGCTGGTTGATTTTCTTTAATGATGCATCATACTATGCTAGTTATTTGTTAAAGAGCATATAGCAGGTAAAAAAAAAATCTAAATTAATAACCTTGTATGAAAATACCATATGAAAAGTTAATGCAGGATATAAAATGGTTTAAAACGACACAAGGGCACTAATTTAGTAGATAAAGTGAGCGTTTCTGGGACTGCTCGTATAAAAACGGCTTTTTTTCAACATCGCGTCATTTTACGTCACGACAGGGAGTCTAGCCTCGGCTCAGTGTGCAGAAGTAGGCTGGTAAGAGCTGTCGTGAGTCAGTGTGGTTTCGGTAGTTTTTGTATTTTAATTTGTCATCGTCATGGTAAATTATTGTGTTTGTGGAGGTTGCAACAACTCTGCCTGTCAGGACATCGAGTCCACAGGTTTCTATAACAAGAAAAATGACGGTATCTTTCGTGCCTGGTGCGGTTTGTGCGGGTGAAGAGACGGGATTTCTTCCGCATCGGCTTCGAAAAACGCGGTCGTGTGTAGCGTTCACTTCAGATCGGAGGATTATCATCCCGGCGATATGATGGAGTTTAACATGTGATGCCGAAGCAAGAATATTGATCGTCTTATACTGTACCAATGGCATCAAATAGTCTGATATAGGTAGTCATACCCTTAATAGAGGCAACTTGTAATTGAAAAAAAAAAAAAAAATTACTAGGTTGTTTCAATATTCAAATCTTTAATTTTCTGTTTATGTTATAACCCAGGTGAAAAATATGTATTAAATGTCCTTTGGTATGTTTTTAGTACAATACAAACACACTCAAGTATAGTTTTTATACATTTAATAGTATATATTACCCTAAACATGTCTGCTGTCCTGATATACGATGGTAATAATCTGTACAATATTGTGAGAACAGTGTATATCGTTAGCGAACGTGTAACGTTATATATCTAAGTTATAAGCCAACACTGGTCTCTCTCACCAAGACACCTCTCCTGTTCTCCACTGGTTCTCCTCACACCACAACTCAATTTGTCTCTGACCGTTCTGTCTAACATTAATCCTGGCCTGTCCCTGCTCTCTTGGCAGTATAGCAGGCTCATAATTGTACGGCTGTGGTCCGTCATACGAGTAAGTATTTCCTCAGCGTCCGAAAATATCATTGCGATCCATTGTTTTCCTGTTGTCTGAATCGACCGCTCTCCCGCCCGTTACGTCACGCCTGCCAGTAGGCTGCCACGCCCATTTTCAGACGCGGAAGTAAAATTTTCTCACAAAAACGTCTCCTGAAGCTTCTGTAGTGTATTTATAAGTATATTTTAAAGAAAATATAGTTCCTACATTATTTTTCTATACATTGACTCGTTGGGTCCTCTAACCTGCAATATGCCCTTTAAGCAGCGAGTTATGCATCCCTATTTGGTTCCTGTCTCTGAAGCCCCTCCTTCTGAAAAGCGCAGTGTACTCTGATTGGTCGTCTGGACCAGTGTGTTGTGATTGGTCAACCGCTTCAAGCGCATTTCAGAAAAGTAACCCCGCTTCCATAAGCACTACTAACGCAACTCAAGCAAGCCTCTGCCCATTAATTTGTGTTTGCCTTGGGCGGGAAATATTTCAATTAAGAATATTGTGACATTTATGGTCCCGGAAGAAAACTCAAGACTACAATCAAGTAGTTTTGGGGAATCAGAAACAGTGCACAGAGACATAGAGAATAACTCCCTATTAACTTTTTTAACTGATCTGTTTTATGCTTCAAGCAGCCACAATGTAAAATGTAAAAAAGCAGACCCTCTTTAAAAGTTAATGGACAAAAAATAGTGCTATTTTATGCATAATTTATCTTTTGCAGTTTTGTGCACATTTTGGAGTATATCTGCATATTCTGATTTGAATGTGATTTGATTGCTGTTGATTGATGTTCTGTTGAACTGAAATTACTACTAAGACTAATGAAAGACTCTGGATTTTTATATCATTAATGCAATAATGTGGTTACATATATGATCAAATAGGTTGCCCATGCACACTCTATTAAGGGTGAAGGTCCTTTAAGGTAAGAAAGAGACTAATAGCTAGTATGACAGGAACACTTGAGAAATGAGATTTCATTGCACGCTTTGTTACAGTGGTAACTCAATAAAGAGCTGCTTTACAGAGGGTCTTAATGTTGTTTATCTCGGGTTGTCTGAGGACAACAGCTCTTTTTCAAGACAGCTCCTATACAAAGACTATTTGTAGATCTGTCCTTTCTAGGACATTTCTAGTTTATTACCAATTCAACCTTCTGCAGGCCAAAGGCCCCTTGGTGGACAGAGAGACAGACCAGTCCTTTTACATTTTGTCATATCATTTATCAAATTGAATGCCGCATTTAATGCTTAAATGGAAAATAACAGCACTGTATAGCATTGATGCAGAAAGCACAGCATGGTCTTCTGCGGGATTACACATCAACTAAATCACTCCTCTTAAGCTCAAAGACACTTTCTCCATTCAGCATGGCTATTGTGTAGATTGATTTGGTTAAAACCAGATTCTGACATAAAAAGGTGATGTTTCTGATTGGTATCACTGCAGGTGAAATTTTTTAAAGCAGTTTAGGTTAGGTTTTTTTTTTATTTTTATGCAGGTTAGGGTTTTTCCTGACTAAAAGCTTTTAGTTAAAGGAATATTCCATGTTCAGCACAAGTTAAAGGTGAACTATGCAGGTTTTTTACCTTAACTGAACAGTTTCGGAGTCATTGGAATGGTTATATTACTTTTTTCGGTTGAATGGTGGTCGTCTCGCACCCCCTATCGCCTGTGAGCAGAAAAACCACCCGGCGGGCCGCCAGCTACAGCGTCAGGAAGTATCGCGTGATATCAGGTCTCGCGATGTAAAGAATTGCTTTACGCAAAAAGAAATCTGCTAAAATTCTATCATTGTTGCGCTCCCTCACGCTGTTCGAACCTAAATGAAGACGACATTTTAAAGAATGTCCCATCTGCTTTGATGTAGTCGATCTACTAATTAGCCTCTGGTATCTGATAGTCGCCAACAAGTTTCTCAACAGGGTTGTCAAATATCTATTCCGAAGCTATAGAGGGAGCTCTGTAGAGAAAACTGCGAGCAAAAAGTGAGAATACAGCGAAGAAATTCCCGAAACGGCATAGCCCTGCTTTAAGTTTAATCAACAGCTCTTATAGATTACCACACACACACACAAACAAAAGGATTTTCAACTTTCTTAAAAAAAAAATGGTTACACACTTAGGTTTTTTTGGTTACACACTGTAAAAAGTGATTAATTGACTTAACTTAAAAGTGAGGAAACCCGTTGCCACTTCATGTAATTGAAAAAAATTAAGTTATGTGAACCTGACAAATCAAGTCTAGGCTAATTAAAAATCTAGAGATCAACTGTTGTTTCTGTTACTACCAAGTATGTCAACATGACCATAAATAAATAAAGAATAGCCTACTGTATGTTAAAAATATTACACATCAAAATAATAAACCTCAACAACAGCAATAGGCTAACTTAGTGCATTTACAAGAAACAACACCAAATCATTATTACTGTAATGAAAACACTGCCACCATTTGAGCATTTGTAGGCTATATTGCTGCCCTTAACATTGTGATAAGATCTTTTCAAAAGGATATATTTTATAGTTTGCTTGTGTGTAATCCAGCGCGCCTGTTGCGATCGTTGTTCTGACGTAGAGTTGAAACCAGCTGACCTCGCGAGCCGCGACCCGAGCTAAACCCTTCCGAGAAACAGAGATTGGAGCAGCAGTTTACAGATGAGTACAGACTCCTGCGCTCGCTACAACAAGGAGGACATCGCTTTTCTCCTGAGTCCTGACTTCTTCCCATTTTAAAGTAAACCATTAAGCGTTTTACTGGAAGGTAAGCAGATATAATAAAGTAATTTTGACAGCTCGCGATTGGCCGTAAACAATGATCCATAATACAGGCTACGTAGGAACTTTGTAAAAAGCCGCGTAAAACATTCTAATCTTTAGTGAGCGCGTTTTTAAGAAAACATTCTGCTATAGCGTACAATTTTGTGTTAAAATGAATAGCAATTTAAAATCTTACCTTAGCTCTGATTAGCCTATAGCAACATCATTGTGTTCTACTTTACATTTCTTTCAAGAGTTGCCAAATATATTCTTCAAAGTAAATATTACATTTGTTAAACATTGTTTGAGTCATGCTATCAAGATTAGTCACTCATGTCACTTTTCATGTCAAAAATAATTTTTTCTTATAACCCCTCTAGTTCCTTTTTTTTAAATCCTTTTTTATTTAGGCTATTTGAAAGTGAAATTTAAGCCACAACACAACCTTCAAAAGCTGTTAATTAGAATTTAAAATCTGAATAATGAATTACTAGGTTATGTTAAAATGTCCATATTACAAACAATATACCTTTATTCAAAATTTGCTATATTGCCACACTTATGTAGTAATATGTGAGCCTACATAAACAACTCAATTTTATTTCTGCTCTCAACCACAAGGGGGAGCTAAAGGTCTTCAGGACAGCAACAGAAAGAGTTTCTTGAATGCCAACACTACAAGACCTGTGAGTGTCTTGAGATTTCACTCATTCATTAAGCCCCAGACTCACAGCATGAGGGACCAAAGTGTCACGCGGGCAGAACAGAGACTGATGTACCCGAAAGAAGTAACTGATCCAGTCAGTCAGGAGGGTGCTGTATCCTTCACAGAAGAAAGAGTGTCCAGCAGCATGATCATGGCCCGCTCTTCTCTTATCCATCCCAGAGGTCTGAGACGCCAAGAAAGAGCAGAGACCTTCGGCAGCATCACACTACGTGGCAAACGTGAGTCTATCCCTGCTGTGAAAAAAGACGAAGGTTATTGGGACAAGCGCAAAAAGAACAACGAAGCTGCCAAGCGTTCGCGTGAGAAACGCCGCATCAGCGACATGGTGGTAGAGAACCACGTTCTGGCTCTTCTTGAGGACAACGCACGCCTGAAAGCTGAGCTACTGGCACTTAAGTTCAGATTCGGTTTGATCAAAGATCACACAGATTCACCAGCACAGATCTGCTCATATGGTTCATATAACCAAACATTTCCAGCAATATCCTGCTACTGCCCCAACACTAACCCACAACCTGTCCATGGACACCTGTTGTCGATCCCACAGCAAAACTATGGGTTCTTCATCCCTGAAGGATCAAGCATTGGGAGCCCAGAGCTCTCAGATGATGCTGTAGGTGAACACAGTATTGGACCCTATCGAGGTGACGAACAGCCAGGCCGTATCGCAGAAGTGGATGCCAATTCATTAGTGTCAGGATGGCAAGAGAACAACATGAAAGGTCTTCCTCATAAACTGCGTTTCAAGATGCCGTGTAGAATTGAAGGTGCAGAGGTGGAAAATCTCTCCTCAGTTGTACTGTCTCAGTCTACATCTGGGTGTGAGCAGACCGAGGCTTTCTGGACACAGACGCACACACACACAGTGCCATCAGCTTGTTCAACAGCACATCAGAATAACTCTTTCCATTCACAGATCTACAGAAAGTCACAGCGCTATTAGATTCCAGCTAAGCGCTTTGAATGAAGAAGTGGCCGGGGTCAAAAAACTGTTCTCTCAAAAGCAGCAGTGAACTGAGATCGAACCTGCGACACCTGACTTCTGACCAATCCAGAGAAAGAAGCTTTTTCTGATCGTTACAGACAATGAGGGGTGTTCCCTCATTTTTCATTCTTGTGAAATTTTCATATGCCTGTCTGCAGAAATATTGTGAAAGCAAAAAGCTCTCCTGTTTTCTCCTGTATAACTGTTGTGGCGGATTGTGCTTTGTTTAACATTCAAAATTGAATTAAATCGTACCTTTACTATTCAGCACCTGTTATGTTTTCATTAAATTTCTATTTATGGACTTGTGGTTTTCTCAGTTTGTTTAAATTAACTTGGGATTCAAAGCATTGTTCTCCTTTTTTACATTCATTTTACATGTCAAAAGTGATCTTGTTTCATGAATAAAGTGTTTTAAAAAATTACTCAGAAAGAAGGGAAGTAAATGTTTTTTTTTTATTGTTTTTTTTTTACAAACCTCACATTCTTTACAACCCAAGGTCTATATTTACCTCCATGTTAATAATCTACAAGACTCAACAAAGAATTAACTGTAATTTTTAAAGCACTGCATATAGCTTTGCTCAGAAGTTTGCAATCATGACCATTGCATTTTTATTATTTAATATTGTCCAGAATTGTCCAGAAGCTATTTTTAAAACACACAAATTATACTTTTAACACTACCATTCAAAAATATGTTTGTTTGATTTTTATGTTTATTTTTTGGTTAAAAGGTTTCCTTTTTACAGTGTAATTACACCATTTATAAATTGTAGCCTTTACCGACTTTTTTTTTTAAACGAAATTACTTTTATTCAGAAAGGATGCATTTAAAAAGCGACAGTGACACTGTCAAAAAGTAAAGACATTTATAATGTTACAAAAGATTCCTATTTTAAATAAATGCTGTTCTTTTGAACTTTCCATTCATAAAAGAATCCTGAGGGAAAAAAATGCATTTTAAATTAGCATCATGCAGAGCAGAACTGTACATATTCATATAGTAAATTATACTTTTTATTTATTAATTGAACTCCCATGAACCTCATACACTCAGTAATTGATGGATCTTTACAGGGCAACGGTCTTTTTGTCTCCCACAGTTCTGAAGAATAAATGGCTGATGGTTACAGCAACAGCTTCAATGTCAAAGCAGCGTCAGCATCTCAACGGCTATTTAAAGATGTGAGAGAAAGTCATTGATTCCCTATAGTAAGGTGTGACTTCAACATACAAAGCTGAAAGAAACATCGGGGGAATGAAAATCAGAATCGGAGGGAAATGATAGGTGAATAACACGGATGTAGAAGCACCTGACCCTGGTTTTAAGCCTGAACTTGACATAAACTGTAAATGTGTCCCTCAAATCTGATTGTTTGATTGCAATGTTGATCCAGGAACATGTACTTGGTGAAATCACTTTCACAGAGTTCTTACACCAAGGAGTGAGTAAAAAGACATATATTTCCTCTAGAGATTCCCACAGTTCCACTGTCTGCGAGACAGTTTATCGCAGCTACATGTTCAATGTCAACATCAGCACTTCTGTTGCCATATTAAGCAGCGGGAGACAAAGTTATTGATTCACGAATGCTTTTTTTGCTCAATGTTAAACATGCAAAGCGATGCAAAAAGAAACAAGCCAGCAGCAGTGGATCGAAGCGGAGGGTTTACAGGCTAAATTAATACTAAATTGTGCTCCGTATTCCGTACGGCTTTCGGGCAGATGTTCGGGACTGATCTGTGTTTGGTTCATCAGTATGAATAAACTTATTAATTGAATGTGTGAAGCAGCTTTGTTAATAGGGGAAGGGGTAAGTCATCAAAGAGTCAATTTGAAAAGTGTATATAAAATATCAAAAATAATAATACTACATTTACATTAACTGCTGACCGTGTAAAGTCAAGCCACCTTTATTTATATAGCGCTTTTTACAATACAGATTGTATCAAAGCAGCTTCACAGTGTTAACATGAAAATAATACAAGAAAGTTTGTTTCTAGAAGAAAATTGCATCATCGTCCACCTTAAGTAAGGCAGATCAATAATATTGTTGAATATTAAATGTCCGGCCTTCACAGGGCTGATACTGCATATACTGCTATAATAGCCTACTATTGGCCAGTTTCACAGACAAGACTTCATTCTAGTCCCAGACTAAAATGCATGTTTGAGCTGTTTTATCTGAAAGCAACTTGCAGTGACATAACTTAAAATATATCAGTGCCATTATTTTATCTCAAGACAACAGACATATATTTTTCGAAGGCACATTTATAAAAGCTATTAAACGTCCTAATTTAACTAAGGCCTAATCCTGGCTTAATCTAGAAACCAGGCCTGCATTTACACTAATACATATCCTCCATCATCATTTTAATTAGCTAAAAATTAATTATTAGAATGAAAATATTATTATTCATAATAATATGTCTGATATAGAGAACATAATATTTTACTAAATATACTTGATGTTGTGTCTCCAATCTTATAATTTGTTAGGTCAGAAGGGAACAATCTTTAATAGTTAATCCTGATACATGATGTATGCAGTAAACCACTGATTATTGAAAACGGAAAATATGTAGAAATATCAGCATGACATAGTTGTTGTAGGGGTCATGACCTTGAGCACAAGGCTAGTAATGGATAAATACCAATAAAAACAAAAACTTAAATTAGGTTTTTAACAGGCATAGTTATCATAATAATAATTGTTATTATGTATAAATTATTATTAACAACAACATTTAACCCTCTGGTCATTTTTGGCCGGAAAAATTTTAAGGTTTTTATTTTATTTTTATTTTTTACCTCATCTGAATGGTACGAAACTTGGTAAAGGTTTTGGCACTTGCTATGTGAACACACATAAAAAAAAAATCATGGACATGATTAATCAAGGTTAAATGGTCCTTAAAAAATAGTCACTGCTCCTCATGGTCAAAAATGAGCACATTGGAAATGAATGGGAGATGAATTTCATCTAGTGGAAACTTCTGGTACTACGGCCAAACAAAATCTTACTGAAAGCTAATTATTTGCGATATCAAGCTCAAATAGTGAACACAACTTGTTTAGATGTGTGGCTTTGATTTTCCTGCAGTTTTCGAGTAAAATGTGTTTTTGAAAATATATATTTCATATAAAATTAAAAATAGTATTTTTGTGCATTTTTCATTACAATAAATGTAAAATTATGCAACGTTTTTCAGTTCTTCAGCAATAATTTGACAAGTGTCATCTTTGAAAAGAGATCAGTCTGTGCATTCAAGATTTAAGGTGGCTATTTAATTTTCAGGTCTATGCTCAAAAAGTAATATAATGGCTAACTACAGCATAAATACATTTTAGTGCCATAAAATCCCCTAAAAAATACAAAATATTAAATAAAAAAAAATGATTGAACTAAAATATAGTAGGCTATATTCATTTAATAAAAATTCATTTTTGACCACCATGCAAAGACCACACTTAACATGTCTCATGTTTTAAATGTTTCAGTGGGGGGCACTACCAAGCTTTGCTCACATATTTATTGGTTGGCTGTTGACAATGACACAATAAAATGTGTGTTTTTAAAAAGTACTTTAACGTACCAATAAACAACATGCACAACACAAATATGGTCTTGATTTGAAAACACTGAGGTGTAATTTTATTAGGCGTTCTGCTTTTATGAATGAGGCAGGATTTCATAATATTGCCCCGACTCATAACTACTAACATCTGCTCCCCTTGGATCTCAGATCTACTAGTGGACCGGCAAGCAGACAATACAGCTCCACAGAGGATGCCTACGCTGCTTCCTGTTCCATGATCCACATTAGATATACACACATTGGGTTCTTTGTCTCTCCCAGCACCCCTCATCAACCCCTCTCTCTCTGCAAGGAGGAAGGGGGGGGGACCAGTTGCTAGGCAGGCAGCATAACGGTTGCCTAGGGAACTGTAGCAGACGCAGCTGTGAGTGAATGGGGGAGAATGCAGAGGGGGAGGGAAAGGCAAGTTCAAGGCCAAACCCCCCAATCTGCGTAGTGTCCGTCAGCACCGCAACAGATGAAGGAGGAGCGCATGCATGGGCCTAAAACTGGCATGTCTCCTGGCACGACCCTCTTGATCTTAGCACTTCACTATGTTCTAGCGTGGTGAAAGACAGAGCAAGAGGTCACATGTTATAAAGATTTTTGCAGCTGCATGGCTTTAAAATATTGGTGCCACTGGTAAAAATACACATATTGAGTTGGTATCAATAAGGTTCACATACAAATTTGAGGGAAAATAATTGTATTATTACCATACTTAAATTTGAATGTAAATTGAACAAACTTTCCCTCAAAAGGACCTGAGTCAAGTGCATTTACCCTGTGTTTGAGGCGATTGCTTTTTTAAATTTTTTATTCTGTTTACTCACCCTTAAATTGTTCCACACCTGTATGAACTTCTTTCTTTCCTTTGAACCCAAAGTTAGCGATATTTTGAATAATATCGGTAACTAAACAGTTGATGGACCCAATTGACTTTTAGAGATTTATTTTTCTCCATATGGAAGACAACGGGGTCCATTAGCTGTTTGGTTACCGACATTCTTCAAAATAGCATTTTTTTTTTTTGGTATTCAGCAGAAGAAAGAAATTCATACAGGTTTGGAACACCTTGAGGGTGAATAAATGATGATAGAATTTTTATTTTTGGGTAAACTATCCATGTAAGCAGGTATACAAGGATTCAAACTGAAGAAACGGTTGGAATACCCACTTAGATGTTAAAAATTTGTTTATGTATAATTAGCATCTTCCGAGAACTGTAGGCTATTGCCTGCATCATTGTTCAGGTCAAGGAACTTAAGAGTAAAACAAGAACAAACCTACTCATTCATGTCGTATGTGACTTGGAACACAAATTACACAGACACGTCGCACATAACCAAATGTCTGTAAATGCATTCAAGAACAGAATGTTAAGAATGTAACTTGAACTTGCCTTCCTGTTCTGAGACTGTATCTGTGGCCTGTATCATGTTTTGAAAGAGGAATGCTATACCTTCTTAAACAAGCTGTCCTGCCAGAAATAAATTGCATTTCTGGGCAACTGAAATTCAAATAGAGAACTAAAACTAAATAAAACTCAATTTCATTAGCAGGATACAAAATGTGTTTATTTTAGGCTCATTGCTATTTAATTTAGTCCATATCATCTAATATGTTATATTAGGTGTATTTAACTATTTACTTCAAATTAAGGTTACAATTTATTTCGATATAGTCCACTTTAGACATTCTACTAACTTTAAATAACTTTGCAACTACGTCAACTAACTCTCAGAGTATAAGACTGTCTGCTTAATATCTGCTAACGCTGATGCTCCCAAAAGACACATACTGAATAACTTTGCAACTACATGTCAACGTATTCTAACCTGAACCCTAACCTCAGCAGTCTACAGTGTATGAATACTCTAATGAGAGTTAGTTGACATGTAAAGTGGCAAAGTTACTTAGAGTTAGTAGAATGTCTAAAGTGGACCATCAAAATAAAGTTACACTGCAATTACATTTTTAACTGCTAATTTGCAACCCAGTGAAATTAGTAACATATTATATACTACATTTACAATAATAATATACATCCTCTCTAGATTACCATTTGAATTAGCTAATATTTCATTATCAGATTAATAATAATATATGTCTGATATAGCCTGATAACATAATAGTTTCATAAAAATCATAAAGTTTTGTCTAGTCTTATAATTTGTAAGGCCAGTAGGGAACAATCTTTAATAGTCAATACATGATTTTATTCAGTAAACCACAGATTATTGAAAACTCAAAAAAGATATCTTTTTTTTTGTAGGGCCATGACCTTGAGAACAAGCTAGTAATGGCTAAATTAGCCTACATGTAAAAACATGAACCATATTACTTTTTTAACACAGATACCAACACATATTTAAATCTGATAGATAGATAGATAGATAGATAGATAGATAGATAGATAGATAGATAGATAGATAGATAGATAGATAGATAGATAGATAGATAGATAGATAGATAGATAGATAGATAGATAGATAGATAGATAGATAGATAGATAGATAGATAATATTCCATTGGTTAGCATTAAGTAAGTCACATTAGACTTAGATCTTTGAGCCAAGGTGTCTTTTATGCAATTGTGAATATTTACGCAACATTGCCAGCCTCGTAACCTCCTTCTTCCAGAGAAGCTGTTGAATACACAGAGGCGTGTTGGAGCAACTGCACACTGCTGCTGCTGTACGTTATATGCCATCGGTGTATGAGGTGAATGTCGTTACAAGGAACCTGAGAAGAGCTTTTTTTGACCAACTCCGTCCCCGGTTTCTTCGGTCATTTCGGCAGAAGAGGAGGCTTGTGTATCGTCATGATGAACAAGAACGTGACTAGGCACCCTAAGCTCCGTGTTATGCAACCGCTGACCTACTAACACACATTCGAGGACGACAAGAGGAGAGAGTGTGTGTGTACGTGTGTGTGTAAGAGAGGAAAATTGGAGCAAAGCCTCCGACATAACACAAGGACGAAGAGGGAGGGAGAGATAGACGGCGAATAGCAGCACATTCAGGGAGTCACATTAATCGACACAAAGCCGGTGAGTGGATCACGACCCACACGGGACATTTTCAGCCCAGACTGAAGTTGTAAAAGGAAGAAAGACCAGAATCGGGACGAGAAACGGCATTTAGAGGCGCGGACGTGCGATTTATTGAAGAATAAAAGAGGATTCTTTCGTTTAACTAAACGAATGCGCAATTTCACATAGGTGAGTTCAACTGCACTCCGTTTATTATATAATAATATTTCATAGTATGTGCTGGATGTATTGTGTTTAACAGAGCTTGTAGCAGGCTAAACAGTTGTAGGCTAGGCTCTTACCTTGCAACGTGGTCAGGGCATGTTATTGTTCACATGGAAACCGACTCAGGGTCTGCATGGCTCTCAAATGCTTCGCTGACTGCGAATTTTATTGGTTTTCAATGGTTCTTTCTTTATTGTTTATGTGTGCCTATTTTAGATCGTAAAGTAGCAACAGATTATCTAGAATTGTGCACTGCATACATTTTCACATTCAATGTCAAGGCGAGACGGTCGAGGCGTGGGGGAGGTGATGATCATTACGAAATCCAAAAGCATGAGTGGCTGTGGGTCAGTTAGCTAATGTCTGTGCATTGCATTGCGGCGGCACCATTCCCGTGCATTTCAGATGCAAGTCAGCGTTTCTTACCAAGCATATGGTTATTAAACTAAAGCGTGGTGGCTTGCATCTCCCGACAGGATAAAGCAATGCCACGCGAATGGTTGTTGCTGGGTTGCACGATGTTCAGTGGCGAGCAGAGAAAGACCCTCTTCAGATGCGCAAGATATTCAGAAATCGCGTCTCCATAGTGAATCAAATTCTCGTAATTTGAGTACGTACCATGTGGTAATTATTGGGCAATGTGAGGCGACGTAAAACTTTTGGTTTGGGAAAGAGAGAGGCAGGATTAGTTACAAGCATACTAATGTGTAAACCATTCAAATGTTTAAAAATGTTTTTGTATAGTGTGGGGACAAAAAAAAAAGTGATGCAATCCTCATTGCATGCTTGGCTTACTCCTAAACTAAGTAGAACTATGCCCCTTAACAATTCCACCACTCCCCATTCAGCAATGCCAGGAATCTGAAACTGCCTCACATTGCTTCCAAACCTCTTACAATACGAAGCATCAGTCCGAAAACCAAATAAGAGCATTCAAAAGATGTGCATACAGGTGGTGAGTTTACTCAATTACATAAACTAATCTGAAGGTTAGCTAACCTAGTTTCTATAGTCTGACAATTTGCTGTGAATTTAATTTTAATAGACAGCGATTGTGATTTTAGCAGTAACCCCTGTAATTAAGAGTCTAGCCAAAACACTCAGTCACACTGGCCTACTTGGCTTTTGGGTTGGAAGGAAGACTAGAGGCGTAACAGTTCTGCTTGCATGTGACTGGGTGAACACATGCAGTGAGACTTCCAGCTGTAAACACCATCCATGTGGGACGGTGCATAACTGTTTAATGGGACCTCAAGCTCTTTTTCCTCAAATGTAGACTCTTAATTCTTGGAAGAGGAAAAGTAAACAAGCAAAGGGAACTAATAACACAAATGTGTATGTGGTCAAAAAATCTTGGCCAACTTGGGTGTCTGAGCTCACCATGTCCTAAAATGATCCTCAAGTGGAATAACAATCGGGCATCCAGCCACAACCTGCAGTCTGAACTGCACTATACTGCATGCTCTGATTTACAGCTGATTAGTAATATTACAAAAGCTGGACTGTATCGGACAGGCCTTGTGGTGTAAGAGCAGAAAACCTCATTTTGAAATCTTCCTCCCTTTCTCAATGCGTTTCAGGAAGATGCTAGTGCATTTGATGCGTATTAGTGCATCACTGGCATGAATCATGGCCCGCTTTAATCTAATATTCTGATGATGACGTATTTGGTTGTTTTTTTTTTTACCTCCGCAGTGCTGGTAAATTCCTCTCTCATCCCCCATTTGGAATCCTTAACTCCTCCCTCACCCAAGCACACTATTTTTGGTAGGCACTATAATTCCTCCCCACTTGCTCTGACGCACTCTCTCACAGACACAGCCGCGGACGCACACACTGTTGCCGCCCCACTGACCTATTTTATAGCATAGCGTTGGACCCAGTGCGCGCACGCACCGTGTTTACGGAGCAGCCGGTTTCTAGGTCAGTGGGACACACACACGCAACGTCCACCGCCCTTCCCGTGCTTTCTTCTATGTTCCTACTGAAAAATGATCATGCATGGACCATACTTTGTTTTCCGGAATCTTAGTCCCCACAATGCTGTGAGCCTAACCACAATGGACAAAGTTACCCACAAATTTAGAAATACAAAGTAAAACTCTCTCTCGTGTGGTTGAAGATAAGGGAAAATTCAATCAGGCTTAAACAAAACAAGCATAGGCAAAGTTCTATGTTTGCTTTTGAGAACAATGGGCTGTTTGTGTTGTACTTTTTTGTTCCTCTTCCTCTTTTTGCCATTGAACTATGAGAATGCTGGGTTTTGAAGTTGTGTTTTAGTGATGGTGCAATAGCTGTGTGTGGTTATGTAACATGAACTCAGATTCTCACGATGAGCTACAAAATAGGATGAGCTAACAAATCAAGAACAAAGTCCTAAAAGTTTTAGCACTGTAACAAAAAGACATTATTCTCTACTACCGAATAAAGCACAATCCTTAACAAAACCGTATTATAAAAAAAATAGCACAATAAAAAGTAATTTAAAAAGATAGTTGTGTACATGTACTCATTTTTAATAAACGAAATGTTTTTGGTTACATTGTCAATACATGATGTTTGGATCACTAATAAATGATGCCAAGAGAATGAGGGTTCTGGATATTCCACATCTTTAGTTCCCTGCAGTCCTGGCAGTCAGTCAGGTGTCTCAGATTATGTGACAGTGCAGTATCTTACACAATAAGTGTCCTACTGCAGCATGGCCTGATCTCCTATTTGCTGTGCTACACTACTCTACTGACCTACATTTCTCTAGAGATCATAGAACAGAGGAAAAGCAGAACATTTCAGTTGCTGCCAAGATTGGAAATGGAACACTGGGTTGTTTCCGAATTATTACATGAGAATAAATTTAGCTAATGCATCATTTGACCTTCGTCCATGTTATTTATCATCGAAAGCTGCAGCTTTTGAATGGAAATTGAAAGGAAAAGGTCTTCACAAAACCTTCATATGAAAGTCAATCACATTTTGTAATTGAAGGGATTGAAATTACTTCTAAACTTAAACTACATACACACAACTACAACAAAGTAAAAAAAAGACAAAAGAGAGGTAATGCTACCAGTGCAATGAAGTAGAACACTTTTTCATACATTCAAAATAACTAATCCTACTCTTTTAATTCTTGTTACCTTTAACTCTATGATGTAGTTGTTTTTGTTCATTCTTGTGGACACATTTCAGTAAACACCTCCTGTTTCATTGTCTTTACAGATCTGTTCAACAGAGACTGGGATAAAAAAATTGAGCTGAGACGGATCTGATGAACGATCAAGTTTATTCTCCAACAGAAATCCCAGCCTATACAACCACCTCACCCATCGAGAACAAGGAGCTTTGCCAAGTCAACAAATTTACATTGTCTAAAATCTGAGAGAACTGAAAGCAAGCTAAACAAAAAAGACCATCCCTTTTCTGGGACAAAAAAACAACAACCTTGGAACACACTTATCCAATGACGGTTGTTTTTGTTGCCTTCCATCTTTTTCTTATCTTTTTGACAAATCTGGACACTTGAAAGGTTTGAAGACTCCATATTGGCAATTAAGTTTGTTTTTGAAGTTTCAATCAGAAACAAATAATCTTCAGTATTAAAACATTATATTTCAATGTCCACTGAGTGCCAGTTATACAAACTGGCCTCAATAGGACCACAATGGAAAGCCTAAATCTTCCTACCCAAAACAACAGTGCCAGCTTGGAAACATTAGAAACGTTCTCAAACTATAGTGAGAGTTTACCATCACCTCGAATCGCGAGCCCTCCTCGTCAAGGCCGACTAATAAAACCAAAACCCAACTCCAGCTGTCGACGGAAGCGGGAGTTCATCTCGGATGAGAAAAAAGATGCATCCTACTGGGAAAAGCGACGCAAGAATAACGAGGCCGCAAAGAGGTCAAGGGAGAAACGCCGGCTCAATGATATGGTGCTGGAGAACAGGGTAATGGCACTGAATGATGAAAATGTGCGGCTGAAGACAGAGCTCCTGCAATTGAAATTAAGATTTGGACTCATAAGCTCTGCCTCTTACATGGAAAAGACCCAGCAGATCAGCAATGGTAGTGAGGCAGCGACTAATGGAGCTAATGGTACAGGAGCAACATCCGGAAATCCATATTACTCAAGCAGTGGATACTCTAGTGCTTCTCAGGTCATGATGAACTCTGATTCCTCAGAGGCTGAGCAGCCTACCAGGAGTGAACGCCACTCAACGTTACACAAGTACTCCCCCCGTGGATCACTCTCCGACATGTCTGATGGATCTTCACGGGACAGTCCTGAACCTATAAACTTTGACATCAAACACGAGAGCTCTGGAATGGACATTAACAGGCTTGAGGCAAGTGTTCTTAATGGCATGTTCAATGGCCATCAAAGTCTCGGACGACTGGAGTCTCACCAACCTCAAGAAATGGAGCAGCAAGAAGGTGTCAACAACCCAGCCCCTCCATCTGCCACACCCCAAAGAAGTGTCATCCTCTTTCGTTCCGGAAGCAACTCCTACCCTGTTGAGAGCCAAAGGGTTGAGGACATGGAGCAGCAGGTGGCATCCCAAACACAACAGAATGGGCAAATCACCCATTTTACTCAAACAGGGTGCAGTCTACAAATAAGACCCGATGGTTTAGAGACTCTTTCGGAGGTAGCGCAGCAGCTGGCCAGGAGGTCTTTGGATTCACCAAACTATGAATTCACTAACGGCAAGGCAGATGCCGGGGAGAGCAGGCGGTTTGTCATACAGCAACAAGACCTGAGTGTTCAAGGACAATCCAGAAGTCAGGTTCAAGACAGCACCCCAAATTCTTTTGCCCCAGATTTGCTCAGTGAGGCCGGAAAAGCCCTTGTATGCCAGCGGTCCAATCCCTACCTCGGCACTCTGAACGAGGAGCCACCAGAGCTAACGTATGAAGGTTGCCCAAGAGCAGATGGCTTCTACCAAGAGCACTCCTCCTCAGGCAAGGACACCTCCTCTAGTGACGGAGACCCACGCAGCTCAGATAAAGAAGCCTCCACTGACGATGAATCTCCCTCATCCTCTTCCTCTGATACTGGTGGATTTCACGCCATCCACCAGTCAGCATCCTCACCCACCATGGTCATCAGTGATTCTTACCTGTACGGAGACAACCAAGGTGAAATGAAAGGCACTGCTCTACCACACAAGCTAAGACTTAAGTATAGAGCACTGTCCAATGGTGGCTCCCAAGACGTCCAGGCCACAACGTCACCTGATTCCGCTCTGCCTCAGCACCCCTACCTGGCGCTAGCGCAGGTTAACCAGCAGCAAGGCAGTAGCTCTGGAAGCAAGGAAGGGGAGAGTGAGACAGCAGATGAACTTTACTCACAACAGTTTCCTTCCAGAGAGAAGGAAGAGGGATGGAAGGAAAGTGAGAAGAGGAGTTCAGGAGGACGAGGTAGCAGAAACAAGAAACGTGACTGAAACTGGCACATCCCATCCTTTAAATGAGTTAAGACAGGACTTGTTAAAATGTCATCTGTACCATCCTATAGAAAGAAAAAAGAAAATGGTACCAGTTCATTGCATGAAAGTCTATTGCTTATACAGAACAACAACAAGAAAGTAACTTGTGTTCTTGGTCTGTTTTCTTATCAAGAGCGATTCTGTGACTTTTAATGCAGCTCTGTTCTCGAACATTTTTTCATAAGCACTTAACTGTAACTTTAAAAGTTACAAAGAGGAAATTGAGCTCTTTCTAATGATCTTTTCCTCTTTCAAAACAAACCTACAAAGCTCTGTATAGCAACCTTTGACTCCACTTTTGAATATTTACATATCTCCGCCATGTTTTGTAGCTTAGCTAAATTGATGGGTAGTTCCTGAACCCAAGTAGTTTTCGCCACACTTCATGGAGTTAAAAGACTCAAGTCCTTTTCTCCCTACTGATTTCAGAAGAAAAAACCTCAACAGATTCATGCCTGTCTCTCTCCTCCTCTGCCTTTGGACTTAAGCATTATTGAAGCACTTGGAATATTATAATACTGTGACATGACTAAACATATCATATTTCAGTACATTTTATGAAAAATGGCAACATGTCAATCTGTAAGAGTAGAAAAGTGGGAGAAAGACTACGAACACTGTCTACTACTTACTGTTTGAATTCCTGTATAGTCTAATCCTAATGTTTATGTCTGATGCTTCCATTATATTTTTTAAGTCATCATATTTATGTCACTGTATCATTGAGAGATACCAGAATGTTCTCTTCATAGTGTTTTGGTCATTCATAGGTCAACGCTAACCAGTGAAAATCACCTTTTGTCCAGTACATTGCTATACTGTATCAGTGTAAAGGAGCCTGATGGATTGACCATCTCCAAAGGTCACTGTGACCAGTCCTTTTTAAAAAAAGAAAAAGAAAGAAAAAGAAAAATAATTTGCAATCTACCTGACATTTAGCCAAATTCGAGTAAAAGCCCTTTCAGAAATGTCAAGGCGGTCTTTTCCAAGTTAATATGCGAACTGTACAAAGTGTAAAATATATCATTGCCATCTCAAGATGGTCGTGTCCTCTGTGGTCAGGCTTCAGAGACGCCTCACATGCTACCTCATGAGAAGAAACGGTTGAGGTTACTCAGAAATGACGAGTTTCTCCTTTGATGCGTGTAGCCCATTGCATCATCATACCCATTAAATGTTGCATATAAAAGTTAACACACAGTAAAATGCTGCAGCACACAACTAAGTGTTACCTAGACACAAATTCAGTCCTACTAGTTGTCTTTGTAGAATTTACCACAGCTGAAAGCTGCTTCTGCACTGAATTTTTTTCATCAGATTTTATACAATCTGTGTTTATTGTTCCCAAACAGGTGCCTTGCACTGGCCATTATGTAAAAAGTGTACAGACAAATTCTCTTTTGAGTATTTTAAGTTTGTATCAAGTTTATTTTGGCATTCTATAATAATAATTATTAATATTGTATTTTTATTTTATTTTATATTCCAATGCTATTATTCTTTTTGGGTTGATATTTCTTGTGTCTGTTGTCTGTTCACCTCAATGTGAGACAGTATGTATTTTCATGTCCTGTTCATCTATTTCACCTCTGTACCCTGGTGTATTGTGTGGTATTAAGTTTTAAGAAAAAAAAAAAATTGTTTGTTAAAAGAGGTGGCCGTACTTGTCAAGGTGCTCAGAATGACACTAAAGGAGTGGAAAGAAAAATAAAACATGTTGTATGTTGAATTTAAGTCGCCTAATGTTGTTTATACTTCTCGGCAAGCCTTAATGCCCCATAATAAAGTGTTTCCATAAACAATCCCAACACATGACCTTTCACAAGATTTAAAACCAGAGACTTTATACTTCCAACTTGACTTTCCTCTCCCCTTCTAGCATGATAAACTAATTGAAATGAGAGCTTTGCAAATGCATAGGAACACTTTGTACTCCTGCAGGGCATAAGAGTCATCCAATATGATGTAACACTGGCTAAGTCACAGCACTTATGTCACAGCCCAAAGAAACACACACACACACACACACACACACACACACACACACACACAGGGAGCTGCAACCGAATAGAAGTACACAGACAAATGCTTTCATGTTCTCTGCATCAGTGGATTAAATTAACAACATTGGAAAGGAACACGATGTAGCTGGTCACACTGTTCACTGGTCATGAAAATATACTCCCAAGTATAGGCACTAATTCAAAGAAACAAATAGACTAGAGCAGAAAACAAGTTATGTAACTGTTCTGATATCAATTGACATTATAAAAAGAATAGCTTGAAGTGCAGGTCATAATTTAATCTTTTCTACCCTACGCCTCAAGAAATCACATCTCGTCTTTCTCATTATTTCTCCACTAAATCTTTTCTGATACACATTTTTTTTTTAAAGTGTTAACAAGTACCTGTCATTTATTCATTAATTTATTGCTCCTGGTAGACTGCCAGTTTGTTATATCACTTACCCTGTCTGGCATTAAGTAATATGCATACATGCCGCTTACACAACCTTCATCTGAAAGTACGTTTCCCCTTCTACCATTATTCAACTACAACTACAGAGCCATAATTCAAAACAGACATAATCTGCTGACAATACATTCTTTAAAAGGTGTCTAATTTCATTTAAAAATGAAACCTGTGTAGTTGATGATGTCACATGAATAAACAAGCACCGAACTGTGCCGCACTACCGGTTGCTACGGTAGCAAGAGCCAAAGCAAGAACAAAAGCAAGGTGACTTTTAGTACGAGCTGCAGTGCTTTGTTCTCTTCGCTGATCTTTTTTCACTCTTTTTTTCCCCTCTTTCCCCCTTTTTCCCTGTTTTTTTTACTTGTACGGAGTATGCGCAACCTTACGAAAGCAGGTCAGTGGAAAAGTAGGTCAGTGTGAAGGGGAGGAGAGGGATGAGAGAAGGGGAATTCAGAGAGAGGGTTGGGGAGGAGAGAGGGTGGAGGTGCAGACACGTCATTCAGCCTGCAGAGAGCTTAAACGGGAGTTAACAGAACGCTGCATTGTGATCTCATTAATAACTGAACACCATTCAAATTCAATACTAAACAACAAAAACACACACATTAGTATAATACTGCTAGTTAAGAAATATCAGAATTATGTAATGCTTTATAGCAGTGCATCCTATTGAAAGAAAACACAACCTATTTGCATAATATCAGATAATATTTCAAGCAAATAAAACCGACATTATAGAAGAATTTATCATTATTGTAGGCATTAAGAAATCAAGGAAAAGCAAGGCAAATGGCAGAATAGATCTGCTACGCTGCTGCTGTACATTATAGCGTACATGAATTACCCATAGCAGATCTATACAGGTGGAGCTGGGGAAGGTGAAGTGTTTCTGGAAGCGTGTTGTAACTGCTACAGGTTTGAGGTTGAGCAGCGAGCTCATTGGCTATTGATACAATCAGCTGTGCCCTATAGAGAATGATGTGATTGCAATCAGATTGAGTTAAAGGGTAACTAAACACCTGGTCAGAGCCTGACTCCACACACTGGCAATATTTGAAAAATGATGGAAAAGTGGGCAGAGCCCATCGGAGGGTGGGCGTGCACCTGAGACGTGTCTCTCTGTAGACAAGGGCGTGGTTAGCTGGTACCCTCTTACGTCACAGGACACCACAACTTCCAATAGGAAAATTCCACTACAGTAGACACCATTCAACCTGAAGAGGGCAGCACTCAGACGTTTTTACACCATATATTGTAGAATTAAAACACTTTATACCCAAATGTCAAAAAAATTACTTGAATCAATGAACACCATTAATAAAGCTCATATTAGCTGAGTAAAGCTCAGTAAAGCTTACAGATCATTAACTAAAAAAAGTTGTTTTAGGGTTTAGTTACCCTTTAAGGACCAGGGACCAGCCATCTAGAGTTTCATGACAGAACTTTGTGTAGGCCAATTTGTCAATTATCGTGATTTACCGATATCGACTGATATGAACAATTTTATTGTGATAACTTTTTTGGGCCATATCGCCCAGCCAATTTAAATTTAGTATTTGGTTTAGCCGCATGAACTCCAGAGGTTTGTGCAAGACCTGATATTTTCTGAGAACAGCAAAGGAAGTAAGAAAATCTGACCTTTTGTACAATGATTCACACAGTCACACATTTGATAAGTGACCTAGAAATAATGCATAATAAAACATTTCTTATTCATTTTATGGGTTCAATTTTGATGTTCTGTCTACTTAAAGGTTAAAAAAATGTTGTTTTTTTTTGTAATCCCAGATTTTCTGAGTGCTCTCAAACTTTCGGGGCCCACTGTATGTAAAGGAAAGAAAGAGCAGAACAGAAAACAGAAAAGGAAAGCAGAGAAAGGAAAAAGGAAGAGTAAAATGAGGAGAGGAAGAACGAGGAAAAGGAGGCAGAGAGAGGAATGGAGTGGGAAGAGACGCTGTTTTGTCTCCGAACATCTGCAGGAGCGCTGGGATTCCAGAGCACAACATAACTCTGGTTACGTAACTGAGCTGCCTAAGATGTAGGTCAAAAAAAATAGAGAGCGCAAACAAGGGAAGAAGTGTCTGAGCGTGTATGTGTGTCATGTGGAACAGTATTATAACATACAATGATATGCGTGCTTATAAGTGGGTGTACATCATTAATAACAGTATCACAGGATGTGTATTAATGAGGGTATGTATTATAAGTGCTGGTAAGAGTTTAAAAGAGGCAGTGTGATTCACACAGGCCGATCACTGAAAGGCCAGCAGAATGTAGGTCAGCCAGCCCTGCCCAAACCCCATTCAAACCGCATGACCCTCTGAATTTTGTTCTCTCTTATTCACCCTCAGGTCAATCAACATTCATTTTGTCAAGACAATTAATTATTTAACAAATATTTATTCCCACTGTATACTACTTAAACTTAAAAAAATAAAAATAACTGTTACTATACTGTACTGTCTATTTAAAAATTTAAAAATCCCAATAGTATATAAATTGTTTTGTATTCATTTTGCTTAACCGTTCAAAATCCTTTTTTGGAAAGAAATTAATACTTTTATTCAAGCAAGACAACACTGTACAAATTAATTTTGATGATTTGTTATCACAACTTTTTATATTTTGTCAAATCAACTTAGATAATTAATGTAGTTCAGATAACATAATATTTTGAGTTTCTTTATTAAACCAATCTCCTTTGTTGTATTAACTCAAATTTTTAATTTCAATGAACTAAAAATAATTTAAGGCAACCAGGTAACTTACTTTTTTAAGTTAATCCAACTTTTGAAGTTAAGACATTTATAATATTACAAAATATTTTGTGTTTCAAATTAGTGCTTTTATTTTGAACTTTCTATTCATCAAAGATTCCTGGGGGAAAAAAAACTATCACAGTTTCCTCAAAAATATTAAGCAGCACAATTACAATGTTTTTAACAATAATATTAAATGTTTCTTGAGCAGCAAATCAGCATATTAGAATGATTTATGAAGGATCATGCGACACTGAAGACTGCAGTAATGATGCTGAAAATTCAGCTTTGCACACAGGAATAAATTACATTTTAAAAAGTATTAAAGCAGCAGTTATTTTAAATTGTAACAATATTTTACAATATAACTGTTCTTACTGTATTTTTGATCAAATAAATCTTGACCATATGAGACTACGTTCAAAAACATTTAAACTTTTGAATAGTATTTAATAGTGTTAACTTTGAATGATGTAAAAGTAAGAACTGTGGAAATGAACATGAACAATTTAATATTCAATATACCAATAGTTAAACTTTAAAACATTGATAACCTATATGCTACCAAAATATTGTGCATCCCAAGATATTATATCCCATATTATCCCATATTACTCTAATTATATTCTTAACTAACGACCTTTAAATGACCAGGAACACACCCAGAACCGCATAGCAACATGCAAAAAAACACCGAACGCCTTAGCAATGGCATAGTATGACAGCTTTGAAGCGTCTTGTGAGCATTACTCACATTTTTGTTCATCTTCCTCTTTTCGTCTTTTTATCACTTTGGTTGATTGTTCTCAGTCTCTCGACTCTTTATCAGCCTCCCTCCTCCGCTGCACCTGTGGCACAATCACCAATTTACACACCACTCTCTTTTGAAATCAGTTACTTTAATCAAACCCAAATCTTCCCAAACAAAGAGTAAAGTGATATTGACAGATACATCACCCACTGTGTTACGCTCCAGATTGCATGAAACAGTGTGGGGCTGAAAGGTTTACTGCTTGCCTTGAAATTAACAGCAGAACTCTGTTCTAATGGAGGAATTTTGCTCATGTGACCAGCAGAGACAAAGGCATGCATAAAAAAATAGCCATTCCACAGATGATTCTGGAATATCCATGACATAAAAGCCCAGGAAACCTATATTTCTCTGTTGTTGCTCTTTCATAGTTTCATAGAGATTGGTCTAAAAAAGTGTTTGGATGCTCATTTCAAGTAAAAAAAATTTTAAAAAGAGGTTTGTTTAATGTTTTGATATAGCGATCAAAATGATTTGACATAAACATTAATGGAATATCAATCTCATTGGAAAACGTAACTATTTTACGAGGTGGAGTTAATAAGATGTTAATCGTACAAAAACGTACGATTTTTGGAAAATAGTGAACGCAATTGCTAGAATCCAGTTAATCTCTGATGATTGTATATTGTACCAATATACCGTGTTTAAATTAAATGTAATATTTTATGTGCCAAACTTTTTTTTTTTTACTTCACTGTACTTAAAGGCGTAATAAATAGCTGTCTACTTCTAATTTATTACTTTAATAGTTAATAATAAAAATATGAATGTGTATATATTACATGACACAAATGTTGTATTTTTTACCAGTTTTACAGTTACTACACCACTCTTCTGCTGGGACCGGATAATCCTGATTGATTTTTTTTATTATTTTTTTATCAAAGGTATATCCAACCTTACTAAAAAGTTTTGAACACAAACTGAAGATTTGATCCAGACCAAAGATTGGATTTTGTGATCTTATATCTTCTTTTAAACATCCCATTTTCAAGATTTGATCCAATCCAATATCTGAAAACCGTTTAGATAACCTTTTAATTAAATGGCAAAAACAGCTCCAAAAAATAAATGTCTAAATTTAAATCTTTAAAATGTCAATTCAAATGTTGTTGTTTTTTTTTAAAATACAAATTCAAATTAATTTCGATATGTATTTAAATGTTTTTGATATCTCTGCAAACATCTGTAAACAGATCTCATGTGAATAGCAAATTTCTTATTCTTAATATAGGTCCTATTAATTAAAAAAGAAGGATTATTTTTAGTTGTTTTAAGCATTCTATACAAAAACGTATTGGTATATTTAAACATGCTTTATTGAAATAAAGTGTAAAAGTGCAAATTCTCACACCCAGCCTTGACAAACTGCAAATGCATAAGTGCCCTCTTATGCCATGAGCAAATACATAATCAGCACCAATAAAAGCTCCAGCCTCAATAACATCTCTTTATTATGTCATGCACACCAACGTCACATCATCCCATTATATGAGCAAGGCCAGGATTACCGCCATAAAAGAAAGATTACAGCCATAAAATGAAATAATAACAAGAAAGACGCTGGAATTGTAGCTAAACAAAGAGTGAGATTGAGGTTACACTTTGAAAAAGTCAAAGAAAGTGGGGCAGAAGTGCATGAGGACTAGATTTCTCCTCATCCATTAATAGTGAAGGAAGAATTAGGCCACGAGCAATGAGTCAGCCCAGAGTTATGTAATGCGAGCGCTCAGGGTATCGCCACACTCGAAGAGAAGGAAAGAGGGGGGGGGGGGGGGAGAGAAAGAAAGAGAGGTTGTTTTGCATGCACGCATCTGCATATGTGAGAACATGTCTGACATATGTTCTGGGTTTGTGCGTGGATGGAACAGCTGCCTTCAGCGTGGCGCAGAGGACCATAAGGTTTGTAGGCAGATTGTGTTACTTATGATCGTTGAAATGTGAAAGGCAACAAAATATGTTCCAACTGCTCCAAAGAAAGCACTTCATTAAAAAGGCATTATTCTACAATCATAAATCAATACATCCAGAATGTGTGAAGTACTGTGCGCTCACAGTTTCTGCATCGATATTCCACTTATGAGGACACTTCAGCTTTATGAAGTCCAGGCCACTATCCTCTTGACTTATCGCTCTGTGATCACAATAATTTCATGGAGATTGATATGAAGCCTTCTCCTCACAGATGGATAACAAACAACTCATTCTAAGATGAGTTCAAAAATGACCAATTTCATTCTGGATGTTCATGTCCCCTGTTTATACATTTAGGGCCTGTTTACACATCACTTCATGCGTTTTCTGTGATCGAATGTCTATCCGATTTCCAAAAGACCAGGTGTAAATGGCCTCCAAAACACATCCGAGATGGATTTAAACCACATCAGGAGGAGGCACATCTGGGCCGCGTTCCAGACGAAACAGGACAGAATGCATCTGGTTGTTGAAACCATGTCAATTCTCTCAACACTCCCGAGTCCCGACCAGATTAACTGACCCACACGGTGACATGATATCATTGACGTGATGCGCAAATGAGCCGTAAAAAAAAACCCAATCGCGCATTCCGTTCTTTTTCACCCCGTGCCACCCTGGCCGGTTTCCTAGTTAGACCAAATAGGAGTCCGTTCCTTGAACTGAGCTGGTATACTTAACTAGAAAACTCGTGACCTATTTTAATTATAGTTGTAGTACCATTAATCAGTCTAACATCATGGCGGTGTCAACCTCCTGCTGTAGTAACAAATGAAATGACACACTGAGATCCAACAGCGTATCCTCCTTCGGCCTGCATTTGAACGATTACTAGAGAAGCTATGACTGGAACTCAGGCCCCTCTACTTCCCCGTATTCGAACCCCTATTTTTAATCTCTCCGAGATCACTTTTGCCCTTGGAACTAGACAGCATTAGCCACATTTTAGCTGAAGTTCAGTAGTGCCACAAGCACATTAACCCGATTATCCATTAGATAAGCATCTGTCTCCTCCTTCTGTCCGGTTACCTGTAGCCGACAACCTGTCAGATCCCCTCGTACAACACAGCTCAGTCCTGACCTACATACTTACACAGACAAGCTAACTCAAACGCCATCTAATCTTCAAGACACGATGCTGATTTGTAGAAGGATAAGCTTCTCCTTCAGTGCAGAGGTTGTGAAATATATCACACTTTCAGCCATGACACAGAGTGAAAGTGAACAAATTAACAAATCAAATGATATAAACCACAAAGTTGTACATGTGAAATGACTGAAAACTCAAATAACTCTGATTTCTATTATTCAAGCTAAATGACTCCAAATGAGTTGTTGACATGACCTAATATTAATTGAGACTTGTAAAACATAATTTGGCACACTGCCGAGCTATATAAGTGAACTGAAAAAAAAAGCTAAAAGGATGCTGTAAATGGTATTGTATACACCAATATCAAATGTATTCTTTCCCTTTGACACGATGAATTGGTATCATATCATATTGTTGTGATGCTATTTAAAACGAATGATTTTGTTTAGACAAAATAGTATAACATTTTAATATCTTTTAATATCATTTTATCGGTTATTATCAGTCATAGAATTTTAATATTGTTTGTTGCATCCCCAACATTTATTCAAATTTTAACTTAAAATCTTAATGTTGAAAAAGTTGCCATGCAATTTGTATTGAAGCCTATTTCCACCGCAAAATAAGAAAAGGTAATTGCAACTTTAGGCTATATCTCACAATTCTTAGTTTCTCGCAATTTTTCATTAGCAATACAACTTTTTTCTTAGAATTATGATTTTGCATATTACAATTTTGACTTTCTTTTCTTGAAATTCTGAGATGTAAACTAAAAAAATCATGGTAAAAAAAAAGTCAAGAGTAAATTGTGATGTTAAAAAAAATGATATATATTCACCATTCTAAGAAAAACTATATTATGATTTTATTCTAAAAAATAAAGTTACATTTTAAATTGTTGTTTTTATTTTTTTTAATTATTGTTACATTTTTTATTCCAAAATGGGAAAGAGCTTCCATAAATGTGCCAATTACTAAGTATTTGGCTACACATACTGTATTTTATATTAGTATTTACTACTTATAAAAAAGCTATACACACACACACATATATATATATATTTTTTTTTTATTATAATTGATTTTTTATTATTATTTTTGTCTCTGAGAGATAATCTTCTTCTAAACTCACTAACAAACCTATACTATCAATTTCACCTCTGCATGTTCCATTCACTCAAACCAGTCACACCGACTAGAACAAATAAGGCATTTCTTTAAGGGTGGCTGTGCTGTCTCACAAGTGACTCAGGGAATCATGATAATGGGTAACAGAGCCTCATATCTCCAGCCAAACAAACCCACTAAACACAAGCCAGGGCCTGGAGTGGCCGGCAGCTGTTGGGAGGAAGCTCTCTGAATCACAGGGACAACAAAACAAAGGCACTCTTTCACCCATGCCCAACATCTTCTTCTCATCCTCTCCAGTGCTACCCGCCCACAGCCTGAACGCTCTTGCTCTTTTTGCTCTAATCTAAAAACCCCAGGTTGATGGGAGGTGCGAACATGTGACCGAGGGCTCACATGAGGCCAGATGCCCTGTGTGAGTGTAACTAAAGGTAACAGAAGTCGACACACTATTACACACTCGCTTAGACCAACGAGGCTCTTAAACAGACTGGAGCTGTAAACTAACCGCACTTGACCGTGTGCCGACTGCTTTTCAACATTGTGCTGTTTATTTTTATTCTGACCTCATCATCATGTATGAGTCATAATGCAAACCATGCAACTTTCTTAAATTGATCTCATGCACCTTCCTTTGCACTTTGTTAGATATTTTATCTTCCATTTACAATTTGTTTGAAACGCCTTCTGGCATTGAATTAAAATAGAACAGTTCCAAGAACTATCTAAAGCAGCTTGTTTCCAATTAGTTGCTGTATCATGTCCAGGCAAGACACTGGAGAGATGGGATCATTTAAGTAGGTTAATCAACAGCATCAGGACATGGCCAGTGATAGGGCATGTTTCTTGTTTCTGTTTAGGTTACTGGGTCAAGCAGGAGGAGAGAAATATCATGTGAAGAATAAAAGCGTGTGGATGAGGCATCATGTGCCTTAAACACACACACAATTATATTATGATTCAAAAGATCAGCCAAAAGACCCAATTCAAATACATGAATATTTATCTTTGCATTGCTCATGTATTAAAACAACAACACGTCTTGAAATATAGTGCACAAGTCATATGGAGAGTACTTATGGTGGTTTTCCCTCATTTTCAGATTTTTACTGTTACCTCATGACTTAATGATAAATAAATAAATAAAAAACTCCAGTTTACATTTTACACATGCCTCATGTCAGGTCTTGAAAAATCAGATCAGTCTTGAAAATTAAGGTAGGCTACCTCACCCAAAAATGGTGTCATTATTTACTCAGAATGTTTATGTTATTTCAAATCTATAGATTATGACATTTTATTTATAAAATCAGCTTGGCTGGGTTTCAGCTGGTTTTAGGTGGTTGGTCAGCTGGTCTCCCAACCTGCCCAGGTAAAACCAGCCTGATCATCTAAAGAAGTGGCCAAAACCCCACTAAAACCATGACCACCAGGCTGGAAGACCAGCGAAGACAAAGCCAACCAGCTAAAACGCACTATAAAGAGATGCTAAACAAGGCGTTTATGCTGCTCTTTTTCATTCAGTGAAGTCAATAGCCAGTCAAAAAGAGACAGTCATACATTGGCTTTATTGGATAGGCTATTATATTACTATTACACTGAAACCTAAAAATGAATGGCACACACCGATGATGCCCGCTGCAGTGAATAAATTAGTGTAGCCTATCTTAACGAATGAAACGCTGCTTCCCTCTATTGGATTACCAAGTGAACTGTTTGCAATGAGACTGAATGCAAATATACAAATGAGAATCATCACCATAAATCGCTGTAAAATGATTATAAACAACTGTAACGTTAATCAAAAACAAATCCAACAGGTCCATCCTGATCACTTTAAAAACGACGACTATGCTACCGAATAATAACAATGCCAAAAATAGTCACTAAAATTGATATTATTATTATTTTTTTTAAAACCGCTAATATTAGCTTTTTTAACAGCTAATATTAGAAATATAAGTAAATGAACGACGTACCTGAGCACTCCGCTGAACTCCAAACAATCACCGAGGGGGCGCCATCTTGCGGTAAGAAGCGTTTACAAGCTTGTGGTGAATGTAATGTAAACATCATACTTTTCTTAAAGGCATCTTTAAGAAAGGCCAAGGCTACGCCAAATTCTCTGTACAGACAAAATGCCATATAACGGCCTTCTAAAATGCGACCGATCTGACCACTTCTGCTCTGGCAACGTAGGCCTACTGCTTTGCCTGTGTGTTAATTTAAATACAGCCATCAGAGTAGCATTAAAGTTTGCCACTCCCTGTTGAAAAAATAAATAAATAAATAGCTAAAACCAGCCTAAGATGGTTGGGTGATTTACGAGGGGTTTTGGTCAGTTTTGTTTTAGCTGGCCAGCCTGGGAAACCAGCTAAGACCAACCAACCAGCCTAGGATCGTTTTAGCAGTTTTTTCTCAGCAGGGACTGTCATGACATTGTCATTTGAGCAGTGTAAAGATAAAATTAGATATAGGCATGTTAGTTGTAAGATAGTTATAAGACCTCATTTATATTTTAAATTATATATTTAAAAATAAAATTAAAAAAATATCATGATATAAAAGATATTGACTGGAACTTATGGAATAAAAAAAATGAATTCCATGTAACTCCAATGACCATAAATAGAAGCAAAACAGAATAATTTTTTAAACAATCAAAAATGTATGTATTATTTTAAATAATAAAATACAAAATACATAACAAAACACACAACACTAAGTGCCAAATTAATTTAATTACACAGACAAAGACAGACACATATTTCAGACAGGAATTGTGGCTTTCTGTGCAAACAGCAAATATGTGCTTTTAATGCTGATTCAGGCTCTCTTCCATTTGGCAAAAAAACACTTCTAGTTTTCCAAGAGACACAACAGCTGCACCACGATTTAACAGCAAACTATTCCACACAGACCAAGCACTTACTTTTCACAGACTTCAGCAACTAACTTACTTTAACTTTCACAAAACACATACAAAGTCAATGAGATTCAACTAGTGCACCCAGTGCTCTTCAGTTCTCCAAAATGCATTTGCTCAGAAAGTCACAAGATATCCAATATGGACGAGTAACTTCATTTGACACTACTAGAAAAACAACTTTAAAAAAAATTATAACAAAAAAGAAAAAAGGGTATTTCTCAAAGTGATAATGAAGTGCAAGCATCCTTCATTAGGATAAAGATTAGGCACAAATGCCACAAATCAACAAACATCTTCCATTATTACAAGTCTTAAATAAAGTTAAAAATAAAGTTTTAGAAGAGAAACAGCTGATGGGTTTGATATTATTGCACATCAAATACGTAAAAATTAAAAACAAGTGCAGAAAGAAAACAAGAACACAGCCAAACAAAAATAGATGAATGTGCACATATAAAAGTTAAATTAAACACTTTAAAACTGAAATGCATGAAACATTAAAATATTGCTATTAAAATAATGTGATCTTTATTAAAATTATTAAAATATATTATCTCAACATTGTCACTTAGAAAATGACCTAAATCACTTTATGTATCTTTCTATTCAGTTTTAACCTACCACTGAATATTAGCTGCATAAAAGCTTGTATTTGTAGGTCAAATTTAAAACAAATGTGTTCATCCACCTACATATAGATGTTTCTCAGTAAAACTGAGATATCACCTGTGTGACCTCCCATTTCAAAGCAAAAATCTTTGAATAAACTGGCAGTAGATGTGGCCTTTTATTGCAACTTCCCTTGGTTGGATCATCTGATCCTTTCTTCCTTCAGTTTTAACGGGTTAGAAATGTTGTAGCAGCTGTAGAATTCTACGCTTTCCTTGTTATTAGTCCATGACACATTATTGAGTGAGATGTTATCATAACTTGAGGCTTCAGAACTCAATTCTGAATCCATCAGTCTGTTTTACAATTTATCCGAGCTTTATTCAGCAGTTCTCCACATCAGCTCTTTGTTTGCTACGTTGTGAGCGTTTGTTCTATGCAGTAGTCCATGTGGTTATGTAGTCTCTGTTCACGTTCACATTTTCATGTATTACACCACCATGTTGTGTGTTATAATTCACGTTACTTGCGTCCCTTCGGTACAGCTCCAGGACTCCAGGATGAACCAGGCGCTCTGCTGACATTTTTGTAAAGCTGACGAAGCACAAAGTCATAGTTGGCAGTGGTGCACATGGCATAGAACACGTTGGCTTTGTCTGGGATCAGCAACTCTAATATAAGAAAGACACACATATATATATATATATATATATATATACATTGATTTATTGAGTGCTAAATAAATATAACAATAAAACTGCTAACATTTAAACTAAAATTAAATGGATAGTTCACCCAAAAATGAATTTTCTGTCATTAATCACTCCCCCTCATGTCATTCCAAACCCGTAAGACTTTCGTTCGAGCAGTTTAGCCAACATTTTCTGAAGAGACTTGATCGCTTTATAGGATGAAAAGATTGAATTTAGGCTTTTATTCACATATAAACATTGATCAGCGAACAAACAGAAGCTCAACCGAACCTGCTTGACGCACAGGGAACAAACCTCTTGCAGAAGCTCAAACGTGCTGCTAACACGAGAATGAACCTCATTGGTTCTCGCACGTCAAGCAAACATGCCCGAGCTTCCGTTTACCACAACTGATATGTGAGTTGATTAATGTTTATATGTGAATAAAAGCCTAAATTAAATTATTTTCATCATATAAAATGATCAAGTCTCTTCAGAAAATTTGGACTAAACTGCTTGATTGATATGGATTAGTTTTACAATCTCTTTATGAACTTTTTGAAGCGTTAAAGTGGTAGTTGCGTAGCTGTCAATAAAGTTAACGAAAATTAAGTAATTATTGAGTTATTGAGTAATTAATGACAGAATTTCAATTTTAGGGTGAACTAACCCTTTAAAATAAAGATAAAAATAAAAGCTAATTCAAAATATTAATAGATACTATAATGATATATAAATAATACTAAAATACTTGAGTCTTCTTTCAAGGTCATACATAAAATCAAGCAGCTCACCTTTGTCATTAGAAAGCACTTGTGTGAGACTAAAATCCTGGCAGTTCATCTCCTCCAAGTTGTGTTTCTCCAGAGCTCTCTGAATCACCTGAGCTGTCTTGTCCTGACTGGTTATCTAAAGATAAAGAGATCATACAGTTTTAAGACTTTAGAATCACTGGCCCTGACAACTGAATAAAATGCCCACTGACTGCTAAAAAGAACTGTAAAATAAAAAAAAGACCAAAAGAGCACAGCAGAAATCTAGGACCATGAGCCACCAACTGTTAAAGTCAACTTACCAAAATACTTTTATAAATGTTTCCGCTGTTGCCAAATTCCACGCTGACTCTGATAATACAAGTATCGGCAACTTGCTTGTTGTACATTGGATGAAGGGCAGCGTGCAGCTGGAGAGAAGGAGAGGATGACGAAGATGACGAAGATGTTGCAGATGAAGAAGGGGAGGGGCTGTCAGACAGCTCTGCCTGTAAGGATCTTTGAAAAGAGGTGGGCGGAGTCAGAGAGGTGGTGGGTGTGTCTACTGAGATGTCCTGACAGGATACAGACTGTGACTGTGAATGAAGCGATGGAGAAAGACTATTTACCCCAACACATAGAATTATCATTAAGAACAGGTCTGTTAAGACCACAGCACAGGGTTTACAGATAGTATTAGTTCACCCCAAAATAAAAATTATCCCATAATTCACTCACCCTCAGGCCATCCTAGGTCAGAAAAATATCCAGATTTAAAACTATATAAACTGTAATCACTGGCTCGTATGGATTACTTTTATGATGGATGGATGTGCTTTTTGAGCTTCAAAAACTCTTTATAAAAGCCTACCATTATAAAAGCTTGGAAGAGCCCGGATATGATTTAATATAACTCTGATTGTGTTCGGCTGAAAGAAGGAAGTCATACACACCTAGGATGGATAGAGGGTGAGTAAATTATGAGATATTTTTAATTTTTTAAACTATCCCTTAAAAGGGGTCAATGGAGGGTCAGAAAGTTCTCAGATTTAATCCAAAAGATCTTCATTTGGGTTCCGAAGATGAACGAAAGTCTTACGGGTTTGGAAAGACACGAGGGTGAGTAAATGATGACTTTACATTTTTGGGAGAACTATCCCTTTAAGTGGCACAAGTGACAATATGGGGTGCATCAGAAAGCTTAATCATTCAGATGAATCTGACTTTTTATCTGGGTGTTTAGCAACACAGATTGCAAGCGATAAATATTTCAGTAATTTATGTAAAACGTCACAGGTTGGCAGTGTTATCTAATACACCATGTTCTGTCAACTTCAATAAAGCTCTTTGTTGATATTGCAAACATGAACTATATGACTGCAAGGTTAAGGCAAAACAAATCAGTCACAAACACCTTAATGGATTTTCTAACCCAGAGGCTACGGTATAAACAAATGGTCAAATAGGTTTGGCGTTTATATTAGGCCTGTCAGATTCAGGCCTATTGATTTAGTTTAATCAATTATAAATAAAAAAATGCAATTATATCCCCTGACCCACATACACCGAAAGACACTGAAAACACAAAAAGATGTCATGCAACAGCTGAAGACATCAGTCTGACGCCTGTGTACATCAGTGTTATTTTAGTTTTATTAATATAATATTGTAGTACTCATTTTAAATTTTGAATTAGCTTTTCATTTATATATTTTCAGTTTTCTTTTGGCAATCCTGTTTTGTATCGAAGCTTGTATCTGCCACAGTATATATAAAAAAAATGTAATTGCTTTTTTTCCTTGCAATTACAAGTTTATAACTCACAATTTTGACTTACTTTCCTCTTTTTCCGCTTCAGTATTAGTTTTACTAATTTTATTACTTCAACTTTTTCATTTACATACAGTTTTTCATCAAATATTTATTTTATTTTAGCTTCATTTCAATGACCCAAAACAATTTTTAATAGTTTTAGTTAACTCTGGTGTACAAACACGTACACAAAAATAGTCATCTACAAAAGCATCAATATACTGCCACATTTGGTCAATTCAGTGCTTTTATCAGCCACAATAACGTAATTTCTCAGCAAATCTATGCCATTGTGTGCTACTGATTAATTCAAAATATAATTTATATTGATTAAACCTTTTTAATCGATTGATACCCTAAGCTTATATTAAAGGAATTAAATATTGTAGCAACTATCGTACAAAATGTCTGTAGCTCTAGTCTGCAGGTTTTTGTTACCCCTACTTTGTATCCAAGAGGTGAGAGGTTGGGACTGCTGAGATCTTCTATCTCTGAGCCACTGGAGCCAGAGGATGACACACTGATCTGATCGGCAAGAGTTTTCTTTGATAAGTTCTCACTGCCAGACAGCAATCTGCAGTGAGCAGAAGAGAAACACATCACAGAAAACCAAGCAAGTTAGCAAAATGTCTTATTCGGAGTCTAAAGGCCCCTATATACTTAATGCGAAATCGAAATAATGAACTGGTGTGACATTTCTTCTGTTTACAGTACAAATTGAAGCTGTAATTCTAATTGAAAGTGACACTGACATAGTTTTTTAATGTTAAATGCTGTAAGGGTGCTTGGTTTAAAGCAATCTACTGTATAAAATGCTAAACAAATACACGTGTCATGACTAAATGGAGTTCCGAATTGCAGAGCTGGTGCAAACATATCCACATCCTTATGATCAGATGCTTTCTTAACTGCCGTTTTCTCACTGCTGTAATTTTTGTAGTGTTTATTTTGTTATTGAGAACAGCACATTTATATTTTCATCTAAATTGTCACTGTCAACATTGTGGGTGGCATCGGGATGTTCGCTTACAGTATATTGCTGCAAAGGTACTTCAAACTTCCTTTTTAACTAAAAACTAAAAAAAACTTTGCCATGAGTATATTGGGGCCTTGAGTCCATAAAATGGAAACCAGTGCTTTGAAACTGTGAAACTGTCAACACTCACGAGGTCAGTTTCTTGGAGATGAGCCGGTGGCTCCAGTGATTGGGAGAGCCTGGACAGGGGTCAACGGGTGGCTCCAGCTCTCTTGACAACTCATAACTGATGAGAAAGAAAGACTGACTTGTTGATATCGAAATATTTGAGATGCTGAGATTAAGTACTCAAAGTACTACTCTGCCTTGAATTCAAAGTCATTTATTTTAAGGAAATTATCACACTGAGAATGATCATCAGAATGTACAAGAGGCGTCTCACCTCTTCTGGTCAGTAAGGGGCATGCTGCTGTTGATCCAGGAAATGATACGAGGATGTGATTGTAGAGTGTACTGAGCACATGATGCCTGCAGCTGCCGGATCTGAGACAGAATCTCAAACTCCTGAATACAGAAAGGAATGGAGACAGAGAAAGCCATGCGTTAACACTAGCTCTGAACCAAAACCTAGTGAGTTTCTTTTCACCAAATTAATATTTAAGACAATTGTACTTACTTTTCTACGCTTCTCAAAGTTGATGAGACCTCCCTGTGAGCACAAAGAGGAGATCTTTTAAACAAAAAAACTTTGAAAACACTGAAATTGAAAACACTATGTCTGTGACATGAATTAATGTAAAAAAAACAATTCTCACCTGTACATTATCACTCAGTGCTGTGTCCAACATGGTGAGAACTGTCAGATAAGTGCCCAGGTACGGCACCTCACCATTGGAGGAGTTCTGTCAGAAAAACAAATTCACATGATCCTTCAGAAATCATTCTAATAAGCTGATTTTGTGCAAGAAACATTTATTATTGTTATCAATGTTGTAAACCGTTGCTGTAATCAGTTCCTAATCATATTTTTGTGGAAACGTGATACAGTTTTTTTCAGAATTCTGTCATGAAGAATTTATTTGAAATTAAATTTTTGTAACAATGTAAAAGTCTTTAGTCACTTTTGTCACTAATGCATCCTTGCTGAATAGAAGTATTAATTTCTTTTAAAAAAACGAAAATCTTACTGACCCCACACTTTTGACCGGTACTCTATACTATATTTAAACATGAATTCACAGACAGGTTTCAATTAAAATTCCTCTTTTAAGCACACACATCTTTTCCCAACAGCTAAAATTGATTTATAGTATAAATATCTTAGAGGAACACACTGTTGATAAACCTTTACTAATGATAAACCTTACTCCGTCATACTGTGTCGCCTGGCATTATGGTAATACCCTTTTTTACTTTCATACTAAAGGCAGATTTACGTTTAGACACATTTTCGTTTTGGAGATGAAATTACTTGAGTCAAATTAGCAGGTGCAGATGCATACATCCCAAACAAGGGTAGTTGTGTCCCAGAAACAACAGCTTAATATTTTAAAATCAAGTTGTGCCAGTGACCTTAAATGAGACAAAGGCACATCATTGTTATTCTAAAAGTGACTCTAGTGAATCTTACCGTGTGCTTAGATGTAGGACTAAGTCTGGGAGACTTTGGCGCAGAGTGAGTGTCGACCTCTGCTGACTGGTCTTCTTCCTAATTCAATCACAAATAAATAGATAAGAGGACATTTGACATTGGAAATGCAAACAACCTGAAACTCTGATTTAGATAAGCATAACCGAGCATAAGATGCACTGAAATAACTGGCCTGGAGAAACACTTACATAAATCACTTTAGAAGGCATTCAAAGCCAATATCCCACACTCGAAGAGATGCCACAATTCAAGATTAAGTACAATTACAGAACATGACAAAGATTAAGGAGAACTGGGGTAGACTACTACGAGCCACCATAGTTAACAACAATGAATGTTTTGCTGTTATACATTTAACACTAAACACTGCAGAACATTGAGTGATGTTTTGCCTCCTTAATGGTATCTTTGCCAACAGGATAATTCTGCATTTTTTTAGCCCTTATTGATTTGCTCTTTGCATGTGAGCTAGAGTGAAAGGTGCTGTGAAAAATATTAAACGTTGCTAGGTAGCATCTTTAAAGGTAGTAAAAATGGCATAAAAGCAGCCATGGGATGAGATCATTTCATAATCTTATCAGAGATTCAACAGTGCTATCAGCTCTTACACAATGTTAAATCATTAGAGGCTGTTTGCACATTGTAGTCCAAAGTGTTAGATATTGATGGAGGTTTGATGGTCAGTAAGATTTTTTTTTGGACAGATATTAATATTTTTATTCACTAAGGACAGTAAGTCAATCAAAAGTGACAGTAAACACCTTTATAAAATTACACAAGAATTCTATTTTTAAATAAATGCTGTAAAAAACTTTCTATTAATCACAAAAAAAACATATATCATGGTTTCCACAAAAATATTAAGCAGGACAACCATTTTCAACACTGATAATAGTGAGAAATGTTTCTTGAGCACCAAATCAGCATATTAGAATGATTTCTGAGGGGAAAATATGACACTGAAGTCTGGAGTAATGATGCTAAAAATTCAGCTTTGCTTCACAGGAATAAATTACATTATAAAATAGCAAAATTTGCATAAAATATATATATATTTAAAACATTTTTAAAAAATCATACTGTCCCCAAATGTTTTAATGGAAGTGTAGGTCAAACTTTTTAGAAGATTAGGGTAGACAACAGATTTAAAACCAGTGAAACTTACCTCTACAAGGATCTCTCGATTGATCAGCACACAGTTCTCATCGGGAAAGGTGTCGCACAGCTGATCAAAGGCAGTCATACTCTCCCTGAAATTGCACATTTTATGGATTTACATTTACTACTATGTATTATGCAAACTGTGTGCTTAACATTTCACTACAGGTTTAATGGCTGTTTCAGGATGTCAGGATAAAGCACTACCTGCTGATTGCCGCCCAGGTTTTCTTTAGCCAGTAGACAGCATTGGACTGAAGAGCAGATAAGATGGCTCTTAGAGAGGAGAAGTTTCTCAACTGACGGCACTCCTGTAATACAAATAATAATAAATAGAACAAATCAGCTTAAAAAAAAGCTTTAAAATATTAACTTCACAAATTCACACTGGATCAAATATGCACCAACCCAAAGTGATACAATTATCTTTAAGTGTCTGTACCATTAAAATTCATGTCAACAGTTTAATTATTCTTGCTCAGCAAGATTCTCTCAAAATGTAGCTCTGTCAACAATAACTTTAGCAGAGTGTTCAATTCAATTCAGATTTATTTGTATTACTGCGTCCAAGTAATGGATTTCAGAAATGCACATATACAAATCACGCAGTTAGCTAACATCGTATACATTTTAAGTGTATGAGTATGTCTATTATAGTGCCTATTATAGTGCTCCTTGTGGAATCACTGAGAACTGCAAAAAAATAAATCATAATGATTTGCGTGCTGCAAATTTAAATGCATGATTGCATTCTGAAATGTGTCATTCACATACTTGCCTATTCATAGTTTTAACATGACGTCGCCCCCTTATAGGATCACCCACCTGTAGGGCAAAATAAGGCTTTCCTCCATTGCCTGCCAGTTATTTTTACCAGGTTTTTACCAAGTACAAATGTAGTGAGACAGTGATATTAAAAGTGATTAGGTGAAAACTAATTCAATATGAACCTTTTCAATTATGCATACTATGTACAGGCAAGCAGATGAATCCAGAATATAAATGCAACACACAGATTCCATTATAAAGAAGACTGTGAGATTATAAAATCAAATTCCTTATACACCTTATTGATGATGCATACTAACCATTCAGCGCATTGCGTTTAAATTCTGGGCTCTTCTGCATTTGGTATGCATCATCAATAAGGTGTATAAGGAATTTGATCTTATAATATCACAGTTTTTGTACATTAAGTCACTTAAAGGCCTGGTGTCACAGACAGGTCTTAGATTAAGCCAGGATTAGGCCCAAATTCAATTAGGACATTTAAGTAGCTTTTATAAACATGCCTTAGAAGAAAAACATTACTGATGTGCATCTTGAGATAAAACAACGGCACTGACATATTTTAAGACGTCATTGCAAGTTGTTTATAGTTAAAACAGCTCAAAAATGCATTTTATCCTAGGATTAGGTTTGAGCCTTGTCTGTGAAAACGGTGTTTTTCACGTGTCAGCGTTTTACAATGTCCCACTGTTTCCAATGCCCAAAACTTGCATTTGTTCACATGTTTCTGTTTTTCTTCTTTTGAAAGGTGATCTTAATGTCCGTGGCATTAAACAAATGGAAAATTTGCAGGCCTGTTCTGCAGTTCTATGGATGTTTTGCTCTACAGATCTAAAGATGAAAACTATGAATAGTATGTGTCGAGCCTAATACACACCTGAGCCACAGAGATCCACTTCTCAATAATCTTTGCTCTGTGTGTAGGGCTGCTATGAGGGCAGGATGAGGAGCCGGGAGGGGAGGTGGCAGAAGGGCACAGCAGAGAGGTGATAACGCAGTTAGTGACGGCATTAAACTGGGCAATGGTGGCACGGACCGTGGGCGCTAGATTCCGGTTCTCTTTCTTGTCCCTTTGAGACCAAATGCAGCCAAGGCAGTGAAACGGAACCACTTTGACAAAGAGTTCCTGAGAAAGAAATGGAAAAAGATGAATAAAAGTAGGCCAAAAATATGAACTAGCCTCAGTGTGCAAAACTTGACACCTACAGCATCTAATAGCGTGAGCTGCTCAGCTATGTCTTGAGCTGGGAAGGCCAGTACATCCCTCATCTCTTCGGTGTCCCGTCTATCCATGGTGTCTTTAGTTTCTGGACTCTCTACGCCAGCAGCACTGGCTTCTACTGATGTACCCATGTGCTTGTCTGTTGATTCATAAGAAGTTATTTAGCACTGATTTTTGGGGTGTACGTGCATAAAAGCTAAATTAGCCATATTTCAAGGCTTGCCTTCAGTCTGAAATTTTCGGAGAAGAGCATCGGCTTGATTAACCAGACGTCTGAAACAAAGGCGATGACGCAGATGAACACAGAGCAGCCGGAGAGCCTGTTGATCCGGAGAGTCCCGAAGGTCCTCGTGATATTCGTCTAACCACAGCCGGATCAGACAGGGCAGAGAACTGCACACACACACACACACACACACGCTTTGTTAGCACCTTATTGTTTCAAACTAATTATTAAAGCTTATGGATTATTTAGGAATAACCCAGATGAAAAACCAGTTTCAAAACTTTAATTCATTTATAATGCAACAACCCGTTTCAATTTAAAGGTAATTATAAATCAGTATTACATGGCTCTCTGAAATGCTGGATTCTGGTCAGTCACGGTATCCTGAGGTCAGTTATTCCCCAATAATGACTGTAGAAATGCTGTACAATGATCGCTCATGCGGGTAATTGAGGTCGGCTCTTTTTTTATGTCTCTCGTATTACACCACGGACACGTTCTCTCTGGTTTCATTCCAAAGATTTTAAAACGGTTTCTTCTCAAATCAATATTATGTGGCAAGTAGTCATGTAACTAGCGTGATAATTTACATCCATCCAGTTGTTATCACAAAATAAACCCTTCAGAGAAGATCAGTGTCGAGGTTTACATCAGGGGTGTCCAAACTCAGTCCTGGAAGGCCCCTGTCCTACAGAGTTTAGCTCCAACTTGCCTCAACACACCTGCCTGGATGTTTCTAGTATGCCAAGAAAGACCTTGATTAGCTGGTTCAGGCGTGTTTAACTGGGGTTGGAGCTGAATTCTGCAGGACACTGGCCTTTCATGAGTAGGATTGAAAACCATTGCCTATTTGACCACAGAATACAACAAACTGATCAGAATCAAGACTACCAGGAAGTTTCTGAAGATTCACCTTACCTCCTGACACAGACACTGTTGTCCAGATTGGTGACCATGTCTTCTCTGAAGAGACAAATAAATAAGTCCAAAGTTTATATTCAAAACATTCCTAGAACCCTTCAAAGAAATTTTAGGATTATGAACATTGCAACAATTTCTGTTCATGTTTTTAACACAAATGTGTCTCAAGTGCTCGTGTCTTCAAGGCCTGTTCCCTTTATTTATGCTTCAACAGAAAACAAAGAACACTCGATGTTCAACAAAAGAGCCTATGATGCCTCTGACTAGTCAAGTGAAACCTGTTCTACAATGTGAGGTGTTCTCCTCCATTCCACTGCATCACTGATATGTATGGTGTGACTATCCTACTGCCAGAGTCATCACGTGTCTTATGGGAAACACTTAGCCTCACAATGAATTTAGAAATTTGGGCTTCCCCCTTCATTTGATTGTTCACGGTCACTGAGTCCTACGTATGCTATGTAAATATCATATTTAAATACATGAGGGATAGCCATGTCAAAAACGGAAGTCAGTCAATGACTTGATGTCAATGATAAGGTGCCTTGAGAGGAAGCTGTCAGGTTCAGCATGTTTTAATTATGTCTAAAAAGTATGTTTTAGACAAAACCAAGCAATTATTATATTATATGCATATTTCTTAGTAGAAATAGAATCATAAGTTATTATGTTAAGGTCAATTTTAGCTTAATGTCCCTAAACACTTAACTCTTTATGCTCACCTTTGAAACAGGAGTTCTATGAGAGTATTTGTGCAAGTAAAGGCTCTGTAGGTGGAGAGGAAGATTTGCGTGTAATCTGGGTCAGGACACTCTGGGTTCACCAATTCTGTGACAAGACGCTCCAGAGTGGCTGCTTTAAGCCTGCGGACCTTCAGTGTGCGGTACTGCATGAAACCAAAGGCAGAATCGTTCTCAGCGGCGTCAGCTGGGGCTTGGATGGGTTCTCTGTGAAGAGTGACCCCATAGACGACCCCGTCTTCCACCTCCTCTCCCCACTCCTGCACTGGGTCCTGGACAAACAGATCATCAGGCTAAACATGTTGAATTTGCAGCGGATTAATGGAAAAATATACACACATTGAACCTACTGTAAAACTTGATGTGATGCCCATTGCTTTGCTATGCAAAGACAGTGCCATCATAAAATCCTATTTTGCAGTGCTGAGGAAACTGCAGCATGTCGTGAGATTTTAGAACTGTAGTGAACTTGTCTCGGTTTCTGCAGTAAAATGCACAGAAATGTAGGGCTTCAACTGAAATTCCAAAAAAAAATAAATGCCTGCACAGCACTAACCTAACATTTCATGTGTCCAGAAGGAAATATACAAAACAGTTCTATGGAAAATAAAGGCAAATTGTTATCCAAATTACAAGTCAGGAGGAGTGCTCACTGCCTTGAGAAGACAATACATTGCATGTTGCATTTATGTTCTACGCAGATGCTTTCTCAACAAAATCATATAAAACACAGTGTTCAGATTATGCTATAAGCAAATACACCAAACATTTTGCACGGTATTAACAGTAACACCACTGTTGAACGATGTGCACACAAGAAGCCATTTTCATTTTTTAAGGAATGAGGAGAAATCAAAACCACAACTAGTTGACAGCAAAAATACTCAGTACTTTCTCACAAAAATCCTCCCTGGTGGTAAAATGAAACCACGATTATTTGCATAGCAAATACCATCCCTGAATGAAAAACAGCTGTGGGCGAATAAAAAACAAAACATATGGGGTTTAAACAAAGACAGACTGTGTGACACACTGGAATAATTAAGTCCAATGTTTTCTCTTTCAGAACAAGGGTTGTTGTTGGGCTGATTGTGGACTGATTCAGATGAACTCATAACAACTGACCTGAGAACATTTTAACATAATGGTGTCATCGGTCACTGATTCTTGAGACACAGGACGGACCACAATTTGCATGACATTAGATTAAAAAAAAAAAAAAAAAAAAAAGGAATAAGAAACATTTACACATTGAAATCAATAACAGATTTTAATAAAATATTCTTAAAACAGTCTATTCGATTTGATTTATCAAAATAATAAAATATATATAAATATATTGCATTAAATTTTTCAAAAGTCACAGTAAAGACGTTACAAAAGTTTTCTATTCATCACAGAATTGTGAAAAAAGTATCAGAGTTTACAGAAAAACATTAAGCAGTACAGCTGTTTTCAACATGAATAATAAATAGAAATGTTTCTTGAGCACCAAATCAGCACATTAGAATGATTTCTGAAGGATCATGTGACACTGAAGACTGGAGTAATGATGCTGAAAATTCAGCTTTGATCACAGGAATAAATTACATTATAAAATATATTAAAATAGAAAACAGTTAGGCTATTTAAATTAATAATATTTTCACCATATTAAAGTTTTTACTGTATTTTTTGTGTGTGAAAAATTCCTGATCCCAAACTTTTGAACGTAATGTATATGAACTTTAAGAAAGGAAAAATTCTATTTGTAAAAGAATCACTTCTACAATGACCTGACAGAAGGTGAATCTTAAAAATTCATACATTGGTTCAATGAGGGAACATATAAGATATTGTATTTGTTAGTTTATTTAAGTAATCAAATAAACAGTATTAAAATTTATATATTTAGATAATTTCCCTCATTTAAGTGGGTCTTATAGCAACATTAGAAAAAAAGTATTCTGTATTTAATATACAGTATGTGCGACATGGAAAATATGTACGCTGTCACAAGACAGGTGTGAACATGTTGAACAAAATTTTTCCTGATGTACATTTAAAAAAATGATTTTTTTCACTTTAGTAGACTGTTTTGTTTTACATTGTTCTGTGGCAATAGCTCTCTCAATATCTCAGAATATACATAATGCTAACCACACATTTGGAAAAGGTTGTGCTTCCCAGTAAACCAAGGACAGTCTATTCCTCTAACGCATCAATTGCTGTGAAAATCACAAGTGCATTCTTCCCAGAAAAACTGCAGTCAAGCAAAACAGAGAGCTTTCCAAGCCAAAGCCTGTGTCTCCTTTAAAACTGTGCCATGGAACAAAACACAGGGAATGATGGGAAAGAGAAGGCTGAAAGTGTGAAACAGAACACAATGTACACATCTTCAGTCTACAGGTGGGTCTGACTGAGAAGAACAAACACAAAATCTGTTCTATTGTGAGTCTCCCATGGGAAACTTTAACTGCACCACACCCTCCCCTGAGACCTATTACAGGTCAACTGCGGATTATCGCATCTAATTGTAAAACCACTTAGTTTTGGTCAGTGACAAGAGAAAGAAGTGAGATGTCCAGAGAGAAAGAACAGGAAATACTGACATTTTCTACAGCATTCAAGCTAAGAGAAAAACACGCCGCGCGCGCGACACACTGTCCAACAACAACACGCGTTTCCCAGTTTGATGATGAAAGTTATTTCTCTCTAGTCATTCTAGTTTCTTAAAATCACAAAACAGAGACTTACCATTGTGACCTCCCATTTGCCCATTTTCTCAGCTCTGTTCTTCAGCCGTATGATCAAGCAGTGTAAGCGTTCCCACTTTCCATTAGCGCAGCAAAAACCTTTGGAAACTATATTCCTTTAGTCAGCTGGTGTTAAAGTTGACTGTCATGTTGTCTAGAGAGCTGCAGGAAATGGATAACTTTGCGAGGTTCGGTTTAATCAAAAACTCCAGTGAAGATACAGTCAACTTACAGTACATTTCATACTGTCTGCCGGCATCTATAATCATCAATTATAAATATGCTTTAACTGAAGTCTGTGACCCAAGAAAATGTTTATCATTATTATATCGGAGTTATTGTTTTTTAGTTGTCTAGCACACAGCGCCAGCGCACCTGTAAAGCGCTTTAAAGTGCCGTGGGTTGTTCTCTCTACGTAGATAAATGCGTCTAGTATGACGTACGGGGCGTGCTTACGTTACATGGAGATCATCGAATCATACTATGGTGAAGGCTTGACTTATGAATATTAATTAGGTTGCATGTCCAATCGCATCAGTTTACCAAACAAATTTGCATAGCTAAATTAATAGGCACAGTCATAGTAGGATTTATAATTTCAAGTGTCTATTTCTGAGAGTTTTTGGAGAATTTGGGCAAAACAAAAAGACAGAGATTCTGGGTAATTTAACTAAATGTATTCAAAGTAATAAGTAGCAACATCTATTTTGTAATACATTAATTAAAAAATACAATTGCTTATTTATATTTTTCACTTTGTAATCAAAGAGCAGCCCAAAAGTCTGAGACCAAGAGAAAATCCTATTTAATTAATTTTACATCATGTGTCATTGTTTATGTCAAGGTCTAACTTCAATTTATCATATAATCTGATCAACTGGCAAATACTGCATGCATCCCGTTTTATCCAGTTAAAGATACCCTTTTATGAGATACCCTTTTACAAACCCCATACACACACACAATATCTCAATGAGACAATGAGCAAATTGTTGGTTTCTGGGCACAGCGAGTTCATTAATGTCTTTCTGCTCTCTCTGACGTAGATCTGTGAATGTGCAGTGTCCTACAAAAAGCCCACCCCATATACAACAACGCAACAATGGGTGACACACACCATACTGAACTCTTTTTGACAGACCACAATCATGCTAAAAGTATTTATGCATATCCACTAACAATACCACTCATTAATAAGACATAAGTCACATGCTGAATCTGATGTGTGCTGATTCACACACTCCAACAAACAAATCATTACTTCTTCATTAAAATTATTATTTTTTAAAATTATATTCAGGGTTGAGATGCTACACCTAAACCACCGTTGACCCTTACCCACAATTCTGACAGCTCTCATTATTTAAATGTGTACACCAACATTTAAAAGTTTGGCACGTTTTTTTTCTTGAGTCTCTTATGCCCACCAAGGTTGCATTTATTTAATCAAAATAAGTTATATTGTGAAATATTATTACAATTTAAAATACATGTTTTCTATTTTAATATATTCTAAAATTGTATTTATTCCATTGAATACAAAGATGAATTTCAGCATCATTACTCCAGTCTTCAGTGTCACATGATCCTTCAGAAATCATTCTAATATGCTGATTCGTTGCTGAAGAAACATTTCTTATTATTCAATGTTGAAACCAGTTGTGCTGCTCAATATTCTTTGATGAATATAAAAAAACAGCATATATTTGAAATATGAATATTTTGTAACATTATAAATGTCATTAGTGTCCCATGTGATCAATTGCATTCTCGCATAATAAAGGCATTCATTTCTTTTAAAACATTTTTTACTGACCCCAAAGTTTTGAACGGTTGTGTACATTCAACAAAAGTGAAGCTGACAACAATTTTTCATATTGACAAATATTCATCAAAGGGTTAGAAGGGATGGATATACAGTTAACTGCTTTACGGTTGTTCTGTCCTATAGCTCATTTCTAGCCAGCTTTGGATATATATATACAGCAGCAGTTTCTCTGTTTAGGATGAAGCTGCTTTGGAGAAAAGCATGCACTAAAAATGATCAAAGGCAAATGCAATTGTCAATGGATCGCCATCAGCACTGACCTCACAATGTTCCTCAAGGTCCAGAAGATGGAAGCTCCTAAGCCAAACACCAGACTCCTCATCCATCTGCACATCCACATGATGCCCAGTCTGGCACAGCAGATGCCTCATTCGTCCCAGTCGTGCCCACAGACCCTTCTCTCCCCCAGACACCACCAGAGACGACCTCATCCTCCACCAGTATCACATGCAAACTTCCTCCAAGAGCTGCAGACACACGTCAGGCATATTATCCAACTTTAACATGCATTCAGTATCATGGAGCTTCTATTTGCTGGACTGTGGAACAATCATGGAATAAATTGTTATTTAAAAGTTTATTCATGTGAAACTCAAAGTTTACTCACAGTGGAAGTTGCTCCTTGTTTGTAGTAGATTAGCTCCTAAAAATCCATGTTTGAAGTCTGATAAAACCAGGAGATGGGATGCCGTGACCTTCCAGAAAGATCCCTCATGAACCGACGCAGAGACCTGAACACTGATGTCTGCTGCACAAGTGGCTATGAACTGAGGAGGTTATCTAAACTCTAGTAACCCAGCAATTCTCATCCATCCATCTCTGATTCTCTCAATGCTGACTAACATGAACACACTCACACAATAATCTAATTGTCTGCACAGACTAATGGGCTGTCAGCTTGGTTTGTTCCACTCAGTGCATCCTTTTCATTGACACAATCTCTTCTTTTTCTGACATTCTTTTGTTGCTCATAGTTTGCAGAAACAGTACAGTTCAGTGTTCTTGTGTGTATTCTGTAGTAACTGTGAAGTAAATAAACTATTGAAAGTGCACAATGTGAAGCATATAAAATGTAAAATAAATTCTGCAAGGCAGATGAGACACCAACAAAGGGAGAAGTAAAAGATGGTTGATAACTCCAAAAAGTGACCACATGTGTTGTGCTCTGCTCTACTAATATCACAACACAGATGTTAGGTGTTTCTATTAAAACTTGAAGATTTTCAAACTGTTCTGAACGACACTTAATTATGATTTACACAAAATTGTCTTATGACTTAAATTTTTCCCCAAAGAGGAAACCGTGCATCCCATTAAACAGCGTTTAAATTCAAATACCTGCAGATTCACCGTGTAAACAAAGTAGGCCTCCTTTTTCCGATTTACAAGCCATACCACCTCCTCTTTCCGATTTACAAGCCATACCACCTCCTGTTTTAACTTATTTTTAATAAGATCCAATAAGCAAAACCCATTGTTGTCTTTACATTAAGCGTGGAAACAATAAATCTTTGACGCTCACGAGGACGTTAGCCTATCGTGCGGTTGCGCGTGGACCTCACACTCGCGCGGTTACCAGACTGCGAAGGAAATTATGAAATTAGTACAATTCAATTCACATTAATTTGTATAGCGCTTTTCACAATACATATCGTTTTAAAGCAGCTTTGGCATAGCAGAGAAAATGTCAAAGCTCATTAGTGTATGATTCAGACTAAAACTCACAGCATATGAAAAAAAGCTGGCTAAGTCATGAAAGGTCAGTTTCATGTTAGATAATGTATCACAACACTTTGTCCTAATCCCTATCCGGACTGGATTAGTTTAACGTGGAGAGGTGGAGTAAAGTAATTATTACCCGAGCTTCTCAGTGATTTTAGTTCCGTCCGAATGTGCCATCTCAGTAATCATTACGGACAATGTCAGTAAAGATTACAGCGACTTTTACCTAAAGTAAGTGTCTTGTATCTGTACAGGAAAATGCTTTGTTTAAATAAATGGCACACACATTTCTCTGTAGTCTTGTGTGAAGCTCATGCACAAGTATCATCATCAAAACATGCAGAATATCTGAATTACAAATGAGTACATTACAATAACAGGCTGTGATTACACTGCAACATTTCATATTTGATATTGTTTACTTAACCCTATTTTCTTAAGAGAGATAGAACAGAAAACTAATTGGCTGACAGTCAAATCAGAAATAAACCAGCTGTGATTTCATTAGTGGCGTTAAACTCTAATTTACAACTGTGAATAAAGATGAATTAATGCTGATAATTAGCCGAAATAGAGGCACAATGGGGATGATAAAACCAAGACATGCACCGAAAAGAACCCTGGATTATAACTTTATTATCTCTTAAGTGCACGCTTCAGCTCTGAGGCCTAATGAAATGCACACACACACCCTCTTATACCTTGGTGAACCTCAGCCGGCCACTCTGTTTTCTGCTTCAGTGCCTCCAGTGTTGTGTAACAAGGTCAGGAAAGGGCTTTACAATAATATAGACAGGGAACCTGACCTGTACATGGAAATGTTGCTGGAATTTCATTGATTCACAGTATTACCTTAAAAATGTCTGTGATCATGTTTTGTTATGAAACAATTCTCAAAAGTGGAAAGTGGAAACAATATTATGCCAACAAAGAATCCACTGAATATCTCTGTTATGAGGACATCCATGATTTGAGCATTAAGAGTAAGTACAATGTTGATGTCAAATCATTGATAAAATTCAGGTATTTTCTAAAGAGCGTGAATGTCTTTAGAGAAACCAAGTTCTTCATTTTCTTGCGGGTTTATATATTTTTAAATGAATGATCACTTTAGATTAATTTTACACTATACACTAGGCTACCACTCAAAACTTTGGGGTCAGTAAGATTTCTTAAATGTTTTTGAAAGACTCTTAAGATCACCAAGGCTGATGCATTTATTTAATCAAAAATACAATAAAACCCCATAAAACAACATTGTGAAATATTACTACAATATAAAATAATTGTTTTCTTTTGGAATATATTTTGAAATAAATGTATTCCTATGAACAAAAATTAATTTTCAGCATCATTAGTGTCACATGGCACTTCAGGAATCATTCTAATATGCTGATTTAGTGCTGAAGAAGAATTTCTTATTATTATTATCCATGGTAAATAACAGTTGTGCTTTTATTATTTTGTTTTTGTGGACGCAGTGATCTTTTTTTTCTTCAAGAATAGAAAGTTCAAAAGAACAGCATTCTTTTGCAACATTATAAACGTCACTGACGGTGTGCATGTATGCAATCAATTCTAGCAACAATCAATGGATCCGCAGGACATTTTTCAAATTCTGTGCTGAGATTGTATCTCAGCTTTATCTTCAACACAGGTGTCACATGTGTCATGTGAGAACTGAGATCACCAGGTGTCACGTTAGTCTTCTGGCACGCAAGCAATTGTGCACAAACAACTCAAGCAACTAATACATTTACTGTAATCAAACTACATCAACTGAGTAATTCATTTATTTTCATGTTTAATGTGCAGACATACAGAAGGGAGATAAAGCTACAGCTGATCATGTTTTAAACTCTGTCAAATGTTGATGTACACTCAAGTGTCTGGATCAGATCAGAGTTTGCCCTTCCTCTTTTTAATGCGAGTCTTCCTCTTGGTGTTTGTGTCAATGATTGACTGCGACTGGTGCTTCAGGGTGACACGGGTGATGATATCACCTTCATCATCGCCACTATCGTCCTCATCTGTTGACAGAAAAGACATGCAGGTGTGTACGGTGTGTATCAACTCTGTCTCTGTTATTGTTCCATGTACATATGGATCAACAGCATTCAAAGTTCCCATGTACCAGTAGGCCAGTCTCTCAGTCACACACAAAATCACACGTAAATGTGATCTGGCCTTTGAGATATTAACAAATCCACCACCACTCTGTACAACAGAAGGGTTAGCTTTAACTTCCACACAGTGTACAGATTGAGGAATGGAACTAAATCAGAAGAGCACAGGTGAACATCTTGATAAGAGGGAGCTTTTGGTTCCTGGTCAAGAGCTTTCCAAGTTCACAAACCATGTGATCACTGGTGCAAAATGGAAATCAGAGTGCCCAAGATAAAGAAGTATAATGGGAATTTTTTTAAACAAATAGGCTACAGTTTGCTAAGTAAAAAATGTACTGTATGTAATCTTTGTATCCATGTTGATTTCATATGGCTTTTATGTTCAGCAAGTTAACAAATTTCATGTGGTGTAACCATCAAGTAATTTTTTTTTTACCATATAAATACCCTGAAATGTGTGACTTCACGCCCCCAAAAGCTTAATTCAGATATTGCCATAAAGCAATAATTATGAGATAAGTCAATTATGGGATAAAAAATTTATATGATCAAGAAAAGTCGTAAGTATTACAAAATGTTGAAATTATGAGATAAAAAGTCAATTATGGCATAAAAATGTTAATTATCAGGAAAAGTCATAAATATTACAAAAAGTTGAAATTATGAGATAAGTCAATTATGGCATGAAAATTTTAATTGTCAAGAAAAGTCATAAAAGTTAAAATTGTGAAATAAAAAGTAAATTATGGCCTACAAAAATAAATTATCAGGAAAAGTCAATTATGACAAAAGTCAAAATTCTGAGATAAAAAGTAAATTATGGCAAAAATCTATGGCATAATTCTGACTTGGTAGTTCACCAAAGCATGATTTTTTTTTATGTGGCAGAAATGAGATTCCATGGTGATATGAGCTAGTGTCTCACCATCAAAAGAGTCCTGTTTCTGGGCCTCATGCAACTGAATGCGCGTGTTGTACTGGGGTAGTTTTCCTGCTATCCTGGCAGGGAACTGCAAAGAGGCATGAAATAAACAACATACCGTATTAGTATATTAGTAAGCGTTATTTTACAACTTCCAAAAAAGTAAAATATGAAAACAAAACTTTTCACTAGTTACACATCTTCAACAAGCAAAAATACAATAACAGCAACTTGACTAATCATTGTTCCTCACCTCCTCTTCCTCCATCTCCTTCAGGATGGTTGCCAGATCTTTGCCCTGTAGTTCCTCCTTTAGTAGCATCAGTTTCTGCTCAGCCTCAGACATCAGCTGCAGTGTTTGCTCTTCTGAGTCTGGAGGCAGCTGTGGTGTCGGACCCTTCATCTGCCAGAGACCAAGAGAAATACTCTAATCTCTGCTCAGCTACATATATTTCCTGCATGCATCGTTTGAATCACTAACTACATAGAAAACATCCCTGGACACTTTTTAATTAATATTTCTTATGCAGTTTCTACTAAATTTTACAAAAAAACACAACAACATTCTAATACACTACTGTTCACGATTTTAGGATCAGTTTTTAAAGAAATTATTTTATTTTGTGAAAAAAGTGAAAGACATTTTTAATGTTACAAAAGATTTATATTCCAAATAAATGCTGTTCTTTTTAATTTTCTATTTATCAAAAAATCCTGAAAAACATGGTTTCCACAAAAATGATGACGCAGCAGCTGGCGTTCTGACATATGAACTACAAGCAGAGGAAGATGCATGCGAGGTCACGCATGCGTTGTGGAATAAAGGTGATATTTAGTTTTTTTGACGCACAAAAAGTATTCTCGACACTTTATAAAATTCAAGTTGAACCACTGTAGTCACATGGACAATTACTATTTTAACAATGTATTTCCTACCTTTTTGGGCCTTCAAAGTGTTAATTAAATAGCTGTCAATGGAGCCCCTCCTGAGTCACCGGATTTCATCAAAAATATCTTAATTTGTTTTCCGAAGATGAACGAAGGTCTTACGGGTTTGGAACGTCATGAGGGGGAGTAATTAATGACAGAATTTTCATTTTTGGGTGAACTATCCCTTTAACCGGGTTCACGAAAAGCCATGTTTTGTGATGTATGTTTAGGCCTGGTGTCACAGACAGGGTTTAGATTAAGCCAGGATTAGGCCTTAGTTCAATCAGGACATTTAAGTAGCTTTTATAAAACATGCCTGTTAGAAAAATTATATATATTTCTGTTGTGCATCTTGAGAATATGTCACTGACATATTTTAACATATTAAAAAAGTTCAGTTAAAACAGCTCAAACATGCATTTAAGTCTGGGACTCGGCTTAAAGGTGCCTTATGTAAAAAAAATCAGTTCATACTCCACATATTCCATACCAGATGGGGGCAGTATACCTCCAGAAAGTTGGCCTACTCTAGTGTGTTTCTTAGTTTCGGGTTGTTAATCTTCTAAAACCGTCAAATAGTCCGCTTTGTCCCGCCAAAGCTTATTTTGATCGGTGAGGGATGTAGAATAGAATGACTGCTGCCGCTGCGCTTGACAGGGTGCGTTACGAGCAGAGAGAGAGAGAGAGAGAGAGCGAGCCCCGGCCGCGCGCGCACTCTCACGTCTTCAAACAACACGAGCGCGGTCCTGCTCTCTCTCTCTCGCGCATATTAATCAAATCAATTGACACGATAGTAAGACCGCAGTTTCACGTGGAGCATTTGGAGATTTTTAGAGATTAGAGATGTAACGCACGCCTAGCGCACGTGAACCGATCATGTCTACTAGCTAGCACTAATAGTAAAAAAACACGAACACTGTTGAAAGATACAGTATGCTGCAACTTACCAAAATGTATTCCTCATACATAATATCGACCAATCTTTTGAACTCTTCCCTGAACTGAAATGTAGTAGTGGGCTGTACCAAAGTCCTTTTTTGTCCTTTACACGATTGACATCAGGTTCAAGTACGCCCACAAGCCGTGCGAGTTATTTGTGTGTTGCAGTTTGGCTGGTGGTTATGTATGTTGCCCGCATACCGCCTCCCATGCCCGAAACTGGTATTATGACACCGGCCGGGCCGGGGCTAGTAATTTAGCATGCTAATTCGGCAGCACTATAACTTGTCATTTTTTTAATGACATCATTGCACTTATTTCTTCTCATTCTTTTGAAGCTAATTTAGTGTAGCAAATTTTTTGGATATTTGTACCTCAATTTTTACATATGGCACCTTTAAGGCTTGTCAGTAAAACCAGGGAGTTTATGTATTTGACAAGATTCATTAGTACCAGTGGTATGTGCTGTAGTTTGTCACTGAGCTGCTGCACTCCTGCTTTGACAGTGTTTAGTGTATGTGTGAGTCTGTCCAGACGATCTTTAACTGCATCACGGTGCAGCTGCTCCTGCTGCAGCTGACGCTCACAATCCTGCAGCATCTGTTGGCTGCTAAACAACCAAACACATACAACGAAGAGAATTAGAGAGCTGACGGAGGACGATAATGTTATGTTATTATTCAGTCACAATAACAGAGCATGCGAAGTGATATCATAGTACTATTCATACAGTCTACAATGTCTGCTCTCACCTTGAGAGTTCAGTTTCTCGTGAGTATTTCATATCCTGAAGCTGAGTTTGCAGTGTATTCCTCTCTTCCTTGAGTTGAAGCAGCATTCTCTCATTTTCAGCCTTCATTTTCTCCAAATGTTCCTGTGTTTCTCCCTGAGAGATAAACCTGTCCACTATTTCCTATTACAAGAGAAATCAGGAATAAACATTGCTTAACACAAGAACAGAATTAACATTGCTTAACAAGGAGTAATCTATATACACTGAAAACGATTGAATGCTGTCTGTCCTCACCCGTGAGTCTGTGACTCCAGTGGCCTCTTTGATTTGCTGGAAAGCTTCCTCAAAAGTAGACATGGCTTCCACTTCTTCTACTGCGTTGGCACTGCGCTGGGCCTCGCTGCTCAGCTCATCGGGGTGCATGGCTGCCCACTGGGGCTAGACGTGACAGACGGAAGGGGAATGGAGGGGTGATGGCTGAATAAACTCTACAAAATCATTCTAAGATACCTAGTTTTGGCCAAGCGGAGAAGGCTTAGTGAAAAGAACGGCCTAAAATAAATGTTGAGAAAGATAAACTACCGGTCAAAAAGTTCAGTATACTTAAAAATACTAAAAAATCTCACCAAGGCTGCCTTTATTTGATGAAAAAACTGTAAAAACGGAATATTTTGTTAAATTATTATATTTTTTTAAATGACTGTTTTCTATTAGAATATATTTTCAAATGTAATTTATTCCTGTGCTGGTAAAGCTGAATGTCACATACCTGTCCTGTCTTGTGTTGCACATGGGTGTTTGTTATGTTGTGCCATGTGCTGTTGTGATTGTTGATCCCTCCCCCTCCTTACCTGATTAGTGTTTGAGTTGTTCCACCTGTCCCCTCTTGATTTGTTCCCTATTTAAGTCTCCTCTTGTTTGCTGTCTTGGTCGGATCTTTGTCTTATGTTGTTCCAGTTCCTAGTGTTTATGTTCTTGGTTCTGTTCTGTGTTCATTTGATATGTTTTCCCCCTTGTGGGTTTTTGCTTTGTGTTTTGTTTTCATTTATTAAATATATTCCCTTCACTGCACTTGAGTCCTCCTCTCCACTTTTTGTATGCGTGCCGTGACACTGAATTGTCAGCATCATCACTTCAGTGTCACATGATCCTTCAGAAATCATTCTAATGTGCTGATTTGATGTCCAGTTATTATCAATTATTAATGGTGCTCAATGATTAATAATGGTTATTATCAGTTTCGAAAATATTAATATTTTTGTGGAAACTGTGAGTGTCTTTATGGTCACTTCTAATCAATTTAATGCATCCTTGCTTAATAAAAGTATTAATTTCTCTTTTTTTTTATCCCAAACTTTTGAACGGTAGTGTGTCACAGTTTACACAAAACTATTAAGCAGCAAAAACTCTTTTTCAACATTGATAATAATAAGAAAAGTTACTTGAGCACCAAATCCATATTAGAATGATTTCTTAAGAATCATGTGACATTGAAGACTGTATATGATGCTGAAAAGATAGCTTTGCATCACAGGCATAAATTATACACTACCGGTCAAAAGTTCGGGGTCAGTAAGATTTTTTATGTTTTTAAATGAAGTCTCTTCTGCTCACCAAGGCTGCAATTATAAAAAAAAAAAAAAAGTAATATTGTGAAATATGATTACAATTTAAAAACAGCGGTTTTCTATGTGAATACATAGTGAAGTGTAATTTATTCCTGTGATCAAAGCTGAATTTACAGCATCATCACTCCAGTCTTCAGTGTCACATTTTTTTAATTATTATAATATGAAATTATTATAATATGATGCTCAAGAAACATTTATGATTATTATCCATGTTGAAAACTGTTTTTTACATTTTTATTTCAGGATTCTTTGATGAATAGAAAGTTCAAAAGAACAGCATTTATTTAAAATATAATCTTTTCTAACATTATAAATGTCTTTACTGTATAACTTTTGATCAATTTAACTAATCCTTGATGAATAAAAGTATTTTCTAATTTCTTTCCCCCAAAAATAAAAATAAAAATTTTACTGACCCCAAACTTTTGAATGGTAGTGATTAATGTTACAAAAGCTTTCCATTTCAGATCAATTCTGTTCTTTTGAACTTTCTATTCATCAAAGAATCCTGAAATAAAAATGTAAAAAACTGTTTTCAACATGGATAATAATCATAAATGTTTCTTGAGCATCATATTATAATAATTTCATATTATAATAATTAAAAAATTTTGACACTGAAGACTGGAGTAATGATGCTGTAAATTCAGCTTTGATCACAGGAATAAATTACACTTCACTATATATTCACATAGAAAACCGCTGTTTAAATTGTAATAATATTTCACAATATTACAGGGTTTTTTTTGTATTTTTTATCAAATAATTGCAGCCTTGGTGAGCAGAAGAGACTTCTTTTAAAAACATAAAAAATCTTACTGATCTTAAACTTTTGACCGGTAGTGTATATTAAAATAGAAAACCGATATTTTAAATTAATATATAATATTATATTTCACAATATTACTGTATTTCTCATCAAATAAATGCAGCTTTGGTGAGCATAAGAGACTTTACAAAATCATAATTATTCCAAGCTTTTGACCAGTAGTACTTATAAATAGTTGATTTGTCTATTTTATTTTTATGTGTGTGTTGTGAGCTTTGCAGCATGCTAACACCAAGCTCTATTAACATCAATTGCGAGTCCAGTCTCCACATGAGAAGTGCTATAAGTATGAAACATATTTTTATGCTTATTAGAGTATTGCATAGTTAGCTGATGTGTGATGGATGATGCTCACTCTTCTCTTCATACTCTCTGCCTGAGCAATCCTCTCCTCCGCCTGCTTCTTGTACCGGGAAAGGATTTTCTCTCGCTCTCTGCGCTCTCTGTACACCTGCTCCTCCTGAAGCTGCAGCTCAGCCTGGACACACACACACAGATCTCAATGAAATGAGGCATTTATATAGCGCTTTATTATGTACTACTGTACACCCAAAGCACTCTACAATCATATCAGGGGGTCTCCCCTCAACCACCACCAGTGTGCAGCATCCACTGCCAGAAAAGCCAGTACGCTCAACACCACACACCAGCTATAGGTGGAGAGGAGAGAGAGTGATACAGCCAATTGAAAGCATGAAGATTCTTATTAGTAGGTCATGATTGATAAAGGCCAATGGAGGGAATTTAGGCAGGACACCGGAGTTACATTCTTCTTTACGAGAAGCATTACTTCCACAACCTTTACCATGGCACACTTACACATATGCTTGCTTTATTATCTCATCATTATATATATATTTTTTATCATTTATTAAATGCTTTGTCTTTACCTTGGCTGCATCCTTTGACAAGTGAGCGTCACCGTTCATGACCTGCAGTTCTTTGAGCACTTGTGTCTGCCGGTGGATCTCTGCCTCCATCCTGTCCAGCTGTGGCTGAAATGTAAGACTGTCTTCCTGAAGAAACAAATAAGAGGATAATCATAAATGTTTATTTACCAAGCTGGTCAAAAGATTGGGGTTGCTAAGAGTTTTAATCTTAAAGGGATTGTTCACCCAAAAATGAAAATTCTGACATCATTTAGTCACCCTCATGTGGTTCCAAACCCATAAGACTTTCGTTCATCTACGGAACACAAATGAAGATATTTTTCTGTCCCTCCATTGACAGCTTATGCAACTACCACTTTCAAGCCCCAGAAAGGTAGTAAAGACATAATTAAAGGGATACTTCAGGTGTAGCTGTAGCTGTCAATGGAGGGACAGAAAGCTCTCAGATTTCATAAAAAAAGATCTTCATTTGTGTTCCGAAGATGAAGAGTAATTAATGACAGAATTTTCATTTTTGGTTGAACTAACCCTTTAATGAAAGAAGTTTCTTATGCTCATCTGTACAATTTAAAAGAACTGTTTTCTATTTGTAATTTACAACTGTAAAATAACTGTTAACCATGTAATTTTTTACTGTGATCAAAGCTGAATTTTCAGCAGCCATTACTCTTCAGTGTCACGTGATCCTTCCGAAATAATCTAATATGCTGATTTGGTGCTCAAGAAACATTTCTTATTATCATAAGAATAAGAATATCTTTAGAATGGTAGTGTATAAGTGTCATTGGATACATTGGATTGCTTTAATTTTCCCCATCACATATACGGGGTATCATGCTTTATAATACACATCTGTGAGGGTTTATGTGTGTGCTGAGTCAGTCTGTACATGAATCCAGTTCATCTGTTCTTTCTCAGATACCTGTAGGTGGTCCTTCAGTTTGAGGTATCCTCGCATTATGTGCTCTGCTTCATGATATTTCAGCTGTGTTTTCTCCAATCGGTTTTCCAGAATGCGCAATTTCTATACAACAAGCACACAAGTTCATCATTCATTTTCTTGCTTGAACTAACAAATTTAATTGTGCTCATCAATACAAGCTGGGTAAACACTCTGCTTACCACTAATCATGACAGAGGGGAAGACGAAAGACTTGAGAGAAGGAAGAAGAGAATGTACAGGAAGAATGCCCACTTAGGAAAACTTATTGGCAGAGTTCCCTTCTTTACTGTAATTATCATTATGGTATGCAAAGAAATCTTATTCTCGCAAATTATTTAGATTGTATAATAATAGTAATGATAAAATATTGTGGGTATGGTTTTGGACAGGATCATTTTCAGTTTTTTTTTTTATCTCAGTAAGGTGAAATTGGGACAAAAATGATTTGACTGGAAAAATGGCTTAATTTTCTTCTGCTTTTTTTCCTTTTGTTTTTGGGAGAAATTCTTAAATTGTAAGATTCACCAGTGTTCAGCCAAAATGCAGAGAAAAGACTATTTCTACCTTTTCCTCCTCCTCTAGTTTCTGGTTGTCAGGCAGAGGGCTTCTGCTCTGTGGCTTCATGCTCTGGTGCTGGAGCTTCAAGTCCTCGAAACGCAGCCTCTGTGTATGAGTGGTGTGTTTCATAGCATTCAGCTTCTTCATTTTATCACACACCTCCTTCTCCAGCACCGTCCGAGCTGACTGCACAACAAAAAAATTCTGTCAACCACAAATAATATGCAGGTGATTCTGTAACCATGGGCAATTTGACTGGATATTACAAGTGAAAGAAGTGAAAAAAAAAGGGTTTTAAATAACTGATATAAAGGTTAATTTAACCCCACCTTAACAGACATGTTCCTGAATGACGCTTTCTCCATCCCACGGCCTTGAAAAACATCCTTGATTACTTGTTCATCTCCCTGGACAACCATGACAAATATATGCATCAAATACACCTATAATGTTACTTAAATGATATGGTTATGTTTTAACAGTACATATGTGTGTGTGTGTTCATAATGTCTGACCTCAGCCAGTTTTTTGTGCAGGTTTTTATTCTCATGTCTTAGCTGAAAGATGGTTTCTCTGTTCTTCTTGATGGCAGACTGAGAGCTTTCGAAATACGCGCTTCTGTCTCCCTCTAGTGGACAGAGAGAGAGAAAAACATTCAGCGGCCATGCGAAGTTTCTAGAGTTTTTATGGAGCTCTTTATTCAATTTAAAAGTACTATAAAATGAATTAAACAAGCTATAGAAGCAACTTTGCTATATAATAACTCTGATATTATTTGACATTACAACACAACATTATGATTAATAAAAACAATAAGAAAACAATTGAAATAGTTATTACTCCACTACGTCTGTAATATTACTGAATATTTAGGCAGGTTTTAAGTTAACGATAACTGATTCAGCTTAATTGGCGAAATCTGTAACTTAATAAAAAACTTACCCAGAAGATGAATTTTTCTTTGGAGCTCCGAAATTTGATTATGGATAGGGTGCTTGATGCCCCCTGAGACATACGTGCCAGGCATTTTTATGAATATGTATTATTTTGAGGTTTAAATTTGGATTTCTGTCTCTACCGCCGTGCCAACAGCCTCCTCGTTTGTGTCTGAAACTCGTTGCTTAGCAACTGAACCACAGTGTAGCTGGACGTTGGTTCATGAATATTAATTAAGTTACGTTCCTTTACGCTCGAGAAAGTGGACATTATGTACATGAGCTAATAATATTTATTAATTTCTCAACCAGATCACATCACAGAATTATTTAATATGTACACTCCGAAACAAACAAGTACAAACTGAAAAAATGGCTAACGTTACGTCACATGGACGCATTGAAAAACACTGCAGAAAACATTTTATTGTAATAAGACCAGTGGCTTCCATTAAACGTTGTCAGATAGTTATAGCCAATGGTTATCATTATAGAAACGAAATATCACAATTTTAAAGAAACACTGTCGTCTGAAGTTATTCAATAACACATAATTAGATATTCAAAAGTAATAGTTGTTAATAGTCTAATAAAGCATAATACTGTATATACAAATGACAACAACAAAAATACACAATAATCTGTAATTAGCGAAAACAAAATGAACTTTTTGGCTGTGATGACGTGGCATTTTGGCTGTTGAGCCATGAAATCAGTGCAATTATGACAGGTCTCTCTATTTTTCTCTCCCTACAAAATTCTATCTTTTTGTCTTGTCCTAGTCCACTGTTTTCAGCCTGTCATTGGACTTCTTGAGGATGGACAGCAGACTCTCTGGCATGAAGTATGGTCTGTCCACTGTGCCATCATTGCGTTCAAGATCCTCCACTGTTGAAACAATTTAGGTTGAGACAAACAATAGCATGATCTTAACATGACACATTTGCCAAATAGTATAAACGCTAACAATAGAAGCATCACCTTGAGAGCAAAGAAAGGCTTGAGATCTCAACAAAGAGAGTTCAGTTTATTAAAGCACTGGGAGATCACATTAACAACATGCAAAGATTGAGAAAAGTGAAGCACAGAGGTAGAAAAAGAGGCAATAGAGCGGCAAACAGCGACAAATATCAGGCATTTGAATAGGTTGCAATCTGTCGTTACAATAACCAGAGCAGACCAAAACATAGGGCAATACACTTTTTTTCTTTGATTGTTTTGTTTTTAAGTTCACTTACTTTTGGTGCTTTTTTCATGTTCTGTTACACTGCACCATGAAAGGACCACATCTGGCATATAATTTTCACATTTTTCAGATAAATTTCCACAAATTCTTAAAAAATGACATTTTGGTCTTGGCTGGTATGACTGTAAACAGATGTTTTTTTTGTTGTTGTTTTTTTTGTAGTTGTTGCTGTAAACATAGCGATACTGCAAAATATTTTTGCATTCTTCAAAAATTATTAAGACATTGATAAGTAACAATAATTAGGCACAAGTCGAGCACCTACATTACACTTTTACATGTCCTTACATTAAAACGTTCTACATAAATCACAAACACAGTCACATTCTACAAGTGCTATGTAGGCATATCTAATGGGGTTTAGGTCCATCCGTTCAATCAGCTCGTACTTTGAGTAAAAGACAGTTCTCAAAATCAATTGATTGAGTAAACATTATGACTCAAATGAAGGAGGTACTTTCCTTTGTATACCAATGGCTTGCTAAAGCTACCAAAGTGCACTAGTTCCCAAATTAGTAGGCTTCTCTGAAACTCCACCTTCAATGAGCCTCCTTGCACAACTACTCCTGAGGGGTGAGCAGGGTCTCGCTCTCTTGAGGTCCGTTTTCTTGAGGCTTCGGTTCCTCTGGTTCTTGTTCTTGTAGGTTCTCGGCCTGTGGTGGTTCTGCTTGAGGTTGGGTCGCCTGCTCCTCCTTGTCGTCACCGTCCACCTCTTGCGGTCCATTTTGCTGTGGAGTCACTTGTGGAGATTCAGGCTCTTGTGTATTAACCTGCTCTTCGGGTTTCTCCTCGGCGGCTACGGGTGCCTCGGGAGGAAGTGTTTCTTGGGGAGGCTCTTCAATGTGCGTCTCTTGATTTAATGGTGTTTCTTCTTCTTGCTCCTGCTTAAGAACTACCTGCTCTTTGAGCTGCACCTCTCCGTTCTCCTGCAACGGGACTTCCTCTTCGGCTTGCACATGTATGACTGGTATCTCGGCATGGTCTGTCTCCTCTGCGCTTTTTTCTATAGACAAAATATGGTGCAGCTCAGGGGACATGAAAAACGGCTTGTCCGAAGAACCGTCATTTCTCTCCAGGTCTTCGCCTTGAGTTTGTGTTTGTATGTGATAGTGATATTTTTTAAATGTTAGTGTTTTGAGAGTGCACGTAGCAGAAAGGAGCACAAGGACACATGATTGGGCAAAATCATGTGGAAGAGAGGAAAACAGAGAGAAAGAAAGGAAATGGTTAGACATAAAGCAAGCCAAAAGACCCTGTAAGCATTTGTGATATGCAGATATGTCAACAGTGGGTTCCGGAAGTAAAAGTCCCAGTCATTTTCTCCATACAGAAAGATAAACCATGATCTCTGAGGTTGTAAAGTAAGGATATGTTAAAAAAAAAAAATTGTTTAATACCCAACTTCATGAATAAGAATTACAAAAATGCTAAGCAGAAGTGATTGCCCACTCCTATAAAGCATTGTGGATGACAACATTGGGTCTCTCATACACTCTCAAAAAAACTGTATACTGTATTTTCTGAATCACTTGCAACTTTTACAATGCTTTATGGGATGCATTGTTCATTCCCTCATAAATAAATTTTAAGTTGGTATGAAACAGAAGTTGCGATAGTCTTTTATTCCCTATTTTGGTGTATATCTGAGTGAAACAGCTTCTCCGAAAGCTCACAGCAATCTATAAAAGTGATTATAGAGAAAATGACTGGGATTCTGGTGGATGGTCACTGTTGCTCTCTATTGCACTGTAGGAAAGAACAGTTAAAAGAAAGGAAAGAGTGCAGTTTGAGTGCTGCTAATGCATTTAGTTGTTGATAACAATGAAAGTTCAACATCTGTGAAACTAATTTCTCAACACCCAATAAAAATCTAACACAACAGCTGCTATTTATCAGAACCGAACCCAGCCAAAACATTGACAACTTGTTAGATTTGTTCATTACGTATTATCTCGTGAAATAAATAACACTTCACACTTACAGAAACACAGGAAGAGTGTGTCCACACACATGGCATACACGCTAAAAAATCCATGAGCAATCAGATACGAGCCAAACACCACAGTCTGTAAATGAAGGGAGATGTAATTAAAACGCAGTCTGGAAATATTACATTTTGGTATTGCAAATGGACAATCTGGTGTTTCTGCTTTCAACTCAAGATCACTTACCAATATAGGCACCCAGTAATAATTAAGGGATGGAGCAATGTCCTCCGCTACCTTAAACTTGCCCGTGAAAAAGAAGAAGGAACAAATTCCTGAGAAGAGAAGAAACATTTACATTGTTGAATTGGAATATGAGAAGTCAGTTCCAACCAAACAACCTCTGAATTTATGTGACATCTGCGTCACCACTCACCCACAATTCCAACGATAAGGAGTTTGCCCAAAAATAAGAGGAAGTCTGTCACTTTGTCAAGAACAACCACACTAGAAAACAAGTCAAGTAAAGAGATTCAACTCTGGACCGTTTCATCTGTTTATTCACACAAAACATCGACTAAAAGATTTAGATTTAAGTAACACTCACCGGACGATGTTCCTCATCAGGAGGAAGAACGCATCCTTGGCAGATGTACAGAAATTTTTTCCATATATTGCCACCTGAAAAGACAAAATGCCTCAATATAACTCTGAAATTGGTTTCAGCAATTGTGTTTGAGCGATATAACACTAAACATGCACTACTGATGCTCCCTAGTCAGAAACAATGCACAAAAGAGAGAAAGAGTACCATGATATAGGCATTTCTGTTTAGGAACTTGATGAATTTCTCCAGACACCAAAAGCAGCACTTTAGGCAACTGAGCAGGAATTTTGCACACTTATTCTGGGCACCTGAAGGAAGTAAATCACACAACCAAGACTCAAACGCATATAACAGACAGAATTCAATGGATAAAGTATTCCATAGTACTCCATAATCACTTCCCACACTTATTTGATACAGATGTATTGCAGACTTTTTTTGCCTGTCAGTCAGCATATTATACTTGCCAAAAGAAGGATAGAGAAGCGAAAAGAAGCAGGGCACCTCTGAGCTGATTATGCAGTTCATGTTTCTTTGTTTTTGATAGTTTTTCTTATGGATTTTGCTTATAGCATTTTAAAGAAAGTTCAACCAAAATTGAAAATGTGTCAGCCTTTATTTGCTCTCATGTCCAAACCTGTACGACTGACTGACTTTATTTTAAAGAAAAAAAATAGATTTTTGATGTTGCTCTTTTTCAAACAACAAAACCATAAATTGACCAGTGGTTGCCAAGTGTGTATGCTCTGTTTTGGTTTAGTTTCATTGTGTTTTGACCTGTCATTGAAAGTTGACCTAGTTTCCTAGTGCGTGCCAGTTTGTGCCAGGCATAAGACCATAGCTCGAACAAATCACACTGTACGACATGGATCTAATAAACTTGTAGACTGTACGATGATGACAGCTATTGAATCATAGGCTACGACGCAAGTTAGTACAGAAGAATAAAACGTCATCCGCATTTGTTAGTGGTAAACAAATAGAGCAAGATGAATCGCACTTTGGCAACTGTGGTTTTTATGTGCACTGAAAAACTAGGAGAAAGTGAAAGAGGGGAATGTGATGCGGTCATGGCTAGGGAAAAAAAAGACGCCAACTTGGCATGCCAATCTTGCAAATGGACCTTGAGGTGAGTAGATTTAGCGCCATGTTGCGTTTATCAATATGCCATTTCATGTTGCATTTTTATTGGATATTCAGCAAAAATGCGTTCATTATGTAATCTAAAATTTTTGTACAAAGGAAGAAAATAATATTGGTTGCGATCAACATGAGGGCAAGTAAAAGATATTATGATATTTTATGACTATTTCTTAAATTGTTGGAGGGTGGGGGGGGGGGGGGGTATTGCTCTTAATGCAAACATTGTAATAAAAGTGAAGGGATCTGAATAGTTTCTGAAGGCACATACTGAAGCAGAATAATGAAAACACTGTACAGAAAACAGAGAACACTGAAGCAGTGAGACCTTTCAACTTCTGATCCATATACTCCAATATGACCCTGATGACCTGAACGATGGCAAGAATGAGGGAACCAAATGCCAGAGAACCAGTGTGATACCTGGAGAATAAGTGAGCAATAAAGAGCATAGAAAAATTCAATATATTACATGAAAAAAGTCACTGTATTAAAAATTCAAAGAAGGATTTTGCTAAATTTGTGAAAATCAACTGAAAACTATTTATCTAGCAACACACCTGAGGGCCCGTCCCAAAGAGTTGAAGACAGGGAAAGCTGGTATGTCTTCAGGCTTTTTGAATGCCCAGTAATAGGAGGCAAAGGCCCCTGCCAGTGTGACCTGGCCCAATGCTGTCACGAAGTTGACACACCAGAAGAAGAGGAATAAATTATAGAACTGGAACAGAATCAGGTACTTGTGGTATATCGTCTCTCCTCCATAAAACGCAAACAGACACTCAGCATCAAGACATTCGTTGGTGATATTTGATCCGTTGAAAGTCTGAGGAGAAATCAAATCAGTGCAACTTTATTAAATATTTGCATTTTATCAAGGTCTGCTCTGCAAAATATGACATACACAGTAAAAACAGTAATATTGTGAAATATCATTACAATTGAAAAGAGCTGTTTTCCATTTGAATATATTTTAAAATGTAATTTATTCCTGTGATCCAAACTGAATTTTCAGCATCATTACTCCAGTCTTCAGTGTCACATGATCCTTCAGAAATAATTATAATATACTGATTTGGTGCTCAATAAACATTTCTTATTATTATCAATGCTGAAAACGATTGTGCTCTGTGCTGCTTAAAATTTTGTTGTGGAAACCACAATATTTTTTTTTCTTTGATGAATGGAAAGTATTTTAAATATTTAGTAGCATACCCCCCCAATCATACACTGTAATGCTTAATTTATATCAGTGACAAAGAGGCATGATAAAATTGTCAAACAGCCAACATGACTGCTTTTATGTAAAGACCCGGCAAAATACAAATAATAATGCACTAACCGCAGGGTTGCAGGTGTCTCTGGAATAAGGACATTCGGTTGTATTGAAAACCTTGTATATTGGCTCATTGGAAGTGGACAAAAACCTAAATAACAGTTAAGGAGAAACTTTCTAAAATTCACTTTTTTCCCAACGTTTATTACTAAAGTGTTTGGGGGTAATGATGATGTTTAAAAAACAGTGCACATTTTAAATTAGTAATGCCTTCGTCTATTTGTTATGATGTGTCATTGCATTATTTTCTTTAGGATACACGGCGGTGATGGCCCAGTATGCGATGACCAAAGTCAGTAGGGCAAAAGTCAGCAGCGGGTAGAACAGTGATGACATCACATGACCGATGGCCCTGAAAAATAGATGAGATTATTAGAACTTCCTGTCTTAACACTCCCAGTTAACCTAATTATTATTTCATGACTTTAAGCCTCAGTTAATCCATCACACTGCGAAAAACACTGCTGTTTAACTACTAATGCTATTAAAGTACCCAAAGAAAGCAATAATATGGAATATGAAACCAAACAACGCCAGCAACACATCTGCAAACACAGTTTGCTCTACAGTAAGAAGGTATACTGACTTGCTGGCCTCTTTGATGAGAGCAATAGCAATGAGGATCCTCTTCCTGAGGAAGATGAGGAGGAGGATGATGACCACTTCCACAATACACAGGATAATTACTGTGTGGTGACAAAGGAGGACAGGACACAGTAGAATGTTATGAAAATGAACTGTGACAAAGAAACCAGGTACATATTTCTCATTTAAGTGCCACAATTCTTGACCCTTCGCAAAGACCCGCCCCGCCCCCCTTAGTTACTGTCGTTATGTCCGACAAGCTACGCCGCTCTCATGTTCTCACGCAGTGAAAAATACATCGCGGAGCAGAGAGGAGACTGACAACACGCTGACAGACAGGACAGACCAGGTTACTTTTGATATTAAATATATTAAACAAAGTCTCACCTTTCAAATGTGGTCATTTTTTAAAAGAAATTTAAACAATAAATACCGTTTTGTGGCTCTTTAAAGGTGCCTTATGTCAAAAAATAAATTCATACTCCACAAATTCCATACCAGATGGGGGCAGTATACCTCCAAAAAGTTGGCCTACTCTAGTCTGTTTTTTAGTTTCAGGTTGTTAATCTTCTAAAACCGTCAAATAGTCTGCTTTGTCCCGCCAAAGCCTAGCCTGGGAAAACCCAGACAACTTCCGGCAAATTTAGATTTGCTCTGAAAGTGAGTCTGGCAAAGAGCTCATTCAAGCCCATTTCCAGTCCGCAGAAATCGCGGCACCAATCAGAAACGTTGGGGCGGGCTTTACACGATGACGACAGCGCTGGGATTTTGAAGCCTACATTACAAAGATGGATGCCGCCGTCGAACATCACCTGATCGAATCAGCTATCGCGTCTGTTTTAAGTTTTTAATTTCCTTTTCGTTATAACCCGAGCAAAGAACAACACAAAGCCTTAATTTCTAAAAAATATGTTATCGCTGTCTTACCGATTGGATTCGGCAAAAGTCTGATATACCAGTGTGGCGAGCAGGACGATCGAGGCCGAGGGACGTGAGAGAACGGCGTGAGTGAGGCCGGTCTCGATCTCTCACGGAGGAGCGGAAGCATAAAAGGAGGAGCGACGACAGTGAAGATCGAGAGAGGACAGGTCTGAATTTTATTTGATGTTTTGTTTTATTATGTGTGGCGGCAGTCGACCGTGAGGGACTTTGTATTTGTTCGCCGGTTTCCGCCTCCTCCTTCCCATAACAACGAGCCCCGTTGGTCAATACTAAACGGATGGGTGGGTCTTCGCCATAGACTGTCTAGAGCCCTCTGCATACGTCATCTCCTTCATCGCTCTGATTGGTTTTAACGTCTATCCAATTGCGCCAAGAGGCATTTGAGGGACGTCCGTTGGTGACGTCCCTTTGGAAATGATTTGTCTATGGAGCTTTGCCAGACCCTAACTCAGTTTCAACTGAGAAGGGTCTGGTTTTAACCAGGCTAGCCAAAGCCTATTTTGAACGGTGAGGGATGTAGAATAGAATGACTGCTGCCGCTGCGCTTGACAGGGCGCGTTACGAGCATAGAGAGAGAGAGAGAGAGAGAGAGAGAGAGAGAGAGAGAGAGAGAGAGAGAGCGAGCCCCGGCCGCGCACGCACTCTCACGTCTTCAAACAACACGAGCGCGGTCCTGCTCTCTCTCTCTCGCGCATATTAATCAAATCAATTGACACGATAGTAAGACCGCAGTTTCACGTGGAGCATTTGGAGATTTTTAGAGATTAGAGATGTAACGCACGCCTAGCGCACGTGAACCGATCATCTCTACTAGCTAATAGTAAAAAAACACGAACACTGTTGAAAGATACAGTATGCTGCAACTTACCAAAATGTATTCCTCATTCATAATATCGACCAATAATTTTTTTGAACTCTTCCCTGAACTGAAATGTAGTAGTGGGCTGTACCAAAGTCCTTTTTTGTCCTTTACACGATTGACATCAGGTTCAAGTACGCCCACAAGCCGTGCGAGTTATTCGTGTGTTGCAGTTTGGTTGGTGGTTATGTATGTTGCCCGCATACCGCCTCCCATGGCCGAAACTGGTATTATGACACCGGCCAGGCCGGGGCTAGTCATTTAGCATGCTAATTCAGGTTTATCTCGGCAGCACTATAACTTGTCATTTTTTTAATGACATCATTGCACTTATTTCTTCTCATTCTTTTGACACGTGTAGCTAATTTTTTGGATATTTTTACCTAAATTTTTACATATGGCACCTTTAATGTGTCGTGACAGATCGCTGTAGAGCAGTGTTTCTCAACCTCTCCTGCAGGGACCCCCTGACAGGCCATGTTTCTGTTTTAACCCTGAAATGGCACACCTGATTCAATTAATTAAAGGCTTAATGAGTAATTAGAGTAGGAATTAGTCAATTAATCAATTAGTCAACTACTCATTAGGCCTTTAATTAATTGAATCAGGTGTGCCATTTCAGGGTTAAAACAGAAACATGGCCTGTCAGGGGGTCCCTGCAGGAGAGGTTGAGAAACACTGCTGTAGAGCATCAGTTAAAGCTGCTCGTGATCCGATCATCTCTTCCTTCCAGTTCATTTATAGCATCAAATAAACATTAATGACCATAAGAAGGAATGTTGTTTTAACCGCGGAAAGGCGTCGGTACCTCTTTTTTACAGTCTATGGTCAGTACACTCCGTTTTTCAAGTTCAAATCCTCTCATATATTAATCTAATATCTCTCCTGACTGCTTTGTCGGACAAAATGGTGGATGGCGAAGTATGATTGGTCAGATTACCTGTCAATCAAGCTCAACGCGAAGGGTCAATTGCAGTTGTTTAATTTTACTTATTTTATTTATTTAATTGAACATGTATATATATATATACAGTATGTTTACTTATACTACTGTTCAAAACTTTGGGGTCAGTAAGATTTTTTTTAATACGACTATTTTAGCAAGGATGCATGAAAGTGATCAAAAGTGACAGTAAAGGCATTTATGTTACAAAAGACTTCTATTCTAAAAAAAATGCTGTTCTTTTGAACTTTCTATTCAAAGAATCCACAAAAATATTACTGTTTTCAACATTGATTAAAAAAAAATGTTTCTTGAGCATCAAACAATTTCTGAAGGATCATGTGACACTGAAGACTGGAATAATGATGCTGAAAATGCAGCTTTGCATTAAAGGAATAACTTACATTTTAAATTGTAATAATATTTCATAATATTTTACCGCATTTTTTCGTCAAAAACATTAAATCCTATGAACCCCAAACTTTTTAATGGTAGTGTATTGATTTTTGATTTGCAGATTCCTGACATCATGATGTAAAAACTCACTGAAGGCAAGCCAGGTCTGCCGAATCTGCAAGTACACAGAGAAGTCCGTCTGTAGACCCAGATCCTTGATAGTGACATCAGAACCAGCCTCTCCTTTCAGACTGGCGTACTGCATGTAACAATGGAAAACACCTGCAGAGAGCCAGGAGAGGGGGAAAAAGCAGAAATACAATATTTTTTATGTAATTCAGTAAAACATGACTTTGCTACAATAATGAAAATCATCAAAAATGATAATGAGATTTGCTAAAAATGTTAATGTCCAGGCGCATTACAATAGTAGGAATTTATTGGGAAATCGTGCTTAACGTCACACAGCAAGAACATCTTAATGATCCTAAAACAGGCTTCAATTTCCTTACGCAAAATATATATTTGTAAGTATTTATTTTCTATTGATTTTGTGTTAAAGTTAAACACAGCTAAAGTGTTTGGTAACTATAGGATAAACATGCACGGGGCACGTAATGTTATTTGAGAGCTCTAGACAAGACAACACAACAGCCCTTACCGTATCCAATAACAATGATGACCATGATGATCATAACCCAGATCATGACTCCAGCCAGACAACGCAAGAGGAGAATAAAGATCAGACTGACCAGCATGGCGATCACCAAGCCACTGAAAAGGACCGCATAAAGATTTAATCAATGCTCCTGTAATTCATCTAGAAATCACTGGGTCTCACCGTCACTAAATCTGACTGCCATAACCGAACACTGGCTGTTATTTAGGCTGATGCAGATAGGAAATAAAATGAACATAGAATATAATGCGCTTACAGAAGGATCCAGTGCCAGGACTGAGTATAGTCCTCAAAGATCCGCATGGCTACTGCCCGGGCCTCAACCACTACGTTAGATTTCCTGCAAAAAATTAACAATTGTATGGTAATAATAATCAACATTATTTCATGTTCAATATGATTCACATTATAATATTTAAATATTATGAAAATATTTGAAATAATAGGAACCTAAACAATAATATATTATAACTGACAAATGCATAATAACACAAACAAATGCATAATAACACTAACTTTGAGGCTTCAAGGAGATCTGTTGCATTTATATTTTCTCCTTTATCATCCATGTACGTAGTTTGGTTGCCAACCACAACTATACCACCTTTCAAGGTCTCTAGAGCGGGCAAGCATCTCCGTGTGACTGAAACACAGGGTGACGGTCATAATGGTAAGGCAATTTACTGATACAGGGGAGATCAGTTGTTAAGTGTAAACAACATCATTTAAATCAGATAAGCTTAACTACTTTATGTGATTTAACAAGCATGTTTTGAAAAGGCTTACAGTTCTTGCTAGGTGTGAGTATTGAAGGGCACAAGCCACCCTTCAGGATTTCAGGAGCATTCTAGAAAAGAGAAGGGCATTTTTACTACACTTAAAAATAAAAGGTCCAAAAGGATGTTTTTGCAGTGATGTCACAGAAGCACCATTTTGGGTTCCCTAAAGAACGTCCTGGTTCCGTATGCAACCCACCATTCCCTGAAGGAGGGAATGGAGGACGTAGTCGACGTCCAACATTGGCGTGCGTGATTACAAACAAATTATAAACACGGAAGTGGACGCACGCACACGCTGACGAGCTGATCGGCCCCCGGAGTCAGCGGTGGTCCAGCAGTAGTGGCGAGGGGACTACGTCCTCTGTTCCCTCCTTCAGGGAACGGTGGGTTGCATACGCAACCAGGACGTTCCCTTTCAGTCGAGAACGTCAGACGTAGTCGTAGTTTGTATTATATTATATTTATGTCCTTTCCGTACAGAACTTACCTGGCTCATGTCTACTCCTTCCTTGCAGAATTGCTTGTAGTATTCCCTATCATTGTTATTTTTCAAAGCCTTCACTAAAGTCATGAATTTATCTGGACATCTCTCCACACAGATCTGTCAAATAAACAAAAACGCTGTAATATGTGACAAATACTACAGAAATATATGGTACTGCAAAACGAAGTTTATTGAAACAGTGCCAAACCTGAGTGGTAGGACATTGAAACTCCAGCAGGACAAGAGGACTGGCACACTTCAGGATGTTAAAGTAGAACAGCAGGGGCTTTTTCCTGATTATTCAGACAGATTAAGATAAGAACAAAATAAACCTGCATGTCTGAGATACATCGGAGTAAAGGCCCGTTCACACCAGGGACAATAACTATCACAATAAAGAAATAGTTCTAAAACTCATTCTAAATATAAGAGTCCACACCACTACTATAACAATAACGGCACAGAGAAACGCTGTTGTTGGAATCAGAGGTTTTTTTCAGTTGAGGAACCATAAAAACATTGACACCCAATAACAATCCATCATGCTATAAGACCTCCAGCATTTAAAGTAGCAGATGACAAAACTGCAGTGTACGCTTAGAATAAACAGAACTATACAGTCCGCTGGTGTGGATGCTATTATAGTTATCATTAGTTAATTGCATTAAAAGTCTTTTGTGGAGGCCAACACAACATGAAACATGTCTAGGTACGTTTTCAAAGAGACAGCTTTACTCACTCAAGTGCGGTGCCGGCCTGCCCACAGAACTGGCCCTTACTGTCTGTGGGGTAAATCACCTTCCGAGGGTCACCCTGAGACCATGCTATAACAAAGCACACAGACAAATAAATTGTACTCAGAAATGGACAAGGTTTAATACTTTCTGCCCATCTGCACATAATGGCATTGTGAATAGAAATGTGAAAATTAATAGGCTGAATCTTACCCAGAATCCCAACTGCAAAGTAGCCCAGCAAGGCCAAGATGAACAGTATGCAACAGATAATGTCTGTGCAGCCCCTGTTCACCAAGACAAGTCAACACATTCACTGCTACAGCGCTAATCTTGCCAGGAAGGTTATTAAATTACATAAATCCCATAAAAATAAATAAATACAAAAATACAAATTTCTAAACATTTGATTAAATTTGGCTTATAAAGGTTGTCTCACCTGTTATAAATCGGGCCTTTAAATGTGGGGTCAAATTTCCTTGCCTCACCTGTGAAGACATTGAAATTGAGTATTTATTCCCTTGATATATATATATATATATATATATATATATATATATATATACATATGTGTGTGTGTGTGTGTGTGTGTGTGTGTATTTATAGAGCACATATTAATGCCTCATTCTGAATGATCATTTTCTACATCCCTTAATCCTACCCAATCCCTAAATTCACTCTATTGATTTTATTGAGTTTATTGAGGTAAAAAGTCGTAGTTAATAGTTAGTTAATAGTGAGAATTGGACCCTAAACTAAAGTGGGACAAAAACTCTAATCTCTTATTGGAGTCCTGAAGGAAGAAAAGAAACTCATACAGGCTTGGAACAAAAATAATGAGAAAAAATATATTTCAGGGTAAACTATCCATTTAAGTAGACAATTTACATACATGTGTTACTGCATATGTATTCTCTGTAGTGATATTGTAAAGCAGTCCTGCCCACAGATAATAGCCCAAATACTGGCCTATTGGTAACCACCTTATTTTTAACATAAGAGGGGGCATGGCGATTTGTCAATGCTTCCAGTTATTTTAAGCTGAATATAAACAGCTTGTTATACTGCTTCATATTGCAAACTGGTATTTCTTGCCACATTATATTTATTGTATTGCCGTATTTACAAACACATTGGTTTGTAGCGCAAATAGTTTGTCATTCTTAGTCATTTATAGCAGCTAATAAATAGGAAGTCTCGCATATTCACAGAAAATAGCTCCCTTTGCGGTTGATAAAAAGTATTGCAATCTCTACCAACACATTTCTACAGTACAAGTAGTATATATCGTCTTACCACCCAGGCCTAGTGTGTCCATGTATTCTCTCTCTGCCTCCTTTTACTTAAAGGGATAGTTCACCCAAAAATAAAAAAATTCTGTCATTAATTACTCACCCTCATGTCATTCCAAACCAGTAAGTACTTCAATCATATTCGGAACACAAATAAAGATATTTTTGATTAAATCTGAGAGCTTTCTGTCCCTCCATTGACAGCAACGTCATTGCAACTTTCAAGGCCCAGAAAGGTAGTAAAAACATTGTTAAAATAGTCCAAGTAACTAACAGTGGTTTAATATTATGAGGTGACAATAAAACTTTTTGTGCGCACTTACACTGATCAATGAAAGGTTAACTCAGTTCAAAAAAGATTCTTTCCTGTTGTCGAAGGTGAAACACTGCGGCTGGTTCTGTTCAGTAACTACTGTATAATAAACTGGGTAAAAGTGTATGTTTCTTTAAACTGCAACTTTGCAACTGGTATGTTTGTAACTGGTATGTTTGTAACTGGTATCTGTCACATCACTGTGAAACTTCCTCAATCCTACATGAGACGAGAGTTAGCAAGAATGCTGAATTATCAGGCATATTTAGATGATGCTGTGTTAATCGGTCTGAATATTTGCATGTATTTGTGATGTCTTCAGTCATGTGTGCAATGCCTCATTTTCACTAAACTCAGCCAAGTGTGAATTGGCAAAGCTACAGAGTCTATTTAGGGAAACAAGTTGGTCGGACGAAAGTGTATTCTGTAGTAGCTAAAGTAAATGTTTTGCACACAGCATCACTGCATGGCATGCTGCTCCAAACAATTCAACTTATTTACCACTCATTTATTTTTTTTTTGTATTTCTTTAAGGAGATTAATTACTTGCTTATATGTGGTCCCAAAAGTATTTGATTTAAATGTCCCTAAAATGTTTGAATACTTATTCATTACCAATTAAAAATGTATTAATGTTACTGTATTGAGTAACAAACAAACAAATAAAAGCACAAAAATATTGCTGGTGCTTTTTAAATTATTCTAGAAATGCCTAAACACCTTTTGTCTCTTAAACAGTATATAACAGTATTACAAATATCTTTTTGTGAGAGAAATCATTCTATTACGTTGATTTGCTGCTCAAGAAACATTTATGTCGAAGCTAATGCCACAGAACATGCTCTGACGTGTAGCGCGGGTGAGATTGGAGCAACACAAGTTTGAATCATGACTTGTGGTAATTTCCCAATCTCATCCCCTTTTCTTTCCCACTTCGCTTCCTGTCTGCTCTCCACTGTGGTATACAAAACAACAACTCAAAATAACGTTTCTTAGGCCCCATTTACACTGCATGGTTCAAGTGACCCAAATCCGATTTTTTCCTCTCATGTGGCACAGATCGGATATGACCGGTGAACGTGTAAGCAGGAAAAAAACGCATGGATTCCGATTTTCTCAGATCGGATTCAGGCCTCACTCATATGTGGTAATAAATCGGATATGTGCATTTGCGTGTGCCATGTAAGCAGACAAATCGGATATTCCCCAGTAAATGCGAGTCGTACGTCATTAAAAAAGTGACGTCAACTCAGGTGGACACCACCAACTGAGATCACATGACTTATTATATGCGCGATGGAGGATCCTTTTAACAAGGATACACACAGTGGAGCAATGTGGAGGTTTCATGTCTTTTGATTGTTTGGGGCGAAGAGATTTTGCAGGCAAAAATGCAGGGTTGTTACCTCTATGGTTGTTACAGAAATAAATACACTAAATTCACCCCTAAATGCAACAAGGGCTTTCCTCTTTTTTCTCCGCTACGGAGACCAATGTTTTGCTGACTTTTTTGCTTATTTCTCAAAATATTGTGGAAAGCAAAACATTGGATAATTTTATTCGCATCTGCATCCATTGCATTTCGTGCTGTTTTACTTCCTTTTCCGGGTCAGAACGTCTACATTTGGTAGTTTCAGCAGTGTATAGTGTTTAAATGCAAAAATCGGATACGGGTCACTTTTAAAAGATGATGTAAGCGGGTCGTCAAAAAAAAAAAATCGGATATAGTAAGAAAATCGGATTTGGCCATCAAGACCTGCAGTGTAAATGCAGCCTTATTTTTATTCATTGATGAATACAATTGTGCTGCTTATATTTTTGTGGAAACCATGATACTTTTTTCAGGATTCTTTGATATATAAAAAGCCCAAAAGAACAACATTTATTTGAAACATTATCTTTTGTAACATTATAAATTAGTCATTACTTTAACTTTTGATCAATTTAATGAGTCCTTGCTAAATAAAAGCATTAATTTCTTTCAACAACAACAAAGAAAATCTTGCTTTTAAACAGTATTTTGTGTGGCCACACTGTACATTTTTGTGTATCTTTGAGTTTCTTTAGTTTCAAGGGATATCCTTAGTATTATCTCTTTGTTACTAACTGATGATTTTATGTTATTGGTCATTTGGCTGGGTACATTTTTGCCACCGCCCTTAACGATGAGGCTACATTACACTAGTAACCAATGTAGGCCTTGGCTCGTAATAAGCGTTTGTTTTATGTGTGTGTGTGTGTGTGTGTGTGTGTGTGCACTATTGACAGTTTATTTTATTGAGGTGCCACCCATTTAGAGCAATCATCAGTGACCCAGACGCACTTAGCTATCCACAAACAGCTCCCTAATGACCCAAGCTTTCCAAACAGCTGCAATCACACTGACCCACATCTCTCAATGAAGCTCTTCTCATGCTACAAATCTGCCATACTGCTTTAAGAAACCTATTTGTGTATTTTGTGTCACACTATTCAAAAGTTAAAGGTGCAGTATGTAATAATGACAGCAAGTGGTTGAATGTATGCAGCAAATTCAAAATATTGGAGTAAGTGGTTTCCTTCGCCCCCTTCTCACGTGGGTTGCCATATTGAGGACACGCAACAGGAACAAACGCAACTGTCAAAGAAATGTGACGAGTGTTACACTGTAAGCTGATCAGATAATGTATACGTTTGCTCTGGTCATTAAACTTTTTAGATGGATGTCGGCGAGGCTTTTTAAGTCGGGTAGAATTAAGATGTCCTTGATGACCCAGTTCGTTTGCCGTCTTCCATGGCTGCAATACGCAGTGTTTTCCATCAACTGGCAACCCGTGGTGTCAAAATAGGGTAAAATGGCAGTGGGTAGAATCACACAGACCAAAAGACATTCTAAATGCATATTTATAAGTAGAACTGGCTATAGCATTGATTTTCAGAGAAACAAGTATATGAACTTAGCATGTTTCCTCAATCTCTGTAAACAGTGTTTTTTATGCTTTAGAACAGAAAAATCGATGTTTGTTTGGTGATTCAGAGACATCATAAATTCACAAGAGGGTTGTATGAGAAGAATATTACGCACATCTTCTCAATGCTCTGAAAATGCATTACTGAAAGAAAAATTTTAAAAACAAACCTTGTTTTCCATAATGTGAACCCTTTCCCATCAGATTGCCGTTTCAGTATTTTTAGTTTTAATGTTTATCGTCAGACAGTCTGAACACCACTTCCTGTCTCTTGAAACAGGAAACTAGTCATGTTTTGCATCCTCGGTAATACGTAATATGACAGATGGTAAATATCATACTACAGTTAGAGAGAAAATTGTGCAAGTAAAACTTTTCTTTACTTTCAAAAAAAAAAGTAAAATGGAGTTGTTTTTATTGTTCTTAAATGTGAATGCATTTCCTTCAATTCTTTCAAACTGAATCCAAGTTCTACAAATCAAGACTATTTATGGGCGACTGTGACGTACAGAAGATTTATGGTGGCACAATTCTTTGTTTATTTTAATGTCATTTTGACAATTGTTATTTACATGAATGTGTAGATGTGTTCAGTCCAAGAAAATCCAGGTTACCAAGTGGCTGATCAATACAGAAACACCAGACGTCAGGCACAATGCACAACTTTCCACCATATAAACCTTTCCATGCGAGTTAGATCAGTGACAGCTGTGCAGTTAAAAGCAGTGATCAACAGCCTCGAATCACAAATCAACCTATCAGATTGACATTTTAGGCGCCAAAAGGAGGGAGCTATTTTCATAAAGGCAATCTGTAGTGCACAGCTGTTGTTTATGTGGAAAGGCATGTTTCTGCGTTATCAATTTGCTCTGTCTCTCTCTTCCACAGATTGTGCATTCTTTTCCAGCTTGATCTGATCAGACGTATGGCCAGAAGGCAACCTACGGCTTGATTCTAATCACACACTTTGGCCCCTGTTTCAAACTGACCTTTTCCACCCGCAAAGTCACGTGATCTCCTAACACAATAAGGGGCACGGATATTTGAGATGCCTTTGTAGTTATAAGACCATTGCTGCGATGTTGTGAGATTGCTAGGCAACTGGAGAGAAACGCATCATTGTCATTCTTGAACAAACCTTATAAGTTACAGACTTGTAACAGGCATCATAAGGAAGCACTTCCCACAGTCTTAGTCAGAGACTGACTATAAAGACCTCTGGTGTTCATGTGGTTAAAAGACCACAATGCGAACTAGACAGATGACAACAAGTCATTTGAGTGTGTGAGTCTACATCACTGATCACTCTTGCCCAGACTCCTGAAAATCACGTTACAACGTGTTCTCAAAAGCAGAACTTGAAAACGCTTCAACTTAAGTTCAGGAATGAGAAGGCTCCAGAAGTCTCAGGAAACCTAAAATAAAAAATAACGGTTCCAAAAATCAGGTTTCGCACCAATTCCACAGAAGAAGCGTGTTTGTGCCACAGAAGAAGTGTGAAGAACAATGTAATAATCTAAAGAACCTTTTTTACAATGGAAAGGGTCAATGAGTTCTAAAGGTTCTTTGAGGAACCGTAGATGCCAATAAAGATCCTTTATTTTAGGAAGTCTGAATCTTCAGCTGAATCTAGTTTAGGCATGTTGTATTGTTTCATCAGTCTTTCTTAATTTTTGAGTGACTCTTTTAAAAGTGGCTCTTCAAGAAGATGTATTATTATCCTTAACAATTTTCTTAAGAGAAAAGCTGAGAATCAGACCACAGTTTCAGAATACAGTATATAAACCTCCTGAACCAGGTTCAGCTCATTTTCTGACCCATGATAATAAAATCCACACCTTCAGTGTCATTAAGCTAGAATCATCTTGGGTTGAACAGCACACAAGATAAAAATTCTCTCAGATATTACACACTGTATCGGTTGGTGGAAATTAAGAAGTACTTCAGATGTCAGGATGAAAAATAGGACAGTAATTTGTTATTTTTGACATATATAACTATGGTGCTTATGGGACAGCAGGGTTTGAGTCTGGCACTTTAATTCCTTTTCTCTCTACTACTGTGTCTACCAATACATTGGGGGGGGGGGGGGAATCATAAAATGGTACACAAACACAAACTACAGTAGCTATTTTGGTAGAAATGTAGATTATGTCATTTAATTTTTGTCTAGGGTTATATTATAACATTAGGGATGCACTGATGTAAGCAATTGTTTAAAAACAGCCAAAGATCAGACCTGATAATATCCTGTCAATCAAAAGGGGACGGAAAAAACGTGTTCAGACTGCAACTCATACTGTGTGTGAAGAAAATCTCTCTTGTGTTGAACTTATGCAAAGTAAACGTGACAAAAACGCATAAACAAAGCAATAGCAAAAGTAAAGACATTGTTAAAATAGTCCATGTGACTACAGTGATTCAACCTCAATTGAGTGGTTCAATCACCACATCGAGGTTGAACCACTGTAGTCACGATGTCTACACTACCTTTCTGGGACTTGAAAGTGGTGGTTACGTTGCAGTCTAGGGTCACTCAGAAAGCTCTCAGATTTCATCAAAAATATCTTCATTTGTGTTCCCAAGATGAACAAAGGTCTAATGGGTTTGGAACGACATGAGGGTGATTAAATAATAACAGAAATTTCATTTCTGGGTGAACTAACCCTTTAAAGTAGGCTCTATTTGCCACTAATCACCCGTAGTTCAAGCCTGGGTTGCCAGGTCTACGGTTTTCCCCTACATCAAACATTATTTGTAATGCACCTCCCATCCAATAATCGCAAAGAGCTTGGTGCTTTGTTACTTATGATAAGAAACAAAGTCTCAACTTTTATTCTATCCATTTTATCTCAAAATTCAAACAATAAATGATGTTTTGACACAATGTGACTTGGCAGATCGCTGTAGCGCCTCAGTTTAAGTTGCAGGACGGAGCGAAGTCATCTCTTCCACTTTAATACAAGTTATACCACAAAATAAACATGAATGCACATCAGAGGGTATGTTGAAAGATACAGTACAACTTACCAAAGTAAATCATGTCTCATGTAATTGCTTAATCAGTGTTTCAACCGCAGAATGACGTCAATAAAACAGCTTGTGAACAATGTGTCACTTAACGTTGCATTTTTACATCAGGAAAGTTAACCAGTGTTCACAGTCCCTTTGTTAGCTATAAAAAATAACTAGAGAGGAGCTTATTTACTGTTCATTATATATGTATGCTTAAAGGTTGTATCAGTCATTTCAGGCCCAAAAAATGCCGAAACATAAATTATCATTTATTCACCTAAATGATCCATTCACCAATCACCGACAGGGGCGGGTGTTGCTCCGACTTCGCGTCCAGTCGTGAACGAGCTCAAAACCTCACAACACCCGCCCCTGACGGTGATTGGTTGAAACACTGTTTGTTTTGGTTTTGAGTGGTGGTGTACCCATTTGTTTTGTGTGCAGATTTCAGAGCCTAGGCTGCAGAGACGCGGTTTTTGGATGGCATGCTTATGGGGTGGGCAGCTAACGGATCGTTAGGAAAGATTAGATGAATGTGATCATTTATGTTTCTGCCATTTTTGGGCCTGAAATGACTGATACAATCTTTAAATAAATGCAACCTAGTTGCATACAAACATTTCAATTTGTATTTGAGTGTATTTATTATATCTGAAAATAAATACCATTTGAATATAATATCTATGTTGTTAATTTTAACCTCTAATTATAGCAATGTATAACATGAGAGGGTTCTCTGTATAGCTTGCAGCATTATTTGGGATTGATATTGTTTCCTTAAGAAAATAAAAACGATCTGTATCGGTATCAGTATTGACAGATATCATTCTGAATAATCGTCTATCGGTATCGGCAGAGAAATTTAGTATTGGTGCATCTCTAGTTATTATGGTTAACTAAAACTGAAACCATTAAAAAAAATTGTTACTTGAAAATTTTTTACATATTAACAAAGTAAGATTTCTGTACTAAAACAGTATAAAATAGTATGTGAAATGGGGTCAGCCTCCAACATTTTATAGTAAATACTACCTGTTGTTTCTATAAAGGAAGTAGTCTGGTTTTATAGAAATCACATTATCATGGTTAAAGGAAAGCCATGTGGTTATGGTCTTTACTAGCCTATACATATCACAGTTAAAGCAAGAATTGTGGTAAAAAAAAATAGTATTTGTATTTGTTTTAAAGTAAAATATTTGCTTTTTCTAAATTTGAACAAATGTTACATTTAGTTGACAAACACACACACACACACTAATTACAAACCTTGGTATATTTTCATTTTGGTTTATTTTAGAGCGAGCTAAGCCACTGAAAATGCTTCTGCAAACATTTAATCGGCAACGTTCATGAAATGAATATTTTATAATGGGTGTGTGGGAGTAATGCAATGCTAGAGGCAATTCATACATTTACTTATTAGGGCGCATAAAGCAACGATATGATGAACGCAGTAATTATTGACCTGAGAGTAATTGCGCCAGCCATGTGTTTCAACACACGCCTATTGTTTTCTTGCTCACATCCGTACAATTGTGATCCTCTCGCGCACTGGTTTAATTAAGCTTGTGCTTCATGATTTAAGTCGACCAGCAGTGAGCAAGTCTGCATTAGGCTACTAGTATTCTTCATCAAAATGCCTGAGACCCACGCCCCATGTATTAGTCATTGTTTCCATCAGAGGATCATCCCTACCACTTTCTGAAGGAGGAACCCAAAAAAATATCAAAACGTCTTACCATATTTGGACTCTGGATTTTTCTCCTCTGGCTCCATTGCAAATAAATGATGCGGACTTGTGTCAGTCACTTATATCTGAAAAGGAATTGTATCGCCGTTGCCTAATCTTGTGAGGAATTGTCCATCAGTAATTCCGCTGCTCTACAGTAGAAGTGTATGGCAGACGGCAGCACATTCTAACAGTAGCCTACACGCATGACGATGGGTTTCGTTTTTTCCAAGGAGAGTGTGTGAGGGCTGAATCCACCAATGAGAGGAGAGGAAAAAATGACAGACAGTCGTGTCAGCCAATGAAACAAACGCTCCTTCACTGAAAATCGCCGACGCTTAGCGCATCAAGAAATCACACTTTTAGTTAGCCTACCTTTAATTGTAGATAAACTACAAAAGAAAGAGACAACTTGGTCATATAATACTCAGTAGTTCCACCATTGACAACTTTTAAAAACATTAACTAACTTTAAATTTCGTAAATTCTTAGTCTCTGTATGATAGCCTAACGCAACATTGTTTCTAAATTCTAACAAATTCTTGTTTTTTGAGAGAAAAACTGCAATTCATGCAGTTCGCCGGAAAACCAGGACGGTTCCTAGAAATACTAATTAAATTAACGTTTTAACAATACTTACCAAATCTGATACTCTGTGATTCTCATAAATAATGTAATAAACAGAATCATGTTTCACACCAGGTGACAAAGTTCTACAAGCCACCCACACCCTTTACTAAACTGGTTTACTTTTAACTGCAAGTTAAAATTGTATAGACAAAAAATAAAGATTATAAAAATAATCAGCAAGTGTAAGGTTGTAATTGTGAGTTTTAAAATTAGTTTTAACCAGTGCTCGAATCGAATCAAGTCTTATGGGGTGTCCCACCCTTTTTTTCTGGGGAGTGGGGGAAGGTGAGGAGGGGTTGTGTTATAAAATATATTTATAATAATATTAAAAATATATAAATATATTTATTTATAACTATATAGAATTGATTAAAACAGGCTTACGTGTGTTGATCGGGAATAAAAACAAATCATATACATTTTCAGTCCAGGCAATGGTAACAAAGAGAGATAAGCTACTCTTCTTTTAAATGGGTTACAATACTCGGTTTAAAGAGTAACAAAGCTGCAGAGCCACGGCAAAAGAAGCAGGTGACTACATATAAGCTAAATTTGAGCTAAATGATGGCACTACTGTCTTTTAGACCTGCTTTACAGCAGAATCTCCATAGATGAATTTCCATTATCCTGCTATTTTCCTGTTTATCACTGTGAAGCTATAAAAGCGCTAGAAATAAAAGTGACTTGACTTCAAGGCACTTGAAGAACCAAAAAAAAGCATGTCTTCAAAATACACTGTGACTGAAATATCTCAAAACAACAACAACAACAACAAGAGTAAAATAATCAGATGGTCACTGGAGGGTCTCACTGTCAGATTCAGCAGGGGCACAGAAATAATTATTTCATAATGTCAGAGAAGGTGCATAAAGGAGCAGTCAGTAACTTTAAAAGGACCTTAAAAGACCTGTTTAATTTATTTCATTATTGTATCTTCAGTTGCAAGTGAAAATGTCAATTCAAGCTTTACTGATCAATGGTGCTAACCGTCCCTTTGCACCACGTGGTGGTGATTTCACGTAAATTTCACATGCTACTTAAAGTCCCCATGCTTGAAATCAAAATGGATTTTTCTTTTTGCCTTTCATGAATATGTTAGCCTTGTAATCGAAGCTAGTGTGCTCCAAAACAATGACAAAATTTGCATTGAGAAGATATTAGCATTCAAAACTTACAGTCTCTCACGATTTTGATGACATCAAACAACATGTCATGATTTTGATGACAATAAACACTCTAGAATCTATAGCATCCCACCCCTGAAGACGGTAGACTCTGAAGGTGCGGCTATAATTGATTACTTGTTCACAGTTCACACATAGCCTACTATTTTCTATATGGTGAATGGCACATATATAGTGCACTATAGGGAATGATTCAGACAGTGTAAATGTTTTCCATTGGGGCAAATGAAGTCTGGTTTCACATTGTCATGTGAACCGCAGCAGTACGCACACAGTCTGCTCAGGTCCAGAAACACAACAGCACAGAGCAGGTCATATGTGTGAGTCAGCGCAGACCAGAAAACAGAAGGAGGAACCTGCGGCTTTACCGAGCTCAATGGCTCTGGCCGAGCTCGAGCTGTGATATAAATGAAACGCTATTGGCTATTTTTATTTAACTGTTCGATATGTCCCACCTTGTCTTCCTTATGTAAACACATTGAATAATGCTGCTTGTTTCAAGGCAGTGGGCCTTTAAAGGGGTCATGACATGTTTTTTTGTTTTGTTTTATTATTTTCCCTTAGGTGCAATTATAGTAGTACTATAGTTTTTTTTACAAAAAACTTTACAAATGTAGTGATTTATGACCTTTTCTCAACCCTGTTTCTCCCCCTCTGATTCAAACAGTCTGTTTTGGGGGCGTTTCCCCTTTAAGACTTCAGTGTTAACACCCACTGTTATGATTGGCTAACGTCAGTGCTGCTTATGCATAAATTATTAACGTTAATCATTTTGTATCACATGTAGACTACACAATGCTCCACCACGTGAAACTTCGGTCTTCCAATCTTTTACCATCGTGTCAATTCTCAATTGATTTTGATTCATATGCGCAAGGGAGAGAGAGAGAGAGAGAGAGAGAGAGAGACAGTTTGAAGGCGTGCGCGGCCGGGGCTCGCTCGCTCTCTGCTCGTTCTTTCAGTAACATTCCCTGTCACACTCATCTCACTCATCGTTCAAATAAGGCTTTGGCGGGCTGCATATGCTGTAAATAAACTGCATCCGACTGCTTTCCCTGACGTCTGGATCGTTCGGCAGCGTATTCAAACACTCAAACAGGAACAGCACATCTGCGTGGCATAGCAATCTTCTTGTAAACAGACCCACTCGCTGCACGTCGCGTCGTCGACTGAACACATGTGGGCGCGAGCCGCACGACAACGATGCGAAATGAGGCGTAGTTGTCCTGCGCTGGAGGCGGTCATATGCAAACGACTGGTACGTCACTTCGCACCGTGACGTCACTTCTAACCATGGATCCAGAACGAGCTGTATTTAGAGCTTGATTAAATAAATGCTTCGTTTATAATGGGGAGGACGTCTTAAGCTTTGAAACTTGCAGGAAGTTTTAATAGTACATAGATCTCTTATATACCAAAAGATCAAGGCAAATTTGGTTTCTCATGTCATGACCCCTTTAAAAGAATGTCATTCAGTTCAGTTTACCAACCAAAAAAATAAACATTTGCTAGGGTCCTACAGTTATACAACCCTGACTTTGTATTATTATACTAATTAAAAAAGAAAAAAAAAAAGAAAAAAGGAGGGTAAAAATAAATAAAAAGAACACAAAAAAAGAGTTTTCTAACAGGCATTAAAGAGCAATATTAACATACTTTATTTGTTTCTTTTTACTATGGCACTGTTCTTTACATCTCTATAGCCTGTAATTTTTCTATTATTTAATTGTACACATTAACCTTGTTGGTTAACTGGTTCATAAACACTTATTTAAAAAAAGTTTCAAAAGTATAAGATTATTTTATACAATTTCAGCCTGAACCAATACACAACGTCACACACAGACAAAACATTGGATTGTATCTTCCTTTTTGTTACATAAACTTATTTTCATTCTGTGAGGTAAATTAAAAGAAAAATTATCTTTCCCTGCAAATATTGTCAAATTGCAGTAACTTCAAAGAATTACGCATCAGACTCAAATAAGTAGGCTACTGTTATACATATATATAATATGTACACATATTTTTTATTTTTTTTATCTGTAATTGTTCAAATATAACGGGAATATTTCCGACGACTCCGGCCTTGCAGTCCTTCTCTGTTGTGTAACAGAGCATTGCACTTTAAAAATTCCTCTCCGCGCAGACGCCTCTTGTAATCATCCAATCAGAGGGCGAGGTGCCGCAAACGCCTTCGACATGTCACAGGAGTTCGGACGTTGTCATCAGCCATTTTATGTGTGGCATAATCGAACAAATTTACTTTAAATTTTTAAATTTAAATGTCATTATTCGTTATTTTCCATATTTTGATCATATAATCATTGATGTATGTAATTATGTAGTGTAAAATGATTATTGACGTTATTGTGGGGTGAACGCAGTCAAAGACATTATGCAACATAACGCAGAGTCAAAGGCTTTATGAAACACAACCACACAAAAGATGGAGGGTGCGTTCTTCCAGTTTGTGCATGTGACACGTTCCTCCAATAGTTGAATATAAATAGTGATACAGACAGAAGACAGGGAAATCATCTGATCAAAGGCTGTGAAGGTAGGATTTTTAAATATATATTTTTTAGTTTGACAGCACTACGAATGGAAACAACAGCTAAATGTTGTAAATCTGAAATATAAGCAAAATAGAAGATTTCGAAATCTGTAGGCTACATGTCTAATATGAGTTGCCGTTGTGTAACAATGCGTAGACTAGACACTTATGCAATAAAAAAAAACTTTCTAAAAGGAAAAATAATAAATGATACTGAGTAACCCCTAACGATTTTGCCTAGAATGAATTCTTAGAGATAAGAGTTGCTATTTTTAGGAATGCTTGGGTTTTTACAGTATTTATGAAAGGAAAAACAAACGGTAAAAACATTTATAGTAGGCTACTTTGTGTAAAAATGTATGGAACGTAAAACCAACATACAGCTAATAACCACAGGAAGTATTAAAAAATGACAGCGAAATAAACTTGTGTATAATGTTGCTGTAACGCTAACAAGTATTGTTACATTTTCAGGTCTGAATACACCATGGCATTAAGAACAGCTTTATCACGCCTGCTGTTGAACTCACAGCGATGTTCTCTGATCTCTGTGTCAAGGGCCCAGGGCACTTCAGCGCCTGCTGCATACGGTTCGATCACTAATTCAACATAACTCGGAATGATATCAGTTATGAGAACAAGAAAAGTAGACAAAACAGTAAACTTTTTATAGCAAACTATATATCTGTAAACTAAACTTATTTTACATTCCTTAGGCTAAACAATTTATCAAATGACAAAGTTATAAAATACGTGTCCTGATGTTAAAGCTTAGCATCTGCTTGATTGTGCTAATACCCATACCCTTTATTTTCCAGAGACAGAGGAGCAAGTGAAAATAACAACGAAAAGACGTAAATATATTTGTTTCATATTTTCTAATTTGTATTGTTTGAATTTGACATCATGTACTGTATGTGAGCTGAAAAAGAAAAACTTTTTGATGTATAGCTAAGGTGCATTTTAACTGGCGAGATGCTTTGGATCTGGAGGGGCAGCTCACAGAAGAGGAGATCATGATCCGAGACAGTTTCCGCACATACTGCGAGGAGAAGCTCATGCCCCGCATCCTCATGGCCAACAGGAATGAGAGTAAGTGGAAGAGCTAGTCACGTCTAATGGATCAGATCAGCAATCGACAGCCTTAATGCATAATTATTGGGATAGTTCACGCAAAATTTAAAGCTGCAGGCCGTAGTTTTTTCCTCTTTGTCGCCATCTCAGTTATTCGCGGAATTATTATCTTTACGTGGGTTGTACATCGGCATGAAACAGCGCGGATGAACACAATGTTTTGAGGCGAGAATGCCTGTAGTTCAGAATTCATATTCTCCATAATAGCTAAACGAGAAAGGCACAACAAAGGAAACCTCATAACGGTGTTAAGCAAACAATTGTGGTACTGTTAACTTACACGATTGAACTATTGAAATGTCTTACTTGTTCAGCAGAAAAAAAGCCGTCTCTTCTTCCGTTTCGAACCCCTTCAAAACACGGAGTTCACGCACCTTTCAAACGCCCTGCCGATGTTTATCCTTTTGTTCGCATGAGACGGTTGCTGTCTCTATTTTTCTCTAGCCACCTTAAATCCGAAGTATGAAGTCTTTTGGGTTTTATAACTGGTGAATCTCCAGTTGACACTGATGATTGTCGTTTGGACCTTTCTGGATCCGCCATGAGTTTAATTATGTAAAGTGCTGCGAGAAAAGGCTATAAATCTCCCACGTCAACATCCTCACGCGCAGTATAGCCGGCTAGCCGATACACTTTACTTCATGTGTACGGATGTGACGTAATGACGCAAAGACACGCTCGAATTTCCCGCGTAAATCCACCAGTACCACTGGAATTAAAATAAATATTACAAGCTAACCGGTTTGAATCGAGCTATGGCAAGCAGATAGTTTAAAACACAGGCTGAATATGTTTTTAATTTTTTAAATAATTATTTTGGATTATTTTTAACTCAAAAAAAGTTACCTACTTCTGCTCTTTCTTCCATCAATGACTTGTCCTCATTTCATTCCAAACCAATAACACTTCCGTTAATCTTTGGAACACAACTTTGCTTGATTCATATGGATTTCTTTTCTCTTCATGAGCATTTCAATCTGTCAGTTTTAAGTGAACAGACTTTCAATGGAGGGATAGAAATCACTCAGATTTCATTAAAAAGCTCTTTATTAGTGTTTTGATGATGAACGAAAGTTTGGAACAGCATGAGAGTCGTCATTTATTCACTCTCATGCTGTATACAACTGTATGTTGGTTTTACATTCCATACATTTTTACACAAAGTACTATACATGCGTTTTGTTTAGTTTGTTTAGCTTTTGTTTGTTTAACTTTTGTTTTTATTTCATAAATACTGTAAAATTCAAGCATTCCTAACAATTGCAACTCTTATCTCTAATAATTCTAGGCAAAATCGTTAGGGGTTACTCTGTATCATTTATTATTTTTCCTTTAGAAAGTTGTTTTCTATTTCATAAGGGTCTAGTCCATGCATTGTTACACAACAGCAACTCACATGTACAGATTTCAAAATCTTCTATTTTGCTTTGATCAGATGATTTCCCTGTCTTCTGTCTGTAACACTATTTATATTCAACTATTGGAGGAACGTGTCACATGCACAAATTGGAAGAACGCACCCTCCATCTTTTGTGTGGTTGTGTTTCATAAGGCCTTTGACTCTGCGTTATGTTTCATAATGTCTTTGACTGCGTTCACCCCACAATAACGTCAATAATCATTTTACACTACATAATTACATGCATCAATGATCAAAATATGGAAAATACTGACATTTAAAATTTTAAAGTAAATTTGTTTGATCATGCCACACACAAAATGGCTGATGACAACGTCCGAACTCCTGTGACATGTCGAAGGCGTTTGCGGCACCTCGCCCTCTGATTGGATGATTACAAGAGGCGTCTGCGCAGAGAGGATTAAAGGGAATTATCACAGAAACTTTTATTTGATTTGATTTAAAATGCCTAAAATTCAAATCCGTGGTTGTGATTTCTTCAGATTTCCATCGAGAGATTGTAAACGAGATGGGAGAACTTGGTGTCCTTGGGCCTACGATTCAAGGTAAAATCAGGTGTTGAAACCACAAACCACAGTCTTTTTATTAACTTAAGACCGTAATTTTGCTGTCCCTGAAAAACCCAAATCAAAAATGCCTGTATAATGTACAGTGTCTGATGTGTTTGTGTTGAAGGATATGGCTGTGCGGGCACTAGTTACGTGGCCTACGGTCTGATCGCCAGAGAGGTGGAGAGAGTGGACAGTGGGTACCGTTCAGTTATGAGTGTCCAGTCTTCGCTGGTCATGCACCCTATCAATGCATATGGAACAGAAGCACAGAAGCAGAAATACCTGCCTAAACTAGGTTAGTAAACTGATTAAACTGCTACAAAATTATTTACATAGTTCAACGTTCCCGTGGTGATGGAAAACCAGTAATATCAGTCATTTTAAAACTGAATTTAAAATAATAATTTATTAATTTCACTAACTCGTAAAATAGCGTAAAGTGTTTTTTTTACATCCTAATTATTCAGTGGTTAAAAATGACTGGATAAATCACAGAAATGCATTCAAAATGTCCCCACGTTTATTAGTTGCCCCATGTAATAGTGTCTCATTTAATAAAAAAAACTTAATTTATGTAATATTTTGTTTTGTGTCTTTCATTCTTCCCAGCTCTTGGAGAGATGCTGGGCTGTTTTGGACTTACAGAACCAAACCATGGGAGTGACCCTAGTGGCATGGAGACCAAAGCCAGATACAACCCCTCCAGCAGGACCTATACCATCAGCGGGGCAAAAACATGGTAAATGCCACCGAATAGTTTGCATAGTTCCGTTTAGTCAGGACTCAGTTGTCTTGCCTTGGACATTTGGACTGGCGTTAATATCACAAACATTTAGCTTGCTAAATTGTTTTAAAGTTCTGCAATGTCCAATCTCTAAACGATTCATTTTGTGAACTTGATCGATAGAGTCGTCAACAGCGTGGAGTTGCACAACGTGTCAGTATTTTATGTAAGGGTCAGTTCATCGGACGGTTTCTTATGTAAGAGATGTCATATCATATGAAGGCTGTGTACTAACGTCCAGATTTAGATTTTGTAACTTCACCCTCTACGGGGTGTTTGTCCCTTGCTGGTTTAGGAGGACACTGAAATCTGCTGACCATCTGTTTACTTAAGTCTCTATATGGCGTGAATCTGGCTTGAAGTCAGGTGTTTCTGTCTGAGCAGATTACATTTACAGGTTACATTTAATCATTTAGCAGATGCTTTAATCTAAAGCCACAGTAGTACCGCAATGAGTTTCAAGTATAAACTAGAGCTCCGAATGCCTTCATTTTGCAATCTAGTCCAATGAGCTATGTGTTATTATCAAATATTAAAATGAAACCTAAATTAAACCGTTTTTTTGTTATCTCTAAAATAAGAATAAAAAAAGTAAATTAAAATAAATTTTTGGACTCCAAAAACAAACTAAAATGAAATCATATTGTCATTTATCAAGTGACCTACCAGCCTCAGTTTTGTCACTTCACTGCCATTCACAAATCCTCTCCCGTGGCCTCATGGGATAGTAAAGTGTCACACTTCATAATCTCGCCGGAAGTAGCTGTTCATCCGGGTACTTTTTGCCTATTCTTTTATGAGTACTGTGAGTACTACTTTTGTCACATACTGTTTTTGGTGTACTATATAGTAGGGAAGTATGTGTTTTCAGATGCAGCCAAGGCAGAATATCCTTCTCCATTGCTTTTGTTTTGTTTTTTGTTCGAAGCAGTACTTTTCTTCTTCTATACATCTATACACGACTCAGTGCTGCCCTCTGACAGCTGGTAGAGTATAAAAAAGAAATTGTACTGCGCATGCGTCAGACTCGTCCATCCAGAGAACTGAATTCAAAACTATAATAACTCCACAATGCACCACATAAATCTTAAACGCACAACACCAGTGAATGATAATAAGCCTTCACTCCAACCCCTTTTTTTTTTTCTCTGAGCAGGATCACTAACTCCCCGTACGCTGATATCTGTGTGGTCTGGGCAAAATGTGAGGATGGCAAAGTGAGAGGGTTTATCCTGGAGAGAGGAATGAAGGGATTGAGTACCCCTAAGATAGAGGGCAAGTTCTCCCTCAGGGCATCAGCCACTGGGATGATCGTGATGGACGAGGTTGAAGTGCCAGAGGAAAACCTGCTGCCTCACGTGTCTGGCCTCGCTGTGAGTATGTTTGTTACTATTATTAATAGTGCATACTAAGCATCACTAGTAGTCTTCTGATCAAACATCCAACCCCTAAGTATGAAGACAGCAGACTCCCTGGCAACCACACAGATACATGACCACTGAAGTGGTTCATTTTAATCAGCTGATATATATGTTGATTTCTGTAGGGTCCCTTTGGCTGCCTGAATAATGCCCGTTATGGCATTGCATGGGGCGCTCTGGGTGCTGCGGAATTTTGTTTCCATGCTGCCCGCCAGTACACCATGGACAGGTGAGCGGATTAGCATAAGGTTATCAAATTAATATTTATAGTCATAACGTTCAAAATATGAAAAGTGCAATGGAGGAAATGCCTTAAAATTGTATTTCCATATGAAGTATTTGTAGAACTATATGAATGTGTTGTGCACAATTCGAGCTGACATGTAATGTATGAGGTTTTTTTGATGAACTTTTAGCATTAGCTGGGTTTTGCACTTCATTTTAATAGTCCTACAGTGTCAAATTAATACAAAAATATGTATTTATTATAACTGTAATAATGTTTTATAATATTAGGACTGATTTTGTATAACATATTGAAGTAGCATGTCCTACAGCAGGACAATGCAATCTCTGCTTTAATTTAATTAATTTTCATGTTAATATTTATTAATGTTTTTTCAGAAGAAGTAGTCCCTTATGCTCACAATGGCAGCATTTATTTGATTAAAAATACAGTAAAACAGTAATATTATTACAATTTAAAATAACTTTTCTATTTCAATATAATTTAAAATGTAATTTATTCCTGTGATGCAAAGGTGAATTTTCAGCATCATTACTCCAGTCTTCAGTGTCACATGATCCTTCAGAAATCATTCTTTAATATGCTGATTTGCTGCTCAAAAAAACATTTATTATTATTATCAATGTTCAAAACAGTTGAACATTTTTTTTTTTCAGGATTCTCTGATGAATATAGAATTTATTTTCTAAGAATTTTATTTTTAACTATTTCGTAACATTATAAATGTCTCTACTTACACTTTTGATCAATTAAATGAATCATTTTTGAATAAAAGCATTAAAGGTTGTATCAGTCATTTCACATTCATCTAATCTTTCCTAACGATCCGCTAGCTGCCCGCCCCATAAGCATGCCGTCCAAAAACCGCATCTCTGTAGGCAGCCTAGGCTCTGAGATCTGCACACAAAAACAAATGGGTACAACCACCACTCAAAACCAAAACAAACAGTGTTTCAACCAATCACCGAGAGGGGCGGGTGTTGCTCCGACTTCGCGTCCAGCCGTGCACGAGCGCAAAACCTCACAACACCCGCCCCTGTCGGTGATTGGTTGAAACACTGTTTATTTTGGTATTGAGTGGTGGTTGTACCCATTTGTTTTTATGTGCAGATCTCAGAGCCTAGGCTGCATACAGAGACGCGGTTTTTGGACGGCATGCTTATGAGGCGGGCAGCTAGCGGATCGTTAGGAAAGATTAGGTGAATGTGATCATTTATGTTTCAGCCTTTTTTGGGCCTGAAATCACTGATACAACCTTTAATATCTTTAAAACGACAACAAAACAAATCTTACCAAACTTTTGAAACAGAAGTGTATTTGAATGATTTTCCCATTGTAGAATCCAGTTCGGAGTTCCACTGGCCAGAAACCAACTCATACAGAAGAAGATGGCAGACATGTTGACCGAGATTACGATCGGGCTGCAGTCCTGTTTACAGCTGGGTAGACTCATTGACCAAAAGAAGTGAGTCTTCCTTCTGTCTTTATACATGTTTAATGTGTAACAGGTTATGTAAAACATTTCAAGGAGTGCAGAGCTTGTCAGAATACACCTCTGCTGTCTCATTCCAAAAGAATCCTGTAGCTCACCGAATCTTCTCGCACATTTCTCCAAAAGGCAGTCGCCAGAGATGATCTCCATGCTAAAACGTAACTCCTGCGGGAAGGCCCTGGACATCGCCCGGCAGGCCAGAGACATGTTGGGAGGAAACGGCATAGCAGACGAATACCATATCATACGCCACGTCATGAACCTAGAGGCCGTCAACACATACGAAGGTGCAAAGAGAAGGAAAATAGTTTTGGTTTCATTTTAAAGTGCCCCTATAATGCTATTTTAAAGATTCCTCATTTTGTTTTAGAGGTCTCCTACAATAGGTTTACATGCATCCAAGGTCAAACAACACTTTAGTTTTCTCATAATATACATTGCAGAATCACCCCTTTTCTCACAATGTCTGAAATGGTTCAATCAAGGATCCAGTTTCTAAAACCTTCCTTTCTGAGAGCCTACTCTTCTCTGATTGGTCAGATGGCCCAGTCTACTGTGTATCAATTCATCCTTTGGAAGTGCAACACAACCCTTCCTCAGCTACAACTACAGCGTTTGAGGGTCGAAGTAGACGTTGTTCGCAGGCAGCCAATGAAGACCATATGCTGGCATTTTGCAAGTTTATTACAAACCTACATAGTAATGAACAGGAATAAAACTGGAATTACTGACGGCTCATTTCAGGCAGTTCGATCTTTGAAATTTTCCAGACTTCTTACATTCACAAACAGCTATATTACACACTGCATGAAAGGTATTGTCTGAGAAAGCATAATTGGGGCACTTTAAATGAAAGCTATATATTTGGCCAGCAGAGGTCAGAATAGGCTTAAAGCAAAGACAAGAATGAATGACTGTGAGAGGGCGTATTAATAACACAATATTTTGCTTTTCACAGGCACTCATGACATCCATGCTTTGATCTTGGGCAGAGCCATCACTGGACTCCAGTCTTTTACTGTTGGGAAATAAACCCATATTTCTCTCTTAACATGGACTTTTGCGTCTGTCTCTGCAATAAGGGAAACTCTTTATCAACATCCATCCATAAGTGCTTCTATATGCACTTAAATCTTTTGCTTAGTAAATGGGTCCAAACTCACATCTGCTCTCTCTGTGGTCACATGCATGTCTGCAAAGGTAAATATATCTTCTCTAGGGTATGGTTTGACATGCATTAATATGTCATGTTACAAAGACTGTTGCATTATGAAACGGTTCATAATGTTTTCATAAAATTAATTATTGAAAGCCATTTCTCCACATTATTCATTTGAACTAAATGAGAACTAAACAATAAGAGATAATTAATAGCAGTTTCAAAATACTTTTAAGTGCTTGCACTTTAGAGATCCAGTGTGACCCACTGATCATTGTCAATGACTCTTCTTAATTTTGTTGTATTTATTAAATAAAGTGCATTCATTCTGAATAAAATCTCATTTGTTTTATGAGTGTTTTATATGCATCTGCGAGTACATCTTTTTAATAACAGTTAAACATCATAGTTTTTGTAATTATGTCCGTTTTAATAATAGGTTATAATATTATTATAATACGTTTCCACCCAAGTATCAGCAAAAAAAAAAAAAAAAGATTTCCTCAATAACACTTAAATTATTAATGATTTTACATTAGGCTACATAGTATTTACCAGGTCATTCGGGAAAATAAAAGCATAGGCTATTTACCCCCAATAATTAAGTTAATAATTAGAAATAGCCTACGTGAGAATGTTTCTAATGTATCTTTTACTGCCTTCATGTGCTATCGGAATTATCGTAAATAGCTACTAGTTACCTCGTGAACAAATGGATATGAATGCCCTCAAGTCAAAATTTGAAATGCGAAGAGCTCGTAACCACGACTTCAGAAGTGGGAAGTAGGACATTTCCGATAGCACATGAAGGCAGTTACAGTATAACATCTATCTAGAGCAGGGCACGATTTCTGGTTGACCTTGACTGACCCGTGCGCGCGCCTTGATGAGATTTAAGTGATGACGCGTCAAATCCACCAATCGTCTCGCTGTCCGAGAAAAGATCATGACCGGTCGATGGTGTGAGATCTTCAAACCTCCAACACTTACATCACAGTCCATCTGCCCATCTAATCAGAAGAAAATACTTAGGAGAATAGCTGGTTTGAAATCGCGTTCTTGAGTGTCCCGCTTTGTTTTACGGCTCCTTAAACTTTGGAAGTACTTTAACTATAGCCTATACTTGAATATTTTCAAATGACATGATGCACCGCGTCTACTCACCGACAGATTTCCCGTAACTTAAACTGCCTGCAGGACAAGCAAGACACATTTTGGAAGTGGAATATATAGGCTATCTTTTCTTCTTTTGGTGAAATTACAAGCCGTGTTCGATAATGAACCCTGTGAATATTAGCAAATTGAACGCCTCCATCTACGGGGATCACGCATCTCAGTATGCGGGATATGAGTATCCGCTGTATAAGGACTACAAACCTCCAGCCCGAGATCTCATCCAGCTCCCCAAAGCCTTGCTCTACCTGATGATGGCCGCGGTGGTGGTGGTCGCTGTCGCTTATGCCATTGTGGGACATTTAATTAAAGACCTCGCTTTAGACATCTTAGGTAGGCTAAATCTTGCTTTGATTTGCTCACTGTTAAAAGTGGTCGACAAGTTTGCAGATTGTGCTTGTTAAGTAATGTGGTTGTCCAGTATCAAGGTGATAAAGTACAAAATATTATAAATATTGAATTATTTCAAAAGATTACAGAAATTATACAATAAATATAGTTAAAAATGAAGCTAAACTGTATTTAGACCACCATTATGGCAAATTATTTAAGTTAGTTTTTAGAAAATGCTTTGCATCGTTTGTTTGCAGATACCATTTAATTTGTTATTTGATATTGATGTAGTTATTTTTAAGTGTGCTATTATAGACCTGCTTATCTCAATCTCATCCAATAAGCATATGCTGAAAAGGGTGATTTAAAAAAAAAAAAGTGATAGGCCTATGTAATTTCCTACTGTCATTTAACCTTGTGCCTCCTTAGGGACATTTTTGGCCTTTTCAGTTTTGTTTCTTTGATCACTTTGCCTGTGTTAATGCTAACTGCATAAAATTTGGCACAGGTGTGTATTTTTATTGTAATTTTACTATTTCACCACTAATTCCTTAAAAAATATATTTTTTTGCACTAGGTACACATACTCCCTCTCAGGGCCTTTTGGACAAAAATGGCCCCATTGAAACTCTTTTTTTTTTTAGGGCCATTTAACTATAAAATTATGCAATATTTGTTAAGGGGCTTTTATTCTGTTGGCAAGGCTTCAAAATGTACATAAAAAAAAAAAATCAGATGGTGCCACTTTTTTCAGGTTTGGTCTATAAAGCAAATTCTCACTTTATTCCTGTTTCCTACTTCTGCATAGAGGCAATTGGATCTATAACTTTTTTTTGGGATTTACTTTTTTTTTTTTTACTTCAGTAATAATCTGCCAAGGGTCTTTTAAATGATACTAAACTTAAGTCTGTGATCCAAGCCTCACATTTTTATGACAGTTTTTTGACATGGACATTTGTCCTCTATGGAGCTATGTGTAACTTTTTTTTAAATGAGGCACAAGGGTTAAGCATACAGTCTAAAACATGACTGTTTAGTTGGTGTGTATATCTGTCACGGGTGTGTGTAGGCAGAAGAAGACGAGGAGATCAGAATTTCCAATAACAATAAACTTTACTTACAATTAAACTCACAGGGTATAAACAGGCAGACAGTACACACTCAGGTGATAACAAGGTAGAACGGACAGGAACTGACTGACCAGAAAGGAACTAAATACAGATAGTAACGAACAGAAGCCAGGTGAGACAGATGACAATAAACAAGGCACAGGTGACAATGATGATGACAGGCAGGTGTGTAAACATGAGGAATGCTGGGAAGTGTAGTGAAGAGGCGGAGACAAGACAGACTGTGACAATAATATAATTTATCAGGCATGAATCATGAGAGAAACACAGATGAAATAACTTCTTCAGTTGTCAGGTTGCATTTTTTTTTAAATCCCCATAGATAGATAGATAGATAGATAGATAATGTGGCTAATATGGCTAAATAAATATGGCTAATAAATAGTGTATTGCTATAAAATGAAGCTTAATTTAGGACCATTTTACATCTTTGCATTGTGATTTTATTTTCATGATACTTGGGCACCTTCCCCACAGTTTTCATTGTCATCATGTAAAAAGAAAATATGAAGGGAAAAAATAGATGTAATGTAGGCCTCCTATACATAACATTTCTACATATTTTTTTTCATTGTAATTAAAAAAAATCTGTATTTAAGTAATGAGACAAAAAACAAACATCTTGACACATTACAATAATGAGAATTTGAGAAAAATGTGCTCTAAAATAGGCTTCACTTTCTTATATATTTTTTCTGTTTACGTTTTTCTTGAGATTCACACATATACTTGCTGTGTATTTTCAGAGTGGGCTTTGGGTCCAGACGAGGAGATCTTGAAGGCCAGCAGTGAGGCAGGTGATGATGGTTCAACACACATGCCACCAGTCCTCACACACTCCCACCCCAACGCCTTCCACGTTTGGGATCAGGATGATGTGGTCATCCCCCTCTCTCTGGATCACAGCCCCCAGGCCAGCCCTCTTCTGGCTGCCATCCCATTTATTCCTCACTTCTTTCCCTCTCCTCACAGTGTGGTCAACAGCCCCGCACTGCCCCAAACTCATCATGGGGAAAACAAGAGCCCCACCAAGACCCCACATGAGGCCTACATATTTCCTTGACCCAAAATTAGAGGACATAGCTCCACTCTCTCACAGGTATCATTCCACGAGAGAAGAGATGGGACTGATAAAGTTTGAACTACAGAACAATGGCTCACTCTAGATTACAGTCTAAGACCAATTCAGTCTTAAAATAATAGTTCACCAAGAAATAAGAATTTTAAAACCACCATTTTCCATAAAACAAAATATTTTCCTTTTTGGATGAAGAGAATACTTTATTTTGATGGTCCACTTTAGACATTCTACTAACTATAAGTAACTTTGCAACTACATGTCAACTAACTCTCATAGAGTATTAGTAGACTGTCTGCTTAATATCTGCTAACACTTTATTTTGATGCTCCCCAACAGACACTACTGACTAAGTAACTTTGCAAGTACATATCAACTTTTTCTTCTAACCCTAACACCTAACCCTAACGTAACACCTACTAATACTCTAACTAATACTCACCTACTAAACAGTTGGTTTCAATTTAATGAGAGTTACTTATAGTAGAATGTCTAAAGTGGACCATTGAAATAAGCTTAAATCCCTCTCTTTAAATAGAGGAACTAAAATGTTTTGTTTTTCTGTTCAACGCCCAATGAGGGTGTTGTTGGTATTTACCACAGTACCCCATGCTTTTCAGTTTGACTGCAAAAGCTGGGCCTTGTCCTGTGGAGCATGTGAGGATGAGTAGCCTGTTCTTAAAATAAGTGCTGTTGACCCTAAACGACCTCAATAAGCGGAGAGCCATGCCGGTCCAAGCCGCATTACCTGCCCGGTAAAATAAGGACAGGGTGAAGACACTGCACGATCACGTCTGTAGGATTGTGCCAATTCAGGAGCAGCCTTCATCCTGAAGCCAAAATATATCCTCAGGACATGTTTGAACTTTTGGGTCATTCAGTTCAACTCAGGATATCCAGCATCCTGCAGTTTATGGATTTGCACCTTCTGTGCAAGGGGGATCCATTGCCTATTTGGAAACGAGTAAGACTAAAACTGTGGCCAGTGAAACTGGATTGTATTCGGAATCCAACATCTTATTTTCAAGGTGCACTAAGCAAAGGCTCTGTTTACACCTGGTACTAAGATGTGTTTTGGTCGATCGGATCACAAGTAGACGAGGGCGACACATTCCCTTTTACACCTGGTGTTAATCCATCTCTTTTGTCTACTTTTAACCACTTCTGTCCTGATTTCTTCGAGGGGAGGGACTATGGGCGGTAAATGTTTCAAATCATTCGATCCAATGGACAAAATAAGCTCACGCAATTTACATGTGACGACGGAGACGACGATACAGAGAGCATCAGTTTTTGTTTCTGCTCTGACGCTCAGGAATGGCGAGAGAACATTGAGCTTGGTACGTTTGTCTTCTTCAAACCAAACTTTGGACTAAGGTTAAATCCCGTCTTGCTAGAGCGCTTCCCATGTTTACACATGAGGTCAGTAGGTGGAGAGTAGATGGTCTTTTGTGGCTGTTCGAACACATGAGCGTTTACACTACGAAATCAATCCGGTCTAATGTGTCTTCTACTACTTCTGGAAGAAGTCGAAAGTGGACAAGCTCAAAATGTTTTAGACCCCGTTTACACCTGTATTTAGCGTCGTCCACTTGTGATCCGATCAACCTAACCGCATCTTAATACCAGGTGTAAACAGGGTCAAAGGCTCTGTTCTAACCTTTTTGCTATTTTTCCTCCAATGTACCCTATGTATTGTTGGAGTGTGTTTAGACTCCAAAATTAAAATTAACACTTGCAGAGCACCTAATGCAAGTAAAAATGTGGATTTTATGTAAAAAAAAAGTGTAATATTTATTACATTAAACTTATATATATACCTGGCCATTGACAAGTGTAGCAAAGCATTACTTTTGAACCCTGGTGTGTTACAGCACACTCTTTTCCATGCATGTGTGTCTCTCCTATTTCAGTCATGTTTAATGTTCTGAATGTAATGCTAAGCTTTGGCACCATTCGAGGATCAGCTTAACTGACTAGATGGTCAAGAGCAAGAGTTAAAGTGTTTAGTAAGGATGTTATCAGATTACTCTCCCCTTTTTTTTGCCCTGTGAGTTAAACCCGAGTGACAGATTTAGCAAATCACACCCTCTCACATTTTATCCATATCTATATATAGTGTTGGAATTTTTTTTTTTTTTTTTTTTAATGTTGTCTATGTCATGGTTTCCTCTCTTGTAGAATTCAAGTTATTTTATTCATATTTACAAACGTTTTCTGTATAAATACTCTGTACTTCTTAATCTTTGGATTTACATGACATTTGAGTGCTGGTGACCTCACCTGTTTAGATAACTGTCGCTGACCATTATTATTATCAAACTGCATTTGTGATGTTGAAAATGTTCATATACTTGACCTCATTCAAAATATAATTATATTTTATTTTCCTGTTGTTAATTTTAAATTTATCAAGGATTCAAACAAATGATCTCTTCAAAACCTCTTCTTTGTAGTGAAAGAATATAGGGACCAAATGCAACATAACTTGCTCAGAAAGCAATATGATGGTTAAGGACAATTAAACCTATTAGTTACCGGTAGTAGTTCATGCTTTAATGTCCCAGGCAGGAAATCACCCTGCAGGTGGGTAGAGAAAGCTTAGCGTTACACTAATACTAAAGAGCCACTTAAAACTGCAAAATGACCTGGTCGCCCTCTCAGAGTTCAGACCCTTATTAGCCAAATAGCAGTTTAGTGCAACAAAGAACAAAAAGCTATAAATATTGACCTGCTCAAAATGTTATGGAAAGTATGCCAATAAAGGCATCATGAATGTTTAGTTTCACTTTTTTTGGGGGCTTGTATATAGGAGCTAAAACATCATACAAAATAGTTTCCTTTCAAACCCCTTGCAAGGCTTTATATAATGCTAAAAGCTAAATTAAAAAGGGGCCGCACATGTAAAGGACTTTGCCAACTGTTAAATCAGGGTTTTGGGAATAATAAAGATTTGACCAGCTTGAATTGAGGACAGGGACAGTCACAGCATGTGCAGAAAGGCTTAGGGCTAGCATCCTGACTGCCAAGGATATTATGTGAAGGCTGGGATTCATCGGATTAAATCATGAAGCTTAAAAATCACACCATTCTTTAAGCACAATTCCCCTAAACAAATTATATACACACACAATACAACATCAGTTAGAGCCTGTAGGTTTCCTTGTAAAAAGTCCCATATTTACACACATATTTCTAATTATATATGTGGTGAAGATAAGCACCCTTCAACGAAAAAAAAAAAGAAAAAAAAAATTCCTTTTTTTAATATTAGAAGCAAAAAGATCTCCTGAGGGTTATTTTAGATTAGTCTGGCTTAAAGGTGAAAGCAAAGCATGTGCTAGTTTAGATGAAAAGGGATTTTTCCCAGTCAACTTCAATCAGCTATGATTCTGTCAGGTTCACACTGCAAGCATTGGATTCTGATCGGTTCAGTCAGATACGGCTAGCATGTGCCCAACTTTGTGGAAGAAACAGGATCAGGTTTTATACAAGGCCATTTAAGTTTGCATTAAAGGGCCAACCAAAAAAAAAACGCAACAAGCCAGAACACCCAAACAACTGCAACTTGACCCATGGCCCATTGATCTAACCCAAGACAGGCCACTGCATTATTAGTTGGCCAGTTTTAAAAATGGTATAATTAGGTTTTACAAAGACCATCCTGAGTGTTTGGAATTAGGAAGTATCACTACCAGAAAAGCAAAGTTATAAACACATTTAACAAATACACTATGGCAGGGATGCTTAAACAAAGCCACAGAGTAAAACTTGGCATGAACACTAGTGTTGACAATCCTAGAGGAAAAATAAAATCTGAGAAGCAGGACCAACAAAGGGAGTTTAAAAGGAGTTTTAATCACTTTAAAACACTTACAGGTCTTCAAAACAAACATTTAAAACTTAGAGAAGCATTTAAGACTCAAAGTGCACTATTGAATCAAGTATTTTATAATTTATAGCATTATGCTAAAAGACCGGGGTCGAAATCCCTTTAAAACTGTATAAAAACAATAACAACCTTAATCATCCTCTCTGGAAATCTCATCACGCCTTTTAAGAACAGCTCTGTAAAGAGAGGTTCCTCTAGCCTGGATAAAAGTAACAGTCAGCTGTTTCTTGTCGACCTCCACGTGAGCAAAGCCACCCAAGGTACCAGCGTCACCATTGAAGAACTTGAGGTAGCCTCGAGGAACCTTGTTGCGGTGCCGCACGTCGGGATCCATGAAGTTACCAGCTCCACTAACCACATAACCGATACCAGACTCCTTGATGTACTGAAAAGGCAGAGTGGAGGCAAGTCAGATATCTTGAACTAAACTTAATCAAAAGGGTTCTTGTATACCTACTTGTAGATTGTGATCATGGCCACACAGGTAAGCAGTGGCCTTGTACTTCTTAAGCAGTGGTCTCAGTCCCTTTAGCAGACAGTCGGTTGGTCCATGCTCTGATATGGACCACACTGGATAGTGGCCAGCAACCAGGAGATAGTCGGCCTTTGACTTTGCCAAGCGTTCCTGAAGCCACAGCAGTTGTCTATTGGCCTGAACACCACTTCGGGGAGCTCTGGGCTGCTGGTCAAGGAAGTCATCAGAGTTGCCACACAACAACACAGTGTCCAACATAATGATGGTTAAAGTGCGGTCTGTTTGAGGAATGCGGAAGTTAATCTCATAATAGTAGTATGGAAAGTTCCTGTGAGACAGAATTAATGTTAAAACAGCCTATTTGGACAAGAACAGGGTGTTTGCCAATTAACACTAAGCCAAATTAACATTAAGCACAGCTGCATTAACAGTAGAATAGCATAGCAAATTGGCTTATGATCCAGGAAACCAAACTCAATTAGACATGGAGACCTAGATATGTTGGCTCACGTACCATCTCTTTGACTTTTGGCTGTACTCAATCTGAGCAAGGACGTTTCCTGCATGGTCGTGATTGCCAGCAATGACGTACCATGGAATATTAAGAGAATCCTGAGTGTAGACGTCTTCAAACGTGACCTACAAAGAGCATATGGGACCGTGGCCTACATTAGACTACACTCATTTGCACTCTCTAATCCCAGCGCACAACTAAAAATGGCCACACCAATACTCAACCACTTGTGAGAAACTAGCATTTAACAGTTCAACAGTAGACATGCTTCAACTCACAAAAACCCTGCATTTACAAAACTAAGACGATCTAAACTCCCAAAGCCAAACCTGGAATCTAGGGTCATTGACGTCACGGACGCCCTTATAGTAGAAGTTGTCACCAAGCGCTAAAATGAAGTCTGCGCCCATCTGGGAAGCAGATTTGGCCATCATGCGGGCAGTGGCCTTCTCTATGGGGGTAACATAGGGAGGATATGGCAGTCCACCCCAGTCCCCCAAAACTAGGAATCTGATGGATGACTTGTTACCTGATTGAGGAAAGAAAAGGGCATGGATGTAAACACTTGAGAGGTTACAGATAACCATAATACCAAGGTTTGGGACAAAACATCATTAAGCATCTAACAAATACTCACTTCCTTTAGCTTCCAGGTCAATGAATGAGGAGTTATAGCAGAGGACCCCAGGGAGAGTAGTTAAAAACACCAGCATTAGTGGTGACGCCATCTGTATGGAAAGAGAGTTTGGAATTTGGAAAGAGCATATGAAGTTCACTACCCAATTCCCGCACATGAACTGAAACACAAAACTCAAGCAATCTCATGTTGAAAGAAACCACATACACCAGCAGCTTTTTGCTCTTTGAGAGTCCTCTCTCTACACCTCATTACCATTCTGCAGCATTACCACTGTATTTATATCATTCTGATCTTCAAAAAGCCACGCCCTGATTTCAATTACAGCTGTTTTCTTTTACCTTGATGATCAACTTGACCAATGGGATTGAGGAAACCCTGAAGCTGAATTTTAAATAGCAACACAAATAAAGGTGTGATATAACTATTTTATTTCATGGTCTCAGAAGTGGTCAGAAGGGTATTTTCAACATGAAATGTTCAGAAAAATGCAGACTACAGATGATCAGGTCAAAGAACATGTAGACTTACCCATAAAGTGCTTAACACAGTAGAACTAACAGTCATTTGATAACCTTAGATCATTACAAACCAATCACCAGAATGAATCACAGTGAAGAAGACTTGAGTGACATTGATTTTTTACTCAACTGTATGATTTAAATGTACATCTTTCTATCCAGGAGACTCACTTGTTGTTGAGACCAGTGATCTCCCGGCTGTGAATAAAACTTCATTTCTGCAAAGAGTAACTTGGGAGTCGTGTCAGATATATGCTGCGCTGATGAGGAATAGACGGACTAAAGATTCTAAGCTCAAAAGACAAAAAAAGAAACGACTCAAGTGTGTTTGAGGTAGAGATAGTAGCTTCTTGATAGGACTTATACTTCAGGGAAGTATTGGATTGTATAGTAATTCAGGGAATTACCTCGAGATACAGTATGTAGTATATTATTTTATTATATTTACAAATGGAAGTTGTTTGAATTACCTCAAGTAATTCAGATTTACTTGACAAAGATAAGACTTTACATTAACAAAGAGCCATTTTTCTTAGTGTGAAGAACATTTGAAATCTAATCTTAAGAACTGTTTTCCACTGTAAAGAACCTTGTGCAATGGAAAGGTTCCATGGATGTTAAAAGTTCCTAATTGAACTACAGACGGCAATAAAATACCTAGCAGCACACTACTCTTAATTTTTTTAGTTTTTTTTTTTTTACCATATCTGTAGTATGCTATTCTGAATACACAGACATGTAAACATGTACATATATACAATTTCTCAATGATGTGAAATACGAAATACCGTTTTAGTTTAATTATCATTTAAATGGTATAATTCAAACAGAAAAAGTGGAACTGCATCCTAAAATTCACCTGACTAAACTATAACTGAGAAATAGACAATAGATTTGTGGTTTTTAAAACACTATGGCTATATAAACTTTGACATTATGATTATCCAGTGTAGATAAATAAGACTCACAATGTGTGGCTCAGTCCTTGAAGTATCCTTGTGTGAGTGATCCCTCCACTGGAAGCTCTGTTTCCTCTCATCCACTATATATCAGCTCCCATATAGGGATGGGTGTGTGTGTGCATGTGACTTAACCATGCAGAAAAAGCATGTTCCTACTGATTCAATGACCACAGACTCATGTGACAAATACATTTGTTTCAAACACACACAAGATTAAGGTTTCCACTTTGGCATTATTTCTGTTCTGTTTTTCTGTTCCGTCCCCATTCAGATGTCTGAAACAACCATATAGACCATGAATGCTGTTTAAATCATATCAAGTTATTTACACAACCCATGAAAAGTTTTGTGACTTTTAGTTCCCATCAGGTTTGAGGCTATATGCTAGTTGACAAAATGTAGAGCATCAGGCACAGACGTTTGGTGACGCAGTCAGCGTTCCAGTTCATCCCAGAGGTGTTCAGGTTTTGTGCTGGTCAAGTTACTTCACACCAGTCATATGGATTTCGTTTTGTGCACAGGATCATTGTTAAGCTGGAATAGAAAAAGGGCCCTCACAAAGTTGAAAGCACAGAATTCTCTAGAATGTTATTGTATGGCATAGGATTAATAACTGTCCTCATAAAAATAACTGGAAGAGCATATCTGTTAATATCTTATATCTGTTGAGGGATAAGAAGTGTCCACATACTATTCAGTCAGTAAGCTACTGAGTAAACATTTTATATTTCAAATTAAAATTCATAAAACGACTAACCTTATATTTTCATCCGACGCACACTTCAATAATTAACCATGTAAAGCCTAACCAGACTTTTGTTTTGCTTTTTTAAAGCAAGTGTTCATTGACCTTTTAGACAAAAAAAGTTTCCATATGTTTTTGATTGAGTATAAATCAGGCTTTAAAGGCTGCTAAGTATGATACAGGAAAATATATAGCTCATAATTTAGGCCCAAACTATGATTTTTTTTTACATGTAGCCAAAAAGTTAAATGATGGGGATAGAAACATAAAATGCAATGTAATACAATGATAAATAAGAGATGTAAATAAAGTTTGCAAAAGCCTGAATTATCCCGTTTGATACATTTGAACAATTTAATAACAAAATGATTTATTGATAATCAAATTGCTTCAGTCCAGTAAGTGTTCATCTTGAATTGTTACTAATAATATAAAAGTTATGCTTAATCTCTAAAGGTTTCACAGCACAGGTACAGTATACCACGACCCAACGGGTGGGGTTTATATTTGGTAAAAAAAAGTATACAAGAGTAGGTATGAACATGTCAAAAGAATCAAGAAAGCAATTAAAAATAGAAAAAAAGGTTTATTTCTGCACAGGTCAAATATATGACTTACAACATCCACCTCAGAGAACAACATATCCTGTACTTGCCTATTTAACAGTGAACAGCTACATTCTACATAAAAGACGATACCAAGATTAAACCGAGTAACTCAAATCAAACCTCTTAAAACTCCAAACAAGGGACAGCTTGAGTGGTTTCAGGGAAGTAAACAACAAAGTCTGTTCATTCTATTGTCCACATTCAGTCAAAAAAACTAAAACAAAACAACGCTAACCTTTTAGAGGCAAAATAAGAGGATGACTATAAATATACCTTTGGGGAAAAACAGAATTGTGTGACAGTTCCCATTTGAGTCACACCAACCATTCAGGCACAGACAGAACTTCCACCATCCTGAAGAATTATTTCCTGAAACTAGTGGTGAATCAAAACCATGCTAATTCAGTTACCGAGGTGCAGTTCAAACAGCAAAAGTAACACAAACAGTATAAAATCTCAAAAGGTTTAGAGAGTCAATGTTTCAACTCAGTAGGCTATAGAATTACAGAAATGACTTTTCAGTTATTTGAAAAAGCATCTGTACATCCTCGAGCTGGGAGAGCAAACGGAACATTTATCTGTACGTGTAGTCTGTGGTACTGGCTCCACTGCTGTAGCCGCCCAGGTTGGGGTAGGCGCTCTGGGTGAAGCTATAGCTCTGATTCGTTGTTCCAGGTGGCCCGAACGCTGCTGTTCCAGGTGGTCCACTGTATGCTATTAAGAAGAAATCAAGATTTTCAGACAGTTCTGGCTTCAATTATTACACAGCATGTCAGCACTGAAACTCACCTGCATAATTGAAATCAGGTGTTCCTGCCATACCCATGCCAGTCCCTTGATATCCATAACCGTAGTCTGGTCCAACAAGAGGAGCTTGTTGATTTGCTGTTTTGCTCTGGTTTTGATTCTGATTCTGGATCTGACCCGGGCCCTGATTGAGGGGTTTTTTGAATTGTGAATAGGATTGGGAGTACTGATTATAATAGCCAGTCATCGGTGGAGGGACAGCCTGGTAGGTGGCCGCGCTGATGGCAGCTGTTGCAGACGGGTCCTCCTGGGGAATCATAGGTGTGCTGGAGTTGGTAACAGACACGACTGGGGTCAGTCCAGCAGTAGTGGTGGAGCCTGAAGAGACAAATGGATAAAGTTGTTCAGTAGACATCCACATTAGAGGACCAGGCAATATGCCTATAATGACAAAAAGCGTTGATCATCTCCTAACAAGGCCACATATTAAGGTCTGTGTAGATTAGATAGTAAGCAAACAATCAGTTCTTGTAATCAATGTATGAAATGCAGGAGAAGTGGGCAGGAATAAAGATCTGAGAGACTTTGACAAGGGTCAAATTGTTATGGCAAGGCGACTAGGTCAGAGCATCTCGGTGCCAGATACCTTCAGGGATCTTGTAGAGACCATGCCTCGGCGGGTAGACGCTTTTTTATTTTTTAGAAACTAACAAGCAAGAGGAGACTGAAGCATTTAATGATGTTAGCGTACCTGCAAAATTGCCAGTATTAAATCCTCTGCCTCTACCTCTGCCTCTTCCTCTACCTCGATTACCTGTGTTGTAAGGTACTCCAGCCATACCATAGCCCTAAAGAGAAAGAAAATAGATATTTTCTATTTATATAAATTTTTTTTTTTTTTTTAACAAAAGGACAAAATAAGATTAGACAAAAGGCTAAAAGAAGCTCCATGAAAACATGTTGTCTTTACCATAGGAGGAAATCTCTTTTTCTTGAGTGGGTCTGCAGGAGAACCTTCTGGAAAGAGCTGTTCTAAAGCTGCAAGTGCTGCGTTGGCTTTGGCTAATTTCTTATTTGATCCAGAGCCCTGGAATTTCTGCCCATCAACCTCCACCTAAAAGAGGGAAAAACACATGCACATAAAATATGCATAACTGAAAGGTTGTTTAAAGCGAGAACAGCCGGAAAACATGTCAAAGGAGTAGATTTTAGCAGCAGTACTGTCCTCATGCTTATTCAAGGAAATCGTCATGAGAAACGGGATTGAGGGCAACGGAAGGAACTTAAATAATATAAATAAGAATATATTGCAGAATGATTGCACAGTTGCTTACAGTCTGAACTGGGGGTTGAATGACAGGAATATAAAGATATAGGTTTTGTAGCTGCAGTGCATTGTTTTCCACGAGTGAATGCAAACATAAATGTATAATATTTTATAAAAGTATTTTAAATTAAAGTTATGGCATACCAAAATAAAATGTATGACAAGCTTTGTAATCACTTACAATGCATATCCAGCTTCATATGGTAAATAAAAATGGGAAGAGGTGTTCTTGTAATACTGAGTCACTATAATAAGTGATTTATAAAAAGAGCTGTCGAGTTTGGTAGGAAACCTCAGGCTTCTGTCATTCATCATTATGTATTTACGTCATATCAAAGAAAACAAGTTCTAGCTACACACAATTTCAGTGTATCTTTAAGAATATAGGATTTAAAAAAAAGACGCTTGAAACATGGAAAATATTGAAACAATTTATTCACATAACATATACTGTTGAGTTGCTCAAGTTGTCTTTGACTGACTGGGTTCCTAGAGAAAAGGGAAAAAAGCTCCGGTTTAATATCGAATTATTGGACATATGACGAGGGATTTGTGTCGATCTACCATTGATGAATTACTGCTAATATTTGTTTTGAAATTTTCTTTAGTGTTTATATATTTGTTTTCTGTTGCAGATAATTGAAAGGACATATGTTGCCTGCTTTTTCATTTGAGCAGCAGGGAACAAAAAAAAATAAAAAACAAAACAATATATTTAGTACCATGTAATTTTACTGTCTGAATTATTTTCTTGTATTTGTTGTTGTTTGGTTTGTTGTTGTAATAATTTGGGAGATTTCAAACTTTTAAATATTTTTTTAGCCTCTTATAGCCTCTATTCTTCCCCATTAAAGGTATGCAGGGCATATAAAACTAAATTTACCTTCATTATTTTGATTATACAGCAAGTGATGAATCGAAAATTTCCCCCCTTTCCACTTTTTATTCATTTTATACATAATTTATTCCTGTGATGACAGCTGAATTTTCAGCATCATTACTCTTTAGTGTCACATGATCCTTCTAAAATCAAATATGCTGATTTGATGCGCAAGAAAATTCTATATCAATGTTGAAAACAGTTTTGCTGCTCAGTATTCTTGTAGAAACAGTGATATATATATATATATATATATATATATATGTATTTTTTTTCTTTCTTTCATAATTCTTTGATGAATAGAACATTCAAAATTACAGCATTTATTTGAAATAGAAATCTTTTGTGTGAAAGTGTATAATACACTCCAAGCATAGCAGACTGATTTTGCTGTAACCATGCACTATACCATTGCTTCCCCACTAGGTACCACCCAATATGTCTTTGCAACCCATCATCACTAGCTTTATTCAACATGTCTAACCTCAATGGTGAAGGTCTTGTCATTGAAGCGTCCCTTGACAGAGACAAGTTCATATTTCAGACTTCGCCGCTTCTCGTTGAGCTCCATGACAGGATTCTTGCCATGTTTGGTGAGGATGGGTCCACCCTGCAAGATGAAGTGGAACCAATCATGCCAAACCAAACTCCCAGAGTGTACAAACACATCAAACCCCAAAGCTGTTTAAGGAGGATCGGTCTTTGGACGCTAACCTCAGTGCCGTCATCAGACCCTGAAGGAGTGGTTTCATCAGAACCACTGGCTGCAGGTGTGGCAACAGACTGGCTCTTATTTTCATCAGCAGGTTTAGTTTCAGACGGCAAGGGCACACCTAATGCCAGCAGCACCTGTGTGTTGTGAAAATGGCATAGACAATAACTGAATTTTACAGTTCATTTTTCACCCTTATATTACATCTTGTAAAAAAGGCACATAATAGATCCCCTTTAATATAAGTCTCAGGTGTCCCCAGCATGTGTCTGAAGTTTCAGCTCAAAAAACCCCACAGATCATTTATCATACCATGTTGATCATTTTTGAGTGGAAGGAAAAACATGCTGTTTTCGTGCATGTATCTTTAAATGCAAATAAGCTGCTGCTCCCTGCCCTGCTTCCCAGAAGACGGAGCCATTACAGCTCATGCTGCCAAAAACTAATAAAACATCAAAACGTTTGATTTTGATCATCTCTATCGCAATCACGCTCACGTGACATTGCACTTCATCATCATGAAAGTTTGTTATCTGCATGCGTTTTAAACGCATATAAGTCTGAACTTCTGATATATGGTTTTCTAAACACACACATCCGAAGCACGTTCACAGAAATCTGTCCGTCAGACAGCGCGTCCCATGAGTACCAGCAGACTCACTTTCTGGGCGACATGAAGCTTGGCGCTGCGTTTGGAAGGGCCTGTAGCCTCATACGTTATCCCATCCACCTCTACAGCCATTGTGAATTGAGGTTCATGTTCAGGCCCAGTCTGTGATGCCAATCTGTAGAGGGTCCCAGGCCGGAGCTGGTTCAACTTCATTAGGGCATTTGCTGGTTCGCTCTTTTCTGCCAGGAGCAAGCACAGGTATATAGGTCTTATAGGTCTTTCAATCACTGAAAGATGAGACGTGCTATCATTTTAAATTAAATATAATTTAAATACATTAAATATAAAATTAGCACAGGGTAACAGAAGGGGATGCAAGAAAAGTGACTGAAATTGAGATACAAACCTTTTCTTGGAAATTTCGATTTTATTTCAAGATCCCCAGCATCATAAACTTCCCTTTGTCTCTTTGCTGGGAAATCACCCACTGCAATTTAATTTAATGGAAGGAAGCATTAAATAGGATAACGGACATATGGAAAACAGGGTTTTCATAGGAGATCATAATACCATGTAGAAAATGCAAAGGTATCTCTTCAGTGCACCCAAAACATTGACCCGTCTTTGTTTTTTTTAAAAAAAGGCAACATTCACTAATTAACATTTTATGTTTCAATGTCTATTTAGTGTTCAGCAACTTGTCCCACCTTGGAAAATGGCAATGTGGACTAAGCCTGTAGTTTTCATGTGAATAGTTTAAGCAGTCCTAATTTTCTACATATAGAAGCTTTACAGAAAAAGAAGCAAACACAGCTTTTTAATTCAAAGAGAGGAAAACAAGTAAAACTGTTTTTGAACAGTCTGTATAGGACACCAGAAAAAGTTGCTTTGGTACCTCTGTTGTGTTCGCTGAGCATTCTGGAGGCTTTGGAATTGAGGCGGTCCATTCCAAGAACTTTGTAAAGCTGCCCAAAAGCTGACAGCCTTAAGGCAAACTAGGGGTGGAAATAAAGCAACAAGTTTAATGTGAAAAAGTTCAATGTGTTTTCCCAAATGTTAGAAATCTTGTAAATGTAGCAACTTTATTAACCATCTTATTAGGCCCCTTTAGAAGCCGCCACGGAATAAAAAAAAAATAAAAAAATACAAAATACAAAAGACAATTAAAAAAAGTCAGAATTATAAGATGCTAACTTGCAATTGTGAGAATAAAAAATAATTTAAATTATCTTGAAATATTATATTGCAAGTCACAATTATCTTTTTTATTTGACGGAAACAAGCTTCCATAGGACACAGCCATTTACTCTGTAACAGTATTTCAGTAGGATTTCAAGTCACCTGGGCACTCTGGGTAATGTCTTCTCGCTCTTGCAGTGTAAGATGAGCGCCAGCATCAGTGCTGTCTCGCTCACAGGGATCAGAAATGCCTGGACCATCTGAAGAGAAGGGTCATGCTCAGTCTGAATCAAAACACACCAAAATATGCTTAAACAATGCTTTGATTCAGTCTTTACCCTCCATTAGTATGCCTGATGCAAGACACTCTAGAACTCTCCGGAACGCCTCTCCAGGTCCCAGCAGCCTCTCGCTGGTTGAAATGGACTTCTGACACAGCAGCTCAAGAATCTGCAGACACACATATGAATAAAGAGACATACTCAGAAGTGTCACCGGTATATACATTTATAAAAACACTCACCAACGTCTAACTGCAAAGATATTTTTTGTTGTTGTTTGAGATTGACTTACCCAGCCTTTGAGCGGGGCCCATGTTGAAACACGGGAACACAAGTCCCGCAAAATCCGAATCACGATGACACACGACTCAACCCCGGACACTTTAGCCTGTTAACAAAGAGCAAACCTGTTAACACTTTATTTTGGATCTAGAAAGAACTTCTAGATACTTTTTAGAGGACGTTTTGTATTAAGCAGATCAATCTGGCCAAATTATAGTTTCTGACCAAGAACGAACAAATTGCAACCTGGGTAAGATACATCTGACATTAAAACGGAAACAGGTTATACGCAATTCAGTTTAAAGTATTTATGGACGTTTCAATATTCAAACAGCCTTTAAAAGTATTTCTCAGAGAAGCTCAATGTGCAAATATGTATTTTCCCCAGGTCAAAGGTCAGATTAAGTTACAAGTCGACTTTTAGACAAATAAAGACGGGATGCAAACCTGGAACCACTTGGCCTGGCGGAGAGACGCCAGAGAAGCCAGGCATTTCTGCCTGTCCAGAGCGTCCTGCGGAGAGCTTTCCGCGCACGGTTCTAGTGACGAATGGAGTAAGAAGACAAGGTACAGTTTGACCAAGGGGGGGTTCTGTCATCTGGCCAGGGGGAAGACGCAGTGTCCCAGTGCCCACAGGCAAGAGGAAGAGGGGGAACTGTTCAGGAAGTAATCTAACACAAAGCCTAGTATGCACCCCTGTCAGTTTTAACACTGGTTAATGACCATCTTTATATTACTCCACTTCATTAGACATTTCACCCTCTTCTTCTGCAGGCCAACTGCGCCCCCCCTTCCGAGACAGAGAGTTTCCAGTTGGTCAAAAGTCCAGCGCCCCTAAAACTGACAAACTAGAAGGCTTGGTTGAGAAAGTCAATTTGCAACCACAGGCAACAAAAGCAATACTTTAATTTAAATGAATTCAGAAGTGCACAGGGTAAATACTGCAGCAAAATACACGTGAAACCTGTTCTAGACAAACAGATTACACCTTAAGCACAAGTAACAGTTGCTACCTAAAATTAAGTTAGCTGCAATTTTTTCTAAAAACAAAGGCTCACCCACTGTAGAATATATATTTTAAAAAAAATCAATCAATCAACAAGCACCTCTTAAACTATAAGCCTTGACTAATTTTTGCTGCAATGCAAACCCTTCGTAACGCTTTAGAGGTGACGTTCGGAAGTTTCAATGTTCAACAGTAAAATGCTGAACAGTAACGAAGACAATACTTGTAAATTTAAAATGCTGAAAGCATCCAGTATTTGGCTTAGAAAGAATCACCACTTATCCAGCATCCAACAATTAAGTGCAGCAGGACTGTCCTGCAGGACCTTTATTTTCACTCTTCTGATGGTACTGAAGGTCTTTTGGGTCCTAAAATGAAAGTGTGAGATCATACCTCCAGTTGCCTCTTTTTCAACCTGCTCCCTGACCATAGGCGAGGTCAGATGGATGCTCAGTTTCAGCATGGGCTCGTTCGTGCTAGTAACAATAATAGCAGCTTCTTGGATAGATGGAGTGATGACGTATTTCTCCTCAGTAACATCCTTTCGAAGAAAGTGAGAGGACAGTGCATGTCAATTTACTTTTTCATAAATATTGGATTATAACAACCCACCTTGGATGGAATCACACACTTGAACAATTCCATACATACACTATTCAAAAGTTTGTAGTTGGTAGACTTATGCTCACTAAGGCTGCAAGTATACAATAAAACAGCAATATTGTGAAATAGTTTTACAATTTAAAGTACATGTTCTATTTTAATATATTTTAAAATGTAATTTATTTTGACAGCAAAGCTGAATTGTCACCTGCCATTCAGTGTCATGTTCCTTCAGAAGTCATAATATGAAAAAAATTACTTATTACGTTCTTGTTGTTCTTTTTTAGCATTCTTTGATGAATAGAAAAAGTTAAAAACAGCATTTATTTGAAAATGTAAAAAAATATATATTAATCACTTTTGGTTAAATTAATGCATATTTGCTGAATAAAAGTGTTAATTATTATAAAAAAAATCTTACCGACAACAAACTTTTGAATGGTAGTGTATAAATTGTCCCTTGCATGTTTATTGAAAACATTATCCAATTTTATAATGCTTTCAAATATCAATACAAGTGTAGTGTTGTTAGCTCTTTTTAACTTTTTCCTACATTTGAATACATTCTGCAGAAAGATGCCATTTGTTCCTCTTAACGGGTCTACTGAAACACAAGCAGAGCTATTTGCAGACATTCATTGTACTGATAATGAATGCTTCTATAATGATAGCACTGAATAATAAAGGGTGAGAAAAACCTTTATGAATTCCGAGAGTTTTCCAGAGATCAGCCTGAGCAGAGAACTGGTGGGCATATCCCTGGAGAGCAGCACCAACTCCAACTCCAACTCATCTTTCAGCAGGAGTCCTTTAGCCACCAGGCCCACTCTCAAAACACCACGCAGTTTACTTTGAGGTGAATCACTGCTGGGAAAACAGCATGGACTGCAAGCATGAGTCTATACTTCTAACAAAACTGTAATATCAACTATCTTGCAATAACTTAAAGAGATAACTCAACCCAAAGTGAAAATTCTCTCTTACTCACCCTCATACCATCCCCAATGTATATGACGTTATTTCTTCAGATAAACACAAATGAAGATTCTAGGAAAATAATCCATCTCTGTGAGTCCATAATGCCATAGAAAGACTCCCATTCATTTAATGTTATGCTTAAGAGGCTCCGGGACATTGGCTTGGGCACTAAGGCAGTTGATTGGTTTAGAACTCTTGCCAACAGAACTCAAGCTGTAGTTGTCAATGGTCATAGTTCTGCCCCACTGGGGGTCTGGCGAGGTGTCCCTAAAAGGGTCTATCCTTGGTCCGGTCCTATTTACATAAACACCATAGCCTCCGTAGCAGATAATGGCAAAATACACCTCTATGCAGACGACACAGTATTATATTGTTCCGCCCCCACCCTAGCTCATGATTTCATTACAGAAATCTTTTAATTTATTACAGGCCACCTTCATTGATCTTAAACTTGTTTTAAACACTGGTAAAACTAAGGTGATGCAGTTCACAAAGCCTCGCACAGGACTCGCATCAACCGCCCTAGCCATTTCCACACTGGATGGGAAGTGTTGAAAATGTTTCATCTTATAAATATCTTAGTCTGTGGAATGATGAAAAGCTAACTTTTAAAGTTCATATTGATAAATTAGTGAGAAAGCTTGGTTTTTATTTTAGAAATAAATCCTGTTTTACTCTGCAAGCTAGGAGGAAATTGATCAGTGCCACTTTCTTACCAGTCTTGGACTATGGGGATGTTATTTATATGCATGGTGCTTCTACCACGCTGCACATACTTGACACAGTCTACCATGGTGCATTACGGTTTATTACTAATGCCAAGTCACGCACTCATCACTGTCATCTTTATGAGGCGACTGGTTTTAGCTTTTTAGGTCTGCGTAGATGGTTTCACTAGCATATTTTTATTTGTAAAGTCATTAATGGTAATTTACCCAGTTATCTTACTAGGCTGTTGACCTGGAATCATTCCATTTACAATCTCCACTCCGTTAACATTCTGGCTCTAAATATCCCACGTATAACAACTGAATTTGGTAAGACTGCATTTAGTTATGGTGCTCCTAGGTTTTGGAATTTGCTCCCAAAAGCTTTCTGTTTTTATCCCACTTGAACATTTTTAACAATTACTTAAATGTTCCAAATTTGAACAATGCAAATGTTTTCAATGACTCCTTTATGTCATTCTTAAATTGTTTTACATGTACAGTAAATCTGTTTTGTTGTTGTGTTTGTTTCTATGATTCAGTGTAACTTGTGTAATTGTTGCCCCAGGGCTCCCTTGAAAAAGAGATTTGAACATCTCAATGTGACATCACCGGGTAAAATAAAGGATAAATAAAAATAATATTTTAAAAAACAACACCACCACCACTGCGATTGTAACAGTAAACCATACGATCCTTATGGATGAATCAGTATCTTCTGAAGTGAAACAGGTGTGTGTGTGTACCAAAAATACAACTGTTTTTAACTATAAATCAATGCTTTCGGTCTAGGGTCATAAGAGCGTTCACAAGAGGGACGGGTGACATAAGTGCGTCGTAAAGCTTGTGCAGAAGCACGTAGAATGTGAGGCCACCACTTCAATTAAAAAATTTAATTGTATTTTTCTTACACCTGTTGTTTCGCTTGAGAAGACATTGATAAATCTACTGAGGTTGTATGTATTACCGTCACAATCGCCTTGTGTTGTTTTGTGTCTAACAAGCGAAAGACATTGAATGTCATTATATGGATGGACTCACAGAATGAGAGAATTTTCATTTCTAGATGAACTATATCTTTTAAACATAAAATGAAATGGAATTTTTGAAAGTCTAAATGCACTAGGGCAGATGACCAACACCCATACCTTTCAGTATCAGCGGCACTACTCTCTTTTTCATTTAACCAATCAGAGACAGACTTCAGGGCACACTCCATATGAGACACCATGCTCTGCACTGCATCCAGCTGCTCTGCTGACGGGTACACCGTTGTGTGCTTGGCCTTTATATAGCGATCCTCGTTCACAAACGTTCGCTGAGGCGGTGGCCTCATTGGTGGAAGCGGCTGAGTAACAAGTGTTGAATTAATAACACAGGAGTAAAAATGTTGCAGTTGCACTTCATTTATTCATATGTTTCTCATTCATTTATGCAAACAAATGTTGGAAACAAAGTACTAGTCTTTCAAAGAGTTCTAGTAAATATTATGTATACATTTGCATTGTAAATTTAATATATTGGTGTGACATACCTCCCCTGAGTGCACATTCTCATCTTCCCACTTCCTGTACTCAACGATGTAATCATTGTACTGCCTGAGGTCTTCTTCGTAACACAAGCAGTCATACCAATAACGCAACTCTTCATACCTGCAACAACCTGAATTTAGTTTCATTGCATCTTTAGGTTTATTCAATCAGCTCAGATACTCAAGATACCACTCTTAGAGAGATTTAGAGAGGGTTCCCATCTTTTTTTCACCAGGATCTTTCCAGATATTTGTGAATGCTGGACAAAACTTGGATTTTTTCAAATTTCAAAAAAGTTATATAAACAAAAAAAATCCATGATTTCAAGATTTTGATTTATTTAAAACCTTTTTTTTTTTTTTTTTTATAAAATTCCTTGTGCTAACAGGTTTTCCATGGACATTCTAAGCCTGTTGAGAAGTATGTTTAGCTGCAATAATAGACTAGGTTTTTCACCGGTCGTAGTCCTGCGGGTGCAGGCGGTAACCCTCCTGCATGAGATTATCCCAGTATAACAGCTCCTCGTAGGCCTGGTGCTCGTCCCAGGAGGGTGGTGGATGAGGTGGAAGAGGTCCTTCCCTCCGCCTCTGAAAATGTCCCATTTGAGCCATATCCTTCAAACAATGATCTGCACACAAGTCGCACAATGTTGACAAACATTACAAACAGACAAACCCATAACAGCGCGCGCGTGTTAAAAAGCCAGTGAATATAAATGCTTCTCTTTGGTGTTCTAAAAAGGTTTAACGTTCATGGCGGATTCCTTATTAAAACTACAACTTCTTAACCCTACAAAGGACAATATTAAACATGTATTCAATATAAAACATCTATCGCGTCATAACAAAACATTCGTTATCGGAGGAGCACGCTAGCACGCGCACGAACGAGTCATTTGGTTAAACGCACGACGTGAAACAACAGTTCATATTTACCTGCACAGCTGCTAGTATACATAAAAACTCGAATACGTCTTTAAGATCACGTAGACTTTAATATTGCGTATCCGTGTGATTCTCTACAAATCTAAACAGATTTGTTTTACTCACCATTCGCACAGTTTATTCAATGGAAGCGAAAATGCTCAACTTCCGGGCCACGCTCTGACCCCCGCAGCGCATGCGCAGTCAAGTTTCTCCACGCCTAGAGGAAGTATAATGGAACTTCATTCAGAGATTATTTTATTTTGAATTATAAATGCGTTTTTGCTGCCTTTGTTGCGTTTTTGCTGGCCTGGTTTTACAGACGGTTTACAGACTAAATCATGAGTAGGGCTTAGTAAAATTAGGATATTTAAGTAGCTTTTAGAAATGTGCCTTAGAAAAAATTAGAAAAATTCTGGTGTGCGTCTTGAGACAAAACAATGTTACTGACATATAAAATATGTTACTAAGTTGCTTCCAGTGAAGACATCTCAAACATGCATTTTAGTCTGGCTTAAGTTAAACCAGAAAATAGCTGAATACGTTTGCTGAAAAGCCTATTTTAAACTATTGTGACAATTTAACATAACATGTTTAATAACTATATTAAAAGAAATGCCTCTGTGATCACTTACAGTACTGGGTATTATAATTCTGGCTTTTTGAATATTCTGTTTCTTAATTCATTATTTTTTATTATGTTTGAGCCTGCAGATTTGTTTAGTGTGCTCCATGCTGCGAATTAGTTATGATGTAATTTTTTTTAATTTTATTTTATAAAAACTTGTTTCATGTTAGCAACAGAAATAGAATTCACACACAGTAATTTGTTTTGTTTTAGTATAATGCTTTTCAATTAAAAAATACAACAAGCCTCCAGAAAATTGGAGGGATAACACAAGAAATAAATTATACTATAATATAAACAGCACTTATTCACATGAGCATTTTTTGCACAGAAACATATGCAAGATAAACATAAGGGAAACTCAGCCTCAGAAATATGAGTTTACCTCACAGTTAATATATTATTGATGATCATGCTATATAAAATCTATGATGGGTTAACATTAGGTGAACATTTCTTTTCAGTAAAACAAATACTTTATTAATATATTTTTAGTGCCACTTGTCACTGTCATGTTTCATGCCCAGGACAGTCGTCATGGGGAACAACTGGTGACAAATGAAAACACTGTCCCATACCTTAAGCTACAAAACTGGCTGAATTAATGCTTCAATTATCTGAAGGACCAAAACAGCAAATAATTACTGTTCCCTGTTATACTGGCATGAATGTTTCCAGACAAATCGCTCTATGAGGAGTAAAAGGAATGTTCCTCTCATGCTTTATCTTTGTGCAAATTTGCTTAAATACATTCTTAACATGCGCACCACATGCTGAAATAAAAGGGGACTACTGAGATCTTCAATGGTATTTGACCAAGTCCTCATGTTTTTTGACTGATGTACACTCAGACTCAGACTCTACTGACAGGATTTTTCTCTGAGCTGGGGAAGGAATGGATCTCCCAGCAGCGAAAAGTGCTTTCCTTAAAGTCTGTTTGACGTTTGGTGATGAGGTAAATCTTTTGGAGGATGGAACGGCGGAGAAGAATGTAAACCCATGGGTCCAGTATCTGGTTCCAGGAAGCTATTCGCACCCCCATTATCATCAGGGTCTTATAGGAGGCAAGGTCATCTCCAATAGAGCCCTCATACGACTGTTTCACTGTAATTAGGCCAACAATCTAGAGTTAAGAGTCAAAGACAAAACACCATAAGGATTATGATTTCACAAAATATTAGGAAATAATTCAACGCCTTCTCTCGTCTTGTGACACTTTGCAGACTCTGCTGTGTGCGTTCATGTGTTTTGAAGGAGGTGTGGCTTTGGAGACACTCTGAATGGATCTCATGCTCTCAAAGCTAGCTTGCTATTGCTAGCCTCTCCGAAATTGCCTACCCTGAGACTTGTGCATGTTTTAATGTTTAGAGCACTTCTATTATTGATTGCTAGAAGTATGTGAAGAGAGTTTCAACAAGCATAACAAAAAGTGTTTATAAAAAAATTGCCTACCCTACCTTTAAGTTCCAAGTAAATCTATAATCAGTATAATCTATAATCCAATCAATTAAAAAAATTAGGTGTGTTCCAGTTCGCATACTTATCCGATTCTACGTCATTTTTTGCTATAAATAGTGTGAGTAGTATGTTTTATACTGACAATTCCAAAAACCCGGTTGATGCACTTAATTATGCAAAAATGAAATGAGGAATGTTGGACACTTCATGCACTCAACTTTTGCAGATTTAATTTCACTAAACAGTTGAGTACATAGTGCATAGCAAAGAATATATGACCTTTTGGACAGAACAATTGTTTTTTTGTGTGTGCAGATACTGGACATAAACAACCCATGTGTTGCATGCCTTCATTAATGCTTGAATAAACTGAAAAACGATTTATTTTTAATTTTTTCTCTGTACCTTGAGTTTTAAATATGTTTCATAAAAATATGCTTGCTGTTGTACATGTGACCAAGCATTTAGAAAAGAAAGCCTGTGTCTGCCTCAGAGGAACACAATTAAAAAGTAACTTTGTAAGAAATTAAGTCACGATAACAATTGCACATTAGGTGAACTTGATTTGTTAGGCACCATTACTTCTCAAATGACTTTCCTCAAATCATTTGAGTAGTCTAATCTCATTAGGGCTTACAATGTACTGCAAGATATAAAGTCACAGTGTGAAATATAATTATGGGATATTAAATTGTAATTGCCTTTTTATTTAGTTTTTTACTCTGATGCATAAATGAGCTTCATTGCATTTGCTCAAATGTTTCATTTCTAAATTCTATTTCTAAAACAATTCTACCTCAAAGCAAGGGTTCTCGCCTCTGCCCCTGAACACACCTGAACAAGCTAATCAAGGTTTTCAGGATTATTAGGAAGTTACAGGCAGATGAGTTTGATCAAAGTTGGAGCTAAACTCTGCCTGAAAGTGAACCTCGAGGGACAGAGTTGAAAACCCCTGCTTTAAAGTGTGTGCTTTGTGCAGTTGAATTATTGCCATTGCTCATACTTACCAGAAGGGGGCTCCAACAGATACAAGATGTGAACATTATGCCCACAAGTTGTACCACCATCTCAATGTCATGGGATTTGGCTAATCGACGGTTACAGGGTTTCCTTCGTATCCTCGCTAACACCAGACTCAGTCCACTTATGGTGTTACAGACCAAAGCAATAGCAAGGGATGTCAAACCCAAACCTGAAAACAACAACACAAATGCTACGTCTGCCTTCTCTGTATCCTCCAGCACTTTAATGAAACACCAGGTTCCAGGGTACTGGTAGGTGTATGAACCCAGCTGAAAGCAGGGCAGAACGGCAACGCAAAGAGCTGCTAACCAGATGATAGAAAGAGAGAGTTTAGTCCTTGCAGTCGTAACCAGTGAAGCATGGAGCAGCGGCTTTGTCACACCCAAACACCTCTCAGCTGCCATGGCACAACCAAGAAAGAGTGGACACAGTCCGAAAAACACCATGCTGCCCCCTAAAAACTGGCATAATGGGTCCGCCCTGTTGTATTCTTCAGAGGGTACACCTCCAGAAAGATACATCCTCATGACTATTGAACCAGGTATGACATGTCCCACAAAGTCTGTGGCCACCAGAGAGCCGGCGAACAGGAGAAATGCTTTGGATCGTCGACGCAGACGGGCATATGCGTTCGCCAGGATGAGTAAAGCCACAATGTTAGACAGGATCCCCAGGGTCATTGACAGCATCGCAGCTATGGGGCCGCTCAGGATCGGTCTCTCCGAGGTGACATTCTCGGGATTGGCAAGTGATGGAGAGGTCGCCTGTCCTTCCCATTGACTCTGATTGGGAAATGGATTGAGTGGCGCAGCGCCTGATGAATTGCTGTGATGCATGGCTAACTCAGTGGAGTGTTTAGCTGCGGGGCTCCCATCTTCATGTAGAGCTGTTGGAAGAGTGGAGAAATATCTTAGAACAGATCATTTGAAAGATTGTTAACTTTAAGGCCATGTATACAGCTGACAGGGAACATTCTCAGAACGTTCTGGCAAAGTTCTCTCAAAGTTTTGAACAAACGTTCATTCAAAGTTATGGTCTTTAATACTGTTACTATTACTGTTACTATTACTGTAATACATTACAAAAACATTATTTATAGGTTTAGTTGTAATATTTTTGAAATGTAGGCTACTTGTTCCAGAACGTTAGGAGAACATTGAAAAGTAACGATTCCATAATGTTTTCAAAATGATAATGGAATGCTCTCTTAACGCTCATAGAACCAAGTTTTTATTTTATTTAATTTTTTTACTGGATGTTTGGAACGTTCAGAGACCATTCAGAAATAACGTTTCATAAATATATTTTATATAAATATTATTTTTAAATAAATTCATGGGGATATTAGCAAATATTTTTTGTTAGCTTTAAGCATATATTTTTGCTATTTTTAAGAGTGGGTGTTACCATTTGTAACTTAAATATTTGAGGCTTCCGTTCAACTTCCAAATATTTTAGCTGTACAAAAACAGTCTGCTTAAAGTCCCGTGAACCGGAAGTTGCAACCGACTTTTCTCCAGTGTTGTGACGTATTTCCAAGAGAAACGGAATACTAAATGAGGCAAAACAGTGGGCATGGCTTTTTTTTCCAACTAGCACCTGATTGGATCTAGAAAAGTAGGTGTTTCTAGTAGCCTGTCTACTGTCAGTTGGAGGGGCGTGGTTACGGATGTTAAGCAGACACCCAAACCGTCAAACCTACGTCATCAGGGAAGGTCCTCCAAGGCAGAGGGGAGGGGCATTTTCAGACTTTGATTAAAGATTACGAAGCCAACATTTTTTTTGGTGTGGATTGACTTGCACGGATGAATTGTTCACCACAAAACGATCAATTTAGGCAAACAAAGTAAGTATGGTCAATTTTGATTTCATGGGGACTTTAATATTGCAAACTGGTGTTTGTTTCCATATTATTTTAATGTTTTATAGTAATCATAATCATACTGGTTTGAACTTGTAGAGCTGTTTAACCGTTTTCTGCACTTTGTCATTCTTAGTTATTTAGGCCTACCTAAAGCAGAAGTCTCGCACATTCACATAGCTTACTTCCACATTGCAAAATAAGGTGGAAATGCTGATTTGCTGACACTTTTAGCGAATATATGCATTTAAAATATAAAATCTCTCTCTTTACCTTACTACTTACTGAATACTTATACATTTTATGATGCTCAAATAGGCCTAAGACAACAGTAAGCATCAGATTGTTTCAAGCCATTGTCACATGACCTCATCGTTTAGTAGTCATCTTTGAAATAAACACTGCAATTATGTATTTTTTATCCAGTTTTGTGTAAAATGTTTTGTCCCGCCACTTAAATTTTTTTTTTCTGTTTACAGATCAACCACATACAGTGAATATTATACATACTATAATGCAGCAGCAGTACAAAAATGTTTGTAATTCTTTTTTAAAAGACTGTAAAATGCTACATTAAAAAAATGGTAAGTGGAACTGGTTTACTGGTAAGCTGTAAGTTACATTATCATAAATAGAGAAAAACTGTAAAAGACTGTTTATCTTATCTTATAAGTAATTTTACTGCAAAACACTGTCAAATGTATGTTATTTTGTAAGTCAGAACTATATGAATCACCATATAATATACAGTGAAAAACAGTAAAAGAACCAAGAAGTCCCTGCATGACACATCACATGATTATGTTCTGTTTTAGTTTTGTTTCTTCTTATTTTTGTTATCAGAGGGATAAAACATGTTTGGTGTTATACATTTTCAATTTCATAGACAGGCCACAAACAATGAACTTTGATTCATCATGTGGCTTTCTATACATTATTATTATGATGATGGTTTTCAGTATATTAGGGTAAAACACCATTTTAGGGTAAAAAGCTGATTTTGATGGTTTAAGTACCGGAAGATTCAAGTCATATCACTTGATGATAGGCCTATATACAGTTGAAGTTGTAAAACATACCAATATGCCATTCTGTAATATCTAAAACATTGTCAGTAAATTTCTGGCAACCACAGCTCTTTTCACCATTAGTTTAAAAATCAGGGATAGCCCTTTAATATGAACAAACTTCAATATGCCACTTTCATATTGTCATTAAAAAGAAATTTAAAAAAAAATTGTACGAATTTACAATTTATGGTTCCCAGAACGTTAGTTTTTGGTTTGGTTCAAACTAACCTTTAGAGAACCATAGACTAACGTTCTCTAACGTTCCCTAAATGTTGTGTGTTAGACATGCAGGGCCACACAAAATGCTTACAGCTGAGATAAACAAACAGGCATGTACTGACAGAGGTTCCTGCAGCCTCAAACCGTTTAAAAACATTCCTCAAGGTTCATTCGCCTGCCTTTGACCTCTCAATGTTATTCTTTCGACCTGGAATCAACAGCTTGAGGAATGCAACAGTGAGTCATATTTAGTTGGTTGTGGATGCATTAAAAATTCAGAAAAGATAAAAAATAAGTTGCATGTTGAAACAATTCCTATGACACAGCATCTTTGTACAACTCAGTGAAGACCAATGCAATGCTTACCGTTATTAAAGAATATCCATTGGGATTAAATTGTCAGAAACCATGAAGATTGACTAATTTTGAATTCTGTTTTGTAAACAAAAGAAATATTTTATTTAATATACAAAGTGAAAATATTAGTTTTTATTTTAACTAAAAAAAAAAAAAACTAATACTAATAAAAAAATAAAAAAAGTAAATTAGCCTACTGGTAAAAAAGAAAAGAAAAAAAAAAGAAAAAAAGATGTTTGTTTAACAAAGATTAGCCTACAAAGTTAGCCTAGCCTATATGAGTAACCGGTGAACATAGAAGAAAAAGTGTGCATCGTCAAATCCATATTCCTGGTCATCTTTACTTCAATAGCAGAAAAAAGTAAAGCAGTATGTTCACATAGGTTACAAAATAGTTACCAATAAGAGGATAAAATGCAGTTTTTTCTTTAGACTGATAGATTAATATAGTTTCGCGGCGGTACATCCTCCACCAGACGCGCGCGCTCGGATCAGTCGATTCAGTACAGTAACAGTGTGTTTCTGAAGGAAACATGCCGGTGACACTATAGCCTAAACCCCTCCCTGGTGAAGCTCACTGAGGTGAGTGTGAATCACTCTTACCGCTTGAGGTGCATGTTTTTGTTAGAAAGATGCTGCTGTTATTATTGGTAGTCAATTATTAAAAATAGCCTATGGGTTAAAGAGAAAATAAAAGTCTTTATCCTTGCAAAGTAACACTTTAGTAATTTCAGACTTATCATGAATCATTCATTCAAACGAATCGATCAAAACACTGATCCTTTCAGGAAGGAAACCCAACCTGATCTCATGAGAAAACGTGACTATTTACCAGATGGCAATTTCGTATGAATTCATACAAGGGGGTTTCATCATGGTGTAGCAGATCATAATATTTTTTATCAGAATTTCAGGCTTATCATGATATTTATTAATCAAAAATGATTAGTCTATTAATAATGATAAATACAGATAGCCTATACTGCATTCAGTATTAGGGTTTTTCTCTAGGTCTGATCTTGAACATATCAAATGTTTCACTAAGATTTTTTTTTTTTTTTTTGTAGATTGAAGACAGGTGTCTGTGTTTGCTTGTTTTTTTCAACCTGGCAAACTATAGTGGCTCCACACTTGTGGTTTGGATTTTGACTTACAGCTAAATTTTTATATGGTGATATTAAAGAAGGCAAGAGAAAACATGATGTTGAGTGCCATGGGCGTATTAAAGCAAGGGTTTCTTCTCAAAGACCGAATAGCTAGCTAATGTTTGGACTTTAATATGCATTGAAGCAATCTGATTTAATTACCTTTCAGTTTATTAAATAAAATGGCTAAAGTTGATGTGTACACCACCATCACAGTAAATCAACACAGACATATAATGTGTAATATGGTATAATATTATATTAATGAATATGTATGCCTATATATTTGGACTGATCAGTTCTCAGAACAAGGTGGGACAAGTTGTTGCCTGCTTTAGATGCAAAATATCCATGTGTTACCTTTTACATTTTGGACATATTACTAATTGGTTTGGGCCTCATAATCATTTTAGCTGAAAAGCCCATAAAAGGCTGTTTCATTTTATTTTATTTTTTTTTGCTGAAAAAATGTTGCTGTCAAAAAGGTTAATGTCTGTTCCATGACCTATATATATTTTTTGTTGGAAAAATAGAATGTTTGTAGCCAATACTTTAAGGTATGTGTCTATACAAAAAAAGAAAAAAAAATCACAAGAGTGTGACAACTAGCCCCAGTCTTCATATGCCAATTTGATTTGGGTGTTACCTGCCCCAGATAAGAAAAAACATGAATAGTTTAAATCAAAATGGAGGTTTTAAGTATTATTTTTAATCTTCTGTGGTTGGTGTTTTTCTTTAATAAAGAGGACAGTAGCACAAAAAAAAAGCAAAAAGCAAAGGGCTTGGAGTTGATTGATTCACATATCAGCCACATCAATGAGCTCAAGTTGAAGTTTTGAACCACCCAAGTCTCTCTCATTATGTCATTAGACAGGGATTTTGCTTGTGAGAAGCTCATTATTAGACTACTGACACGGAACTTTAAAATGGACATATTAAGAGCGTAATGTTCAGAAATGTCAACCAGAAGTATTTATAGCTACAGCAGAGCTATATTTTACATTCATATAGCACTATCTGTTCTCCCATTAGTTCTCCCATTCACTTAATAATCTTGTGAATGTAGCCTTGATTTCACTCTCCAAGACCAAGTCTGAAAGCTCTGACAGCGACCAAAGCTTTATTTATTTATTTAACAAAACCCCCACATGCTGCTTCCGCTCTTCCCATGTCAAACTGCGGATAACTGAACCTGCAAATTGAGAGCAGAATATGTTTTGAAAAGGGCACCAAAGAATCAAGATCTGCTTGACAAAAACGCATTAATGTTGGAAATCAAGGATGTGCTCAAAGAAGTGCCAAGAGTGTGCAGATCTTAAAATATAGACATATTCATTTGAATTTTTAACTGGAATTTATTTTTTTATATAAAGGAATAGTTGATAAACAGATGTTAAAAATAAATTATAGGAAGAGTTAAAATGTATTAAAATGTATTATTTACTCACCCTCACGTCATTTTTTGTGGAACACAAAATACAGCATGTCCAAACGGCTCTTTTCCATACATTTAAAAGTAAATGTTGACAGAACTTTCATTTTTGGGTTAGCTATTCATTTAATATTAATTATTATTTATTAAGTTTGAGTTCTAGTAGTGCTGTGTTTATAGGTTTAGACATCTTGGAATAAAAATGTATTATTTTTAATATGGTCAACTTGCTGAGGATGAATAATCTTTAATAAAGTTTGACTCTAATGAAGTTAGACTGCATGTGGAATGAGGGTGTAGGCCAATGGTAAGATAATTTCTTTAATAAACATAGCAAAATTGCAGCCTGAAATGAAAATATTGTGCAAAACTTTGAGAGCAGGTTTGGTTTAGATCCCCAGAGCACTCAAAGGGCACAAGTCAGGAAAAGACAGTGGCTCCCAATTTTCCGTAGAGGTGGAACATTGTTCACTACTTGCCAGACATTACAAATCAACCCAGATGCATATTTTTTTCCCTCTGGCACAAGAAGTAAAAACAGGTATTTATCCTGGCATGCACATGGACATGCTGATCCAGAAGTGGATCTCTGTGGATTGGAATGTGGTCTGTGTTGATCAGCAGTTGGATTCATGTAGTCTGCATTGTGATAATAGGCTCATTTTGTTTTGCTACATTCTGCGTTTGGGTTTTTGCTGATTGCTCATTTGTTTGCTCTAGATCAAGGAATTTTGGATAAGATCCCATTGGATCTGAAACAAGACACAAGGAATGAGCTGTGGGTAGAACTACGGCAGACCCAGACGGGTTTGACGTTATACATCTGTTTTTGTTCCCTCATTTAAATAAAGCGATCAAGGGTCTCAGTAATATGATTTCTAAAAGGGCAGAGTCTTCCACTGATTTGTCTCTGTGACATTCACAGTAAGGAAAACAACTAAAGCTATTTCCTCCACCAATTAGCAAAGCATTTACAGATGAGCGCAAACCAAATGTCTTCTCTACGAGGCAGATGTGGAAGAAACCAAGGTGCCAGATGGATTCTTGGAGTCTTGCAATCATTTTAAGATTGACAACTCCAACTATTTAATGATGGCAGACGTAGATGTTTTTTTTTTTGTTGTTGAAAACTTCAAAGTTGCAAATCAGCATGATTATGCCATCATTTCAGAAATGTATTGTCCCTTGGAAAGGTTAACAAAACAAAAGGAATATATAATTGCTCTAAACATCTGAATTACTTGGAAAGACATATGCGTTTCCGTCAAGATAATTCTTAAAACATTACTAAACCAAAGCCTGAATAAAATAACTATTAATGTTGTGTAAATAGGTCAGGACGTTTTCTAGAAATAATTCATTTTGTTAACCTTTATCCTCTGACTGTTTGGCCACAGGCTGAATCTTTGGTTTAAAAGCAAGAGACATGCAAAACCAACCATTTGATCTGCAGCCCAAAATTCCACCCAGCCATGAATCTTTCACAAATCAAATGTGGTTCACCACATTCACATTAAAATGTCAAGGCTTTGAAAATACTCCCCCCTTCTATCGCCTGGCCCACCGAACAGAATGCCGATGTGATGTGGGGTGGACGGGTCAAGAGTAAAACCACAGCTTTCACACCACTGTATCGAATCGAACCGAACCGTAAATTTTGTGAACCATTACACCCCTATAGTTAGGATGTAACAAATTTGCATAATGCTTGGTCTTCATTGGCTGTCCATGAACAACGTCTACTTTAACTCGCCCTCGAACACAGTTGAATGTGAGGCCTGGTAGAGTTTAATTCTTGTCAATATATCAAGAAGACAGTGTTTTCAGAGCTGCTATTCCACTTTGCATGCACTTCCAAAGGATGAGGACTGCGATGAAGCCTCATCGTTACTGTTAGTGTAACTGTGTATCAAGAAGCCTCTGGAGCTGAAATTCAGATTTAGTAATAGCTGGTAACTCACTGTAAGTGGTAGATCAATCACAATAGACTGGGCTGTCTGACCAATCAGAGTAGGCTCTCGGAAAGGAAGGGTTTAGAGAGACAATCTTTATATGAATCGTTTTGAATCGACTCTTTGAGAAATTAGCTGATGTGCAATGTATATTATGAGAAAATTAGTGTTTTTGACCTTTGAAGCATGTAAGCATGTAAACAAAATCAGAAACCTTTTAAATAGCATAATTGGGGCATTTTCTGAAAAATATTCCATTGTATTTTGTAAATAAAAGTAAATTCAATTTAGAGTAATTTCAATTCAAATTTATTATTGCACTATAGTAAAAATACCTCCAAAACCATTTTACTATTTTTTTTTTCTTGTTCTACAAGGGTTTCACTCAGATATACAAGACTGTCACAACTTCCATTTCATGCCGACTTTAATAACAAAGCTAAACTGTTAAGTGTCAAAACATTATTAAACATATAAGGTTAAAAGTAACTAGACAGCACTATAATCTGTTTTCTAACATTATTCGGTTTCACTTTTCATCAGGATTAGAACAAGATTATCGCTTTGATGGTGGGCTCAAAAGTTGTCATGAATCTTACATGTCTATATATATTTATATTTATATGCACTCATGATAATAATGTAGCATTTGTTGCTAAAAAGCCTCTGTCTTATATCTTTATGTAATTAAAGACCAGCGATAGCACTTTCTTCAATTCACCGTAACGGTCCGTAAGCCACTAAAAGAACATCATGTTCAGAACAGAGCATTTTCTTCCGATATATACTGCAGCTGTCAGGATAAATAGTTGGTTAGAGATTGCAGACAGAGAATGGAGACAGACAGTAAGAACGTGATTCATATTATGAAAAGGGAAAAATAACCCTGTGATCCCATTCAGTAGTTGTGTGAACACAGATACGCGCCAGAAGATGACCATTTATATCATTTTTTAATCTAACACTCATCTGAACATCAGGCTCTGGAAATTAATTTCAAACAATGTTCATAAAAAAAGGGTTGCAGGACTCATCGGGACGTTCTGGTCGACATGGTTTTCGGTCTCTCACGTATTTACCAGCCTCAAGGCACCGGTGGTCAATAGGGACAAAAACCTGCGTATGAAGGTCTTGCTTAAGGCCACATGAGACAAACGAAGGCTTTATCTTTTCAATGGCAAATCCATTGAAATCAAATTAGGCTTTAAGCATACTCTTAATTTGCTTACAAAATGCACAATGAGCAAAGCAGTGCAAGTTCGACTGTAAAGGCCTAGGCTACATGCATCTCATAATTCAATTTTTAGCTATTCAGACAAGACTGTTTTTCTATGCACACTTGCTTGGTAATATTATTGATTCAATATTGGCTCCATTACCAGATGGTATAGACTCAAATCAATTAATGGACTTTTCTCACAATATGTTCTGTCACTTCCACTGATTTATTGTATGCAGTTGACCCTTAATGGCTTAGTTAGCAATACTGAAGCTTCCTATTTTTCATTCCATGCTGGCATGTGTTTTATGCGCTTGTGAGTTCTTCGAAATGGCTCTTACAAAAAAACCTACTTGCTTAAGAAAGTATAGAGGATTATTATGGAAAAGCTCTTTTACCACAGTCTTTCGATCTGAATATCATTTTCTAAATGTGAAAAATGATTAACTGCAGTGATAAAATGCTAGCTGAGCAACGATGATAGTGTAAGAGTAAAATGTTTCTGCAATATGTGATACACAACTGGCAATAATAATTCTCTGTCCATTCCACACTGGCAATAACAACTCATGATCCATTAGATTTGCTGTAATTTGTAAAACTGTCATGGGCTGAAAATTGAACATATGGTTGATGGGTTGCGAGAGGACCAATTACATTGAGAACGATGTGTAAGAAGATTCATATACTGAGGAACATCAATGAATCTGACAAATGACCTCAATACAGGCATGTTTCAGCTTAGATTATAGAATGGACACTGTATTGGCAAGGTAAAGACAAAAAGAAATGTGCTCTCTCTCTTTAAAGCAGTCTAATTAACTAATGATGGTTTATAAATGCTTTTATGGGAGGTTGAGCTCACATAAACTGTCAATAAGCGCCACACTAAAGAAAAAAAGAAAAAGAAAAGTTAATTCTGTATAAAGACAACAACCTTGCAGGGTTTCTTAGCCACAGACCTAGCCTGTTTTTATAGCCAAACATGGTCAAACTCTTGACCTATAATATTAGAGACATAATCAAAACCACGTCCTGTAGTCTGGAGGTTATGATCATGGCTAAATATTGAATTTACCCTGGTGGATAAAAAAACACGGTTAGATATCAGATGTTAAATATAACTATAGTTTGTTGGAGTTGTAGAAACTTGATGGCATGTCTGATTAAAACGCGGGATAAATACCAGTCCTTTTATTTTAGGTTCAAGATGCTTAAGTCTTGAGTAATTAACATAACATAACGTTCATGGATTCACATTAAACAGATTCACAAGATGTAAATGGACAGGCGTTAACGGATGGACAGGATGAATAGAATCCAAGGATGGTCTTAAGTCACTAACAATACAATAAAGGAAATCAAACTCACATAATTCATCAATAAACATATCGACAACATATATATACTCAATCCAAATAATGATTAAATATCCGATAAAAAAAATTCTTACTATACAATTGACAAAACAAACGTACTTAGCACATCCTAAGGAAAGAACTCAAAGGACATTGAGTGTTCATTCAAACACACACCTCACCAATAAAAGAAACAAAGGAAAGAAGTGAGGTCTACTTATAGACCTTGACCTGTAGTGCACTAGATTTGGTAGTGTAGTCTGCTTGGAATTGTGGGATATAGTGTACTTTTTTTTATCTGGACCAAGATTTAAATGTGATTCTAAATAAATAACCTTCTTGTGAACAAACTTCAGCTTTATTAAAGCAATATCGTAAATTGTCCAAAAAAAAATCAAAATAATGTTAATTTGTGATTACCCATGTTAACAAGAGGCAGCACATTTGTGTGATTTTACGTTTATACACAGTTCAATAAACAAGAAGCTAATGCAGCTTAAATTTTAGGCACAATATTGGCAGTTACTTTGTCTGTTTTTGCTTCGTCAAAAAAAAATATTCCACACAAAGCCAGCAGTGATGTTGCAACATTTTCATGGCAATTCGTAACTATCTTACATTTTGGCTTATCATAAAAAAATATTATGATCTGCTACACCATGATGAAACCCCCTTGTATGAATTCATACGAAATTGCCATCTGGTAAATAGTCACGTTTTCTCATGAGATCAGGTTGGGTTTCCTTCCTGAAAGGATCAGTGTTTTGATCGATTCGTTTGAATGAATGATTCAGTGACTCACATGTAATGATGTAACTGCAGAAAGAGACAATGAAAAATCCCCACCATTAAGGCAAAGACTAACAGTGTGTCTGAAAGAAAAACAGAGATACATTGAAAAAGCCCAGTGCTTTTGGACTATCAATGCTGTTTGACAAATCAGATTTAAGGACCAGCGTTTACATTTTAAATCTTGTAAAAATGTAAGGGATCATTTCTACAGACTTTCTTTTGAAAATATTAGGAAATGAGCCTTTAAGAACAAAATATCTTAGCCTATATTTGATTAAACAGCATGTTTGCAAAGGTAATTTGTGAAATGTATGCTTTGATTGCAATGTTTTCTACATAATAAAGTGCATTAAATATATAATTCTGATGCTTTTACTGTGGCTTGTGCTTCGAAATGCCTGAAACACAGATCGAATTTTGTGCTGGGATAGATGAGACCTTTCTAGCTGTCTTTAACCTCTTCCCTGCATGAGAGCACAAAACATCTGGAAGGTCATGTGTGTGGAAGTGTGTTTATCAATGGTCATTCTGTGGAAAGCTTCATCCCCGCCATTCCGTGGAAAGCAAATTTCATCCCCCTGTGATATTATATAAATAAATGAAACTATAATTGTTCTGAGGGTCTTCAGATGGGCCTGTGACCCTATAGGTGGTCTGTGGCGGTACAGCAGGGGGTCAGCCAATTATTGTTTGATCTCAAACTAACTTTTACTGCATTACACAAAAATACTATAAGTTGTGTAAAATTTTGTATTGACCCTGTCATATTTATCTAAAGCAACTTAAAAATGAGGACAAACAGATTTAGTAGATTTCCTGCCTTTATGGTCCTTGTTCTTCCACAGCTGCCGAGGCTGATATCAAATTACAGCTGTAGAGAATCCAGGCTGTGAATGAACTGGTTGTAGTAATTTGGGAAATCTACTCCCTAGTCATTACAGGACCTCTAGTGTTACCATTTCATATTGTCAGCTTTGAGGATATGGATGTGTTCCCCCTAATGGACTTTAGATACAAATTAAATGTCTGACTGCATATAATCTATTATCTAAAACAAACTGCTAAGAAAGACTTTTGGAAAAAATAAGAGGTTGCGCTGAGGCAATGGAAGTGCATCTGGCCAAATTTTAGACACACACACACACACACACACACACACACACACACACACACATTCACACACACACACACACACACACACACACACACACACACACACACACACACACACACACACACACACACACACACACACACACACACACACACACACACACACACAGCACCCATTCTTTATTATAAATGTAAAGGACTGAAACTTACCTGTACATATTCATGTCGAAGTTCTTTGACCCTGACACTGTTCCTCTCAAATGGGACCCTGCACAATTGCTTCATGGTCATGTTGTGCTTTACCAAGATGCGTCTGATAGTTGTAATGCTTACCTGATTTATGTTATTGAATACTTGCCTATCTGCAAGTATTTGTTGCTGTAGCTGGTGGAGACGGATTGCATTGTTTGCTCTGACTAGGTTCACTTTATGGCAAGTTCCTGCTTCTTTTTTACAGTACTGTGTATACTGAACTTTACTGTATTTACCATACACAGTACAGAACATCTCAACATATTTATCACGGTATGTTTCACAAAACTACCACTTTTGTTGGAAAAGGAGCATTAGCCCTGGAATACAATACATGTGATACAGTAACGTGATATGTTACAGTACTGTAAATACTCTAGATACAGTCTGAGTAGAGTAGAGAGTTGAAGACATTCCTGTTTTCCAGTCGGAATGTCCTTATTATGGATGAAACTGTGAAACGGCTTAGATTAGGATGGACTCTCTGCCCAGCTTCCCTCATAGTCAGGCCATGGTTTATGACATGGTCCACCAAAGTTGCTCTTATGTCATCCAAAATAATGGTCCTTGCGAGGCCTCTTTTCGACCACGTCCTCCTCTCTCTCTCTCTCTCTCTCTCTCTCTCTGTCTTCCTCTTCCTCTAGCTCTCCCTGCATCCATGCTTGCAAACTTCTCAAAATTGCTTAACTGAGGCCTTTTTGTAGCTGGCTGATTGGTGTTCAGGTTTGTAAGTAAGTATTTTCAGGTGTGTGTCTACGTCTTTTCAATTAGCCAATGTGTGTTGTGAATAGATGTGTTTTCCCAGTGGTACCCTGAGATTCCATTTTTGAATTAAGTGTCTTATGTATGAAATATAGTGTGTAGTGTCTAGGAGCAAGTGTGTTACAGAAAGGAGCAAGTGTGTTACAGAATTGCAACTAAAGTGCAAAGCAGCGTTTTTGTTTAAGGTTACACTTTGTTTAAAGTATAGTATTGAGGTATAGTAACAACAACTTCAAGTTATGTTACTTTTGTTTAAGCATGTGTCTAGTGTTCAAGCAACGGGCAAAAGCTGTTACATGCATTTCTTGTGAGACAGACCTTTGAAGCAGTGAGTATTTTAACATTCAATTCCATTGTAGTTGTTTTTTAAAGACAAGTAAGGGTGAATATATATATAAAAAATATGCTTAACTTGTTCTGAATCCATATTCCTTTATGATTCTCTCCAGTGTTTTTGATGCCCTTGTGAGCTTTATTTATTTAATGAAGCTTGAGTCTTTTACTGCTCAGGCAATAATAAACGTCTCCGCTGACTTTTTAATTGACTTTATATGTGAGAATTCAAGCTGTGAGGTGTAAGTGTCCAAAGGCTGCCATGGCCTGGGTTGTTTTTCTTCCTGCTTGACCTGGATGAATTCCTTCTTTAATCTTCTTTTTCAAAAGCAGGGTCCAAATTACATATCCATAGAGGCAGCTGCCGCTTAATTCCTCTACATCTCATTCTGCCAAGTTTAACACGTACGTTTTCCTTTGAACTGCACTCTCAACAGTCTGGATCTGAAAATGACAAGATTCAATCCAGACGATTGAAATATTTTGAGTGAACTACTCACAAACCCTTCATTTCTGACAAAGGATTCAATGTAAAATGAAAGTTTAATACATTTTACATCCCACACAACACCTTAACCACCATTCTCATTCTGATTTATATCAGTGCAACAGATATTTTGTCTTTTGATGAGATGCTAGAAATACTCCCTCACAGGGTCCAAAAGTCTGTGACCATATTGAAAATCAGTCATTTAAAATCTAATTTAAACCTTTAAAAGAATGGTTATAAAAGAAAATCATAGTCTGCACTATTTCTAAGTTACTGATCAAATGAGAAAATACTAGCATTAATCATGTGACCTCAAAAGGTCAGATTTTAAAGGTGAAGTATATAATTTGCACAAATATTTATCGTTTTCAGACAAGCTTCTCAAACACTCCACTCCATCTTCTATTGGCCAGGCAAACAGATGACCCCCGCCCCACGATCACACCATTGGTCGAGCCAGTGTTACTGTGGTTGCTGGTTGGATTGCAGAATCCAATGGTACAATGTGTTTAACGGAAAAAAGAATAGACCTATTAGACACGTTGATAAAATAAACATACTATAATATAACAAAAAGCTTTTGTAGAGCTTTGTGAATGACAAGTGGGCAAATCTTTGATGTAGACTCTGTTGGATAAGGAAAATATTTGTATATAAATGTACACATTTCAAATTTAAGATTCAATAGATAATATATTAAGAACAAATCAAATAGAGTGCCGAAGTTATGACGCCACTTTGTAGGCCAGAACGCGGAAGTGAGTTAGCATTTTAGCACTTCCGGTTCCACCGCCCTAAAGTCTATGGGTTTTTTGAATGGGTTTTTGCTGAATCGCCTGAAATAAGGTCTGTGGTCAACAAAGCCTTGTTTTTCAATTTAAATTTTTTTTTTTTTTTGCAAAATTGTACACTTTTTACTGTTATCATTGTATATCTAACGGCTTTATTTAGGCTTCAAAATGTATACATTTTTTATTAACTTGTGAAGATTATCTTGATAGACAAAACGTGTAAGGGTCACAACTCTTTGTTGAACACAGATCTTATTTTTTGCGATTTTCCAAAAGTCTATGGGGAAAATGCATAGCTTTTCGATCGAGGGAACCCATGCGCCGCTAGCTTCCGAGTTGTCCTACAAAGTGACGTCATCACTTCGGCACTATATAAATGCATGACTGTAACAATAAAATCGGAAGGAGAACACACTTTTGTATCTGGAAAAGTTTGATGTTGTGACCAAAACACTATTAGTTAATGTCTCTGGCAAACACAATGTATTTCTCAATGGATTTGATCTTTCTGGAGGCTCTGTGCTCTTTGAAGACTCCTGAGAAATGAAAAGTATGTCCAGAGCTATTAATCATGAGCGGACATACATGTCCAATGTGAGATGTCGAATAGAAAGTTAGATGATGAAAGATTGTCTCATAACTCATTTACTTCATAGAATTACCACACACTGGTGTTCTTTGTTGGATTTGCAGTTACAGTCAATCTGTTCTCCTTGAATAAAACACAAATGGTTTGTCTCTTCTGGGATTGAGGTCTATTGGAATTACAATAAATGTGCAGAAAATTGTGCAGATTGGCTATATAAGGACTATAGCAGTTATCTGGCTTTGGTGTAATAATAATGTTTGTAATTTTTTTTTTTACAATTACATGATTAGAAATGTTATATAAACAATCTAACAAAACAAATTTAATATGAAAAATAACTTATTTTAAACAAAATATCTGGATATTTTTTAATGCATACAATGTATTTTTCATTATGGTTTAATTTTATAAATGGATTTATAAAAAAGTATATTTAGCTTTGATGTTTATAGCTAGAAGATGAGTAATAAATGAATACAATACAAAAAATAAAACAATTAATATAATATAACATTGTCACATACTGCTGAGCCAAAACACTATGACCAGTCACATGCAGTTGAAGTGAATATCATTGATCATCTCCTAACAAGGCCACATATTAAGGTCTGGGTAGATTAGACAGTAAGCAAACAATCAGTTCTTGTAATCAATGTGTTGGATGCAGGAGAAATGCAGGAATAAAGATTGAGAGACTTTGACAGGGTCAAATTGTTATGCCAAGGCGACTGGGTCAGAGTCTGAACAACAAAGGCTGGTCCAAGCCAAAAGAAGGTCTACTGTGGCACATGTAATTTAAAATTGGAATGATAAATTAAAAGTGGAATGATGGTTATTTCGAGGAATGTGTCAGAACACACATTGCATCGCACTCTGCTGTGTAGCCTCAGACCAATCAGAGCCTGATCCCAGTCTACTGTTGAAAGTGGCTACAGTGGGCACACGAGTGTTGGAACTGGACCTTGGAGCAGTGGAAGAAGGTTGTTTGGTCCGTGTGTAAAAGTGTGACCCTCTGGGCAATGTTCTGCAGGAAAACCCTTACATTTGGAAAAGTATTCAATTTGACATGTGCCACCTACCTAAACATTGTTGCAGAGCAGGTCCACCTTTTTCAGGTGGCTAACCTTATTTCACAGAGCATTTGATTAAAAAACAAAACTAAGATGAGTTTCAGAACTTTTGTAGCCCACTATGGGATTTGCAGAAAGAGTCAGTGTGAGAATCAGTCAGTGAGAAAAAAAAAAAAAAGACTTGGAGAAAGAGGGGGTGGTGATGGCGCAGTGGATAAGACACATGCCTGTGGTGAGAGACCCGGGTTCGAATCCACTGTGAGACACCAATGTGTCCCTGAGCAAGACACTTAACCCCTAGTTGCTCCAGAGGCGTGCGACCTCTGACATGTGTAGCAATTGTAAGTCGCTTTGGATAAAAGCGTCAGCTAAATGAATAAATGTAAATGTAAATGTAAAGAGAGAAGGTTAGGCAATGTGAGAAACACAACAAAACAAGTCTCCAGACCCTCATCTCTGGACTGTTTTGTCTTTCAACGGTGTCTAGAGATTCATGATTCATAACACAAACACTCATGGATTCCATTTGTTCATCACAACAACGAAAAAAGCTATTTGATATTTTTTATTGCTGGTAAATAACCTCAAAAGACCGACTAAGATGCACCTGCAATTCAAATGCACTTATATTTCCCTTTAAATGTAAGTGCAAGGGATTGAAGGGAACATAAATACAGACTAAAGAACCAGCCAATGGATGATTCAGACACTTGGGGAGAGATAAAGATACATATTTATCTATTTTAATATTTAACCGATAGCTGATTGTCATTGAACATAATCATGCACTGAATGCAAAACGATTTAGCTTTCTTGTGTGAATGAGTTTTAAAGTAGTAAACAGAGAAGTTTGTGACTGACAACCTAAATGGAAGGAAACAATAGCTTACAGAATATCGTTGGAGTATCACAAGGAGATTTCCCAGTAGGTAAAGTGTCTGTAATCTGTACTGGAGGGGTGTTTACACAACTGCATGTTTTCAACTAATAAATTAAAACTTATTCACACAACAGTGTTCTGGGGGCCTGCAAAACGCCAATTTGTGAAAACAGTGATGTCATGCGCATGCGTACGTGTTCAGTCTATAGGTGCTTAGTGTTTCTTTATAAATGTAATGGACGTTGGCCAGTAAAAGCTGTGCATGTAAACCTCACTCCCCTGGCCTCAAGAGGCATGCTAGTGACTGACGCTAGTGGCTGCGGTCTTTAGCGCCCTTGTTAGTGTGCCAGGTACGGTATACCCCAGTTCAAATCCGGCTTGGAGTGGGTCGCGTTTGGTGCCGTGACCCGGATAGGAGTTAGGTTTAGGGGGGTGAGTGTAACGGACGTATAAGACGTTTTAGTGGATCCGTGTGAACGGAGATCGGTTTTGATAACCTTGTTGTATGTACACGAAAATGCAAAGGAAAAACTTTTCAGTTTTTAGTACATCGTTACCGTGTAAATGCACCAAAAGACTGGCTCTGAGCTGTGTGCTTTTATACAGGAATCCTGTAGTTTCTGACTTATGATTGGACTGGTGAACAGATGGAGAGCGTACGTGACTTTTGTAACACACTTTAACTTGAACTGTTGCTACTACTAGTAATCAGACTCTCTCTTTCTTTCTCATGCATAGATTGTTGAGACCCTCTGCCTGGATTTGTCATTGAATCAGTCTGCTTTAAAAATAGCCCATCTGTAAGTCAATGTGGTGGCTGGACCGGCAGAGAAGCCAAACATCAAACAAGGAATCATCTGGAAATGTATTCAGAGAGTGTACTCGCTGTCCAGCATATTATTATTAATATTCATCCTCATATTGTTACGTGTGCTCACATGAATTATGTGCTGAAATATTCTTTTCATTTAAAAAATGTGACAGAATGTTTTTGAAACTCAGATCATATTTCGTGAAAGCGTGACGGTATATAGAACATGCCTCAGGACAAATTCAAAATAGTTTTTTTAACTAGCTGAAATCAACTAGCTGTAATAAAATAAGTTAATTTTTATATATATATATTTTTTCAAATAATTAAAATGTTTTTTATTTTTTTTTATTTTATTTTAGTTAACAATAATATAGCTGGACTACAGAGTATCAAAAAAAGTGTCCAAAAAAAACAAAACCTGAAAAAATATCAACATAAAATGCTAGTCAGCTAGTCAATTTAGCTAGCGTTGGACTGTAAATAAGGATTGATAACACATCACTGGATTTCGTTTCACTACAACCCATCATTAACACTGTTATGTAACTTCCTCTTCTTCCTTCCTCCCTTAATTTCACCTTTCCTTCCACTCATCCTGTCATCTCATGGAATGTGTTATCAAGTATCATCTTGTATACTGTGCCTTTTTGTACTTTTCCCTAGTGAGCTGCATAATGAGAAGTGTTAAAAATGAACCAGCGCTTGTTGTTGAAATCTCCTGCAAAGTGACACAAAATCTATATTTGAATCTATGTATAACAGCCACATTATTCATTTAATTGAATTGATATGGTTTATGTTTTAATATTATTATATCATTATAAACAATATTTGATTGATTATGCTCAATCAATCAATCAATCAATCAATCAATCAATCAATTCATGGACCAAATATTGCACCTTAATGAAATGTAATTAATAAACAATTAACTTCTGACATACTGATGCTGAGATGCAAATATTGTGAGCCTGCAGTGAAAACCCCTCAGAGTAACCTTGATAAACATGCTCACACTAGGCTGAAAATATCTTCGATAAACATGTTATCTTCAGTTACATGATGAGAGAAGAACAACTGAATATGTTCACAAAATTCACAACCCGCCAGTGATGAAAACAAGATACACAATACATATATGTAATTTTAAGCAGAGCTATGCCATTCGTTCAAGTTCAAACATCCTTTACTTTGAGATCATCTGAGCTTTGCTGTAGATACGCAGTCGGGTCAGTCGGGTCATATGACAGTCGCAGAATCAATGTGTCATCAGTGGAGGAAACTGAAGATGCAGAGAGCAGCATGATGAAAAACATGCTGTTCCTAATAGAAGGACGAACATTAGAATTGTGAAGATCTAAATTATATAAATAATGCTAAGATTTTCTTATTGTAGTTCGCTTACTAATGTAATTTTTTCACTGTGGTTTTGTGTTGACTGCCAAAGCTGATATAATCATCATTGCAGTTTATTCTTTTATCATGACAAAAAAAAACAGAAAGAAATATAGGATGTGAAGCACATCCATTCAATAAGGCTTTAAAGGATAAACGACATGAACTATAGATGGGGATTATTTTTTTAGAACATTGTGAAGCAGCTCAAGATGGAATACAAAAAACTCAAGTATCCTCTAGCACAAGTATATCTGCACTGAGAAACGGCTCCCCGGAGAGCTCCGATTGCAAAGCCACAAGTCGTGTAAGAAACTGTTCTAAGCTGCCAAACCTTGAAGCGTATAAATCATCTATCAAAGATTACAGGCCTCGTTTAAATTGAGAAGCAGGCTTGGATGCTCTGTAACTCAATATTGTCATCTCACAGTTTAAACCAGACTCCTGGACTTTGTGTTTGGCTCATCTACATGGTCTCTTGTACTGTGCAATGATAATGGACCTCAAAAAGGACAACCCCCTTGAAAATGCTGCCGAAATACATTGATCCAATGTTTTAACCTTTGACTAGAGAAGAAAAATAATATTTTGAAGATTCCAAATGTTTTATTTTAAATTGTTTTATTCGAACAACAGATCATAAATCAAGACCTACTTAAATGGGACATATTATTCCCCTTTTCAAAGTTTTGATTTTGTTTTTGGATTCACTGAAATAGGTTTGCATGCTTGAATGTTTAAAAAAACTGATTATTTTTCACATATTTTACACTGTTGCAGCACCTCTCTTCGTAGTCTGTCAGTAACGCTCTGTTTTGTTTCTGTCTCTATGAAGCCCCTCCTACCGAAAAGCGCAATGTGCTCTGATTGGTTGGTGGACCAGTTTGTTGTGATTGGTCAACTGCTTCAAGCGTATTTCATTAATGTCACGCCCCTGGCCATAGTCGTAGCTGTGTTCGAAATCACCCCCTATACCCTCATTCACTATTCCCTACATTACTCCACTAATATAGTCCACTTGAAGGAGTGAATGAAAATGAGAGAGTGAATTCAGACACTGTATGCGTCGGAAGGGCTACAGCTTTTGCATAGTTTGGGTTTGCTGTTTAATAATAATTTGAAACTTAAAGTGGCAGCTCCAATATTAATGAAAAGATTTATCTTGAGCTCTGCTATGCATTAAACAATTTAATAATCAATTAAAAATGAAATGTATACATGTATGATATTACGCTGTACCCACATTGGACCAGCAGTTGGGAAAATGGATGGATGATTCAGCTGCGGGTACCATTCATTCGGCACGAATCACAGTGCATTATGGGTATTCTAGCAGTTGAGTATACATCAGTTGACTCATTATTACGGTACATTATAGGATTGAATGAGTCCGATTTCGGACGCAGCCTGTGAGTTTCAACCCACTACTAATGCACCTTAACCAGGCCTCTCCCCTTAGTTTTGCATATGCCTTGAGCGGGAATTATTCAAATGAGGAATATTGTGACACTTCCCGTGCTCCGGAAGAAAACTCAAGACTACAACGAGCTGTTTCGGGGAGTTCAAAAACAGTGCTTACTGATATAGAGAATATCTCCCTTTGGAGTGGACTTTGTGCTTTGTAACTTTGCAGATCTTTTTCATGCGCAAACAGCAACATTTCACATGCACAAGAAAGTTAAAATTGTAAGGTCGGGTCAGGTCTATTTTATTCATGACTTTCATAGTAGGCCCTCTGCCTCCTTTGTCGGCCACCATATTTCTCCATGAATACATCCGTTTGAATGGTGTTGTTTGAATTGCCTGCAATCCTCAGAAATGCCCTGCTGAGGTCTCTGCGTCCGGTGCCTCACTACCTTAAGTCTTTCATTAAGATGTCCATTGATCTCTCTAGTCTTCATGAGAGGCTCATGCTGAACGAGAAAAACACTGCATTCTTTGGTGAGCACCTGGGTCATTCTGATATAATTGTGCTGGATAATTTTAGGATTTTTAAAAATCATTTTCATTTGAAAAGGTTACTGGATGCTGAACTTTCCAGAAATCACATTTTCCCACTTCAGTGCCAAAGTATCATTAACTATGATGTCAGAAAACTGAAACCGCAATTTTAATTAGTGAAATGTCACAGAATAACTGAAAGTGAAGGGACATGGACAAAAACTACAGACTAAACCTAATGAGAGCCAGAGAAACAAATGTGCAGCCATCTTTATAATGTTGTGTTTGAAAATGAGCTGAAGTGGTTTATAGTAGAGTTAATGAAAGTTATAATTATAATAAATGTATAATAAATATGTCAGTATATCGGGAAGATTTCAAAACGAGCGGTTCATTTATAAAACCGTAAGATACCTTATTTCTGTGGAAAATTATACAAACCGGAAGACAGAACAAAACAAGTGCATCGTTGAAAAGGGGCGGCATATGCCATTTTAATTGAGATCAAAATTTTGGTAACTTAAATTTTCATTTTTAAATATAGGTCTACATAAATATTACACACTATGCAAAAGTCTGTCAGGCATATTACTACTGTTAATACTTTATAAGTAGCAAGTCATGGGAATATGCATTACAAAAATTGACCATGAATGATTAATCTAATAATAGCATAAATGTAACGAAAAAGTGATTCTATCATTCATTTTAACTGTTACTCAAAGTGACCATAAATTGTTATTTGCATTATGTAAATACTAGTCCTATACTGTATATAGGCTAAGCTTGTTTAAACCGGTAAGGCTCTCAGACGTATAGCATGTGTAATTATTATGTGCTTTAAAGCACATAATTCTTTTTTTTACTCTCTGAAAGACTCTTTATCCAAATAACGTCTTCATAAAGGTGTTGCCCCTGTATTTAACATATCTCAGCATTGCTGGTTCTCACTGCAGGAAGCAGACGATACTCTAGAAACAGGAGGGTTTCATTTACATAGGAATATAGCATTAGCAGACCTCATGAGTGAAAAACAGCCATGAAAAAATGGAAAGGAAGAGTAGCTCTGGGGATATCACCATCTTTTATGTCTCAGATACAAGATATAGGCTAGTAAAGATGCTGAATTGTTTATGCAGAGGATTTAGTAGTCAATCAATCAGTAGTAAATGGATTCAAAGTGTCTTTATTAATTTGTTATCAATCAAAAGCAGGTATAAAAAGCTTCAATACTGTATTTTACCTAATTATTTTGCAAGGACTACAGCTTGTCATTGACAGTTTCAATTGACTTAAAATCTGGCAAAGCCTGACTAAGAAAATGGTGAAACAAAACCTTATATATCACACGAGAAATAATATGGAAATATGCAATTTCCACACACATTCTGGAAAGGTATTTAATAGCTGTTGTTGGAGTATAAAACACCGTTTACTCCAACCAGACACCGGCACAGTGCTTTACAAAGACAAATACACAAGTACATGTAATAGAATCACACTGTTGACTAATTTAACTGGTACTATGGAAGATATAGGAAAGAAAAAAAATTATCATCAAAAATACAGTAGTAAAACATATTAACAAAGACATATTGAAGTCTCATTTAATGCTGAAATAACTAGACATGGCCTGGCTTTTCCGTAGTGCTGGTTTCTGCTTAAATTTGACTAAAATAAAAATAAAACAAAAAACACCTGAAAATTTTCATTAATACATATGAATGGAAATCTGTAGAAATCCCTTTAATTTGATTTTTTTTGGCATCGAAAAATCTGATTGTTCACACATGTGAGAAGCGGTTTTCAAAATACTATATTAAAAGGTAAGAACAACAGCTTCATTTCAATGACCAAAAGCTGGTCTACACTTTTTTTCACAATACATTCTTTAAAACTTAACACATTAAGTACTATTGGAAACTTTAAGTACAGTATAAAACAGGTTTGAAATCTTGTTAATCAAGAAAAAACACGCTAAAATGTGGTAACACATTATCAAAATACAATAAAAACAGTGAAATGCAATAAAAAGTACAATACATTCAAAACATCCCATCTGGAAAACACTTTGACATGTAAGAACCGCTGACTGTGGCCATAATCTTTTTCAGTAGTGTCTTGCAAAAATGATCATCTAAAAATAAAAAAATAAAATCCACATCACAGTTGGCAGTTAAGGTCCAGGTAGCAGAGCAATATTTGTAATAATAGAGTCAGTGTAGTGTGATTGCAGAATTTCAAAATGATGAAGATAAAGACCACAGCAGGAAGAGTATCTAGACAGCCTGAGGGCCGATAAGAAGCGGCGCTTCGGTGTGACTGAGAGGAGGCTGAGGTGATGAGGTTGAGGCCGAATCCTTCTTAAGCTTCAGGATGTGTTGCTGTAGGTGCATGACCCAATCCTCCTGTATAGACAGCGGCCCTTGGAAAACCTCCTCACAGAACCTATAAAATAATTCATAGAAGAGCACTTATTAATCTAAAAGTGTATTTACAGGCATTTTACTACAATCAATGCATTTAAAGACAAGGAGAGAAACAACTATTGGTGGGACATAATACAGGTCAAATTCAAAATCTTCATGCACCATAAATACAAGCGCTGCTTTAAACTTTTTAAAGGCCATATTGTTATTATTTGGCACTGACCTTCAGAAACTAAAATAGATACTTACATTTTGTACTTGCATGACAAAATAATCATCACATTAAAAAAATGAGGTGCAATACCAGTGCCGAAATACAGGCTTTCATATATACTGTACACCTTTAATGTAGCATATAATAGAGCTGTTTGTGAATGTAAAAGGTTTGCAAAGTTTTAAAGATCAAAGAACATGATAAATTGAGTTATTGTCTCCCAAAAGAAAGTATCTGAACTGCCTGAAACGAGTTATTACAGTCTTACTTCATTCACAAACCTTCATACAGTAGGTATGTAACAAATTTGCATAAAGCCAGCCTATGGTCTTCATCGGCTCCCCACTAACAACTCTACCACAAAAAAAAATGTCTTGCTCAAGTCGTGCTTGCAAACGTGGTTCGGAGTATCAGCTACTTCTTCCAAAGCTTCTTTACCGCACTCGGACTTGTAAAGACGCTGTAAAATAGACGCCATCATTACTGTTCTATGAAGTGCTGAGGAAGCCTCCAGAGTTGAAATTAAGATATGGTAATGAGCGTTCCGTTTCTGACACACCGCAATAAACACTGTGAGAAAAGGCGTGATGCTTCAATGTATATTATGAGAAAATGAAAATCTTTATTTTTTACCTTGGATGCATTTAACCTATAGTAAGAGACCTCCATATAATTTTATAAACAGCACAATAGGGGCACTTTAATAGTAGTGTAGACCGGAAAGTGGAGGGAGAATGGGATCAGGTCATGATGAACCACTCAAACCTGGTTCTTTGTAAGCACACAGCTCTTCTCCACTCCCAGACAGCAAAACCACCAGGTTTACAGAACAAACTGATTTGTGTTTTCAACTCACCTGCACTTGAGGGAGTACACCTTCCCAACCAGCTTTACTAGGCTGGTCTCTGGTGGTCTAGGCACCAAGGATGGAATGTTTCCAGCCCGAGAGGGCTTTGAAGATTCGGTTTCCCTGGATCCACTCTCAGAGTGGGATAAATGCTTTGGAGGACGCCGTTCACAGCCTAAGACAAGCACAGTGATTATCACAATGATAATCTGAACTAATACATAATTTGGAGCTCTAGTATGAGCAAGAAATACATATTTTCCCTACCTCGAGGAAAACGAACATTCAGTTCCCTGCGGGCCGTGGGAGTCTGGAACAGGCTGTCTGAGGAAAGTTCATTTGATGAAGGCCGTTTCTTGTATGTGGAGGAGGAGTGGCTCATTCCTGCTTTGCCCTCTCTAGCTGTTGCCACTGTTGCTTTGAAAAGCTGGTATACCTGCGGCTGACCAGCAGAGTCTCGAACTGCTGATGAACCCTTGTGAGAAGCAAGACGGACAGACTCAGAGTCTGAGGAAGAGTACGGAGTGGAGGATCTTTTGGAGCTCTACACCGGAGGAAGACAGAGAGACGAATTTGTGAATAGCAAAGATACCCCAAGATGCTGACAACTTCGTGTTCATGCAAATCTTAAGGAACAAAAATACTGCAAAAGACAAATAAATCAGTATTTTTGTCTTATTTTCAATTAAAATAAAGTTTAAAGTCCCGTGAACCGGAAGTTGCAACCGACTTTTCTCCAGTGTTGTGACGTATTTCCGAGAGAAACGGAATACTAAAAGAGGCAAAACAGTGGGCATGGCTTTTTTTTCCAACTAGCACCTGATTGGATCTAGAAAAGTAGGTGTTTCTAGTAGCCTGTCTACTGTCAGTTGGAGGGGCGTGGTTACGGATGTTAAGCAGACACCCAAACCGTCAAACCTACGTCATCAGGGAAGGTCCTCCAAGGCAGAGGGGAGGGGCATTTTCAGACTGTGATTAAAGATTACAAAGCCCAAAATTTTTTTTGTTGACTTGCACGGATGAATTGTTCACCACAAAACGATCAATTTAGGCAAACAAAGTAAGTATGGGCAATTTTGATTTCATGGGGACTTTAATTTTACTTGAGAAGAAAAACTGCATAAGAATATGTTTTTTAGGGAATATATCTTACCCCTTTTTATGTTTAAAGTGTAAATCTAACAAACTTTAGTGAGTTTATGCCTAAGAGATAAGAAATATCATTCTAGTTAGGCAATAATTCAACCTGGACATACCTTCTTAACAAAAGGCAAGTCCCCCTTCATGTAGCTTTTGTGGAGCTCTGCTACCTTCCCCGGCTCACTTTTCATCCAGGCCTTTAGGGTCTCAATAGGAGAGCCGATGACCTTCCAATCCACTCCCTGCTGCCTTAAGTGGGCTCTTGCGTGGCTGGCCAGTGCCTTGCGATTCTCAAAATCAAAACCACAGAGTTCACAGGTGGCATCACAGCCTACAGCAGAAAGGAAAGAGAGTGGAGAACACAAGACGTGAAAGTAGATATATTGCATTAACATCCAGAATAATGTCTCTGGATAGAGTGAGCTTTGGTCAGTTTGTCCTAACTAAATATTTAGAATGAAATACTAGTGTACTTAGTACGTTATATACTGTATATATATATATATATATATATATATATATATATATATATATATATATATATATATATATATAGTGATTTTTTCCCTTTGCGTTTTTCGCATTTCGGAATGTTGTCAAAACGATATACTTTTGGAATAACACTTCCCCTTTACACATCAAACATATTAATAAAGTAGAATAGATTCATAATATTTGCCATTTTTTAACTTAGCAGCCACAGCATTAAAATAATTTTTGGTATCAGAAAATGCAACAAACATTATGAAGACATTGTGGCATGTTTCATTCAGCAAGTGACATCCAGTGGTCAACGTGGAATTTAACAGTTATTTTGCAATTTTATCTAATTGTTTGTAGAAATATCTTTGTTTTCACAGCCTGATCAAATAATAAATAATAATGCCACCTTGATTAAAAATAGAAGAATGTTATTTTGAACATAACCTTTGATTAGGTTTACAAGTTTTTGGGAGGTTGTAATGTTAGTTACTACACAAATAATTCTTGGTTCAACGTACCTGTAGTTGTGTCGTCTGAGGCAGGTTTCTCTTTTTCCACAGGTGATAGAGTAAAAGTGCGAGGTGAGGATTCTGGTTTTTTCAACTGCACTGCCGCCCCTGAATCAGGTTCCGGTTTGATTTGGGATGCCCGTTCAGAGTCCTTCCTCTTCATGAGCTCATACAGGGCCTCTATGGGCGGGACTTTCAGCGACCACCTTGCTCCCATCTGTCGTAAGTGACCCCGTGCGTGACAGGACAGGGCTTTACGAGTATCAAACATCTCGCCACAGTAGTCGCAGCATACAAACTGTTTGGGCTCCTGCTTTTCATGCTTAGGAGCTGAGGAAAGCAGACACAAGTCATAAACTTAACAAAATGAGGGATTCACAATAAAGATTTTATTGCTAAAACATTGAACATCACATTAAGCTATAAAACTAACCAGGCAAATAAATAATCGGAATTCAAATGCAAATTGTACGATTATGTAATTATCTATTAATTTCCTAAATTTATACTTTTAGTCCTAAAAATAATAACACACCTAAAGGGGTGGTCACACTACACCATTTGTTCACTTGACTTCCATTTATGCACATGCGAATACAGGGGACAGGAAATGCAAAATCATGCAAATTTCACTGCATTTGAAAGTTCAAGTTTGGTGAACTCTGACTTGGCAATTCATATCAGGTAAAGACATGTGACCAACAGAAGAACGATTTGTCATGGCATGAATGTCTCTTAGCTGAATTACAAGAATTCAAACTTTAAAGCTGCAGGTTTGTAGTAAAAGGGAATTGATTGCATAGATTTATACAAGTGTGACTACGTCTTAAGGATGAAAAATCTACATAAAGTTTAAATAAACAGAAAGAAAAGAATAAAAGTAGTAACTGGATGCACTGTAATTTTTACGCACCGATCATGGGTGATCTAATGGTGTTGGAATCAGTTGGAGGTGTTAAAGGGGTGGTGGGTGCGCTTTGTGGCTTTGGAGGCTCTATGATAGAGATATCAACTTCCACAGGTTCGTCCTTTGGTTTTGGGAACACAGTCCTGGAGCCTTTCTTGGCCTTTGGAACTTTGTGAGGAACAGGAGGAGGAGGAGAGGAAGACTGGGTAATGGGTTTAGGGAATGAGAGGAGAGGGGGTGCAGAGGGAGGTACAGAGGGGGATACCGGTGGGGTCAGTGAGGGCGGCCCGGGGGAACTGAGAGATCCAGCAGAACTATCACGTTGGGCCATCACCTCTCGCAGAGTGGCCATGGGAGACCCGTTTACAGACCACTCGGTGATGCCCAGCTGGCGCAGGTGATAGCGGGCGTGACTGGCCAAGCTCTGACTCTTCTTAAACTTCTCGTGACAGAATTCACAGGTAACACCTTTAGATGACTCGCCTTGAGGGTAAGAAAGAGGGCATCTTGTAAATGATCAGAGCAAAGTATGTTAGGACACTTTTTTTGTAACATAACTGTATGTGTATATTTGATAGTTAAAGACAAAAGTCACAAACAATTTAGTTGGTTATTGGATGTAAAATCATGTCTTAGTGCCCCCTGTGAAGAAGCTTAAGGTTAACTGTACTGTATATCAACTACATTACGGTTTAAAAGTTTAGGGTTGGTAAGACTTTTTAATGTTTTTGAAAAAGGTCTCTTTATGCTCACAAAGGCTGCATTTATGTGATCAAATATAAAAATGTAATACTGCAAAATATTATTACAATTTACTGTTTTTTTTATTTATTTAAATATATTTTTAAATCTAATTTATTCCTGTGATGTAAAGCTGAATCTAACAGGGTCCTTCAGAATTCATTCAAAGATGCTAATTTGGTGCTCATTCCAGAAACACTTAATATCAATGTTTTTTTGTTTTTTTAATGCTGCTTTATATTTTTTTGGAAACCATAATATATTTTTTTAGGATGAATAATGATTCTAGGATGAATAGAAATGTCAAAAGAACAGCATTCATTTGCAATTTGTTGTAACAATGTAAAAGCCTTTAATGTCAGAATAGTACTGTATATTCCAGTTGTCAATAGTACTTTCCAGTTGTCCTTGACTGAAAATACTTTTTAAGATTGCGCTCAAAAAGAGCAATTCCAAGTCTATAGAAACATGCAATATTTAAATGGTCTTTTAATATCTACACAGGAATTTCCATGACTTTAGTATTTTAATTCATTTCCACAAGTTTTCTAGGTATGGGTGTCACACTCTTAAAAATGTGGGATTTCCATTACCATATTTTGCTATAGATTATCACCCACCCTCAAGCCCATACATAATCTAGATATTCAAACATTCCTCCAAAAAAAAAAACGACATCTGTTTTTCTGTAGAACTGCTTTAGAGATGAAATGAATCAATTTAATAATTGACGATCTTTACAACGGATCTGAATCAACATTGAACTGACTTGATATTGATACAGCTGCTTGCATCATTGAACCATTTTCCTGTTATCACTGTAAAGCTGATTTGAAACAATCTGTATTTTAAAAGCACTATATAAATAAAAGTTACTTGGTTTAAAAAATAAAATAAATAAATACATAATTTATATTCTTACCTCGAGAGGATGATTTAAATACAGCTTTTTTGTCAAGCGGCAAGCCTGCCAAAACATTAGGAGAAATCTTCTGCTTCTTCGCTGGGGGAGGTGATATCAATTCTGTTTTCTCAACGAGAGGTAAAGCCTCTGAAACATCTGCAGAAATCTTCTGTTTTTTGCTTTGCGGAGATTTCAATTCTCCTTTACCAATGAGGAGCAAGATCCCAGGAACATTTAAAGAAATGTTCTTCTTTTTCTTGGAGGGAGGTGATTTCAATTCTGTTTGGCTGCTGAGGGGCATGTTCCCTGAAACATCTAATGAAATCTTCTTCTTTTTGGCTGAAGGAGGGGATTTAAATTCTGCTTTCTTGCTGAGGGGCAAGTTCCCTGAAACATCTGGAGAAATCTGCTTTTTGATTGGGGGAGGTGTTAGACGGATGGATGTCAGTCCTTTAAACGATAGAGGGGTAAAAGAGGGATTTTTGCTGATGGATGACGAGGTGGAAGGAGCGGAGGAGGGTGAAGTGTGATCCTCATAGTCCGACCCTTCCAGCTGCCCAGCACTGGCCTTTTCCTGGAATTCCTCGCTCTGAATAATTGTATGGAGCATCTCTATGGGAGCACCTTTAGACTCCAAATTCACACCAAACTGCCGCAGGTGGGCCCGTGCGTGACTGGAGAGACCTTTACGGGTCTCGTACCAGGCGCCACATAGCTCACACACATGGACGTCATCCCTCGCAGCGGAATTTTTTATCATAGTTGCTGGTGAAAAAGCACAGAACATTTCAAAATTGCTTCATCAGATTAACTAGCTTGCTTCAGTGAATGGTAAAATTTACCACTCCCAAGTTTTTTTTTAATGGATCCCACTTCCAAGCACATACCAATACATTTGTAATACTGTTACTTACTTAAATTGAGAGGAGCGTCTGTTTCCTGAGGGGCCCAGAGGGGCTTGGCTGAGGCCAGTGAGAGGGAGGTAGATGGGATGCCATCAATGAGCCTGGGTTCAACAGCCTTGAGAGGAGACAAGGCTGAAGGTGGAGTGGACACCAACAACTTCTTTGAAGATGCTTTATGAGACTTCCCTACAGAGAACGGCGAAGAAGAGTGACCAGACGCTGCTGATCCTTTGACAGCAGAGGGGGAAGACGAGGATAGAGCATATTTTTTCTTCACAAGGTTTGATATTTTAATCTTTAATTTGGGCCCAGCGTCCTTTCTGAGTTTGTGGGACTGGGGTTTGTATTTTTTAACAGGGCTGGCCTGTTTTTTGAGCTTGGGTAGAGTTCCGCCTCTTTCTTTCATCAGCTGGCACAGAAGGTCTATAGGAGCTCCACTGCTGTCGGACACAGCCACTCCCAGTTGCCTGAGATGATACCGGGCGTGACTGGAGAGACCTCGTCTGGATTCAAAATTGGTCCCACAAAACTCACAACTATGGATGCCTACTGTAAAAAAATGAGATAGAATAAACAATGTCATGACACCTGTATGAACTAATATTTTACGGCATGTTTTGTCCAGTTTTCCTGAAGAATCTATATTGTTTATTTGACTGCGACATAAATGCAACAGGATTTTAAGATTCTGCAATCACACAATGTAATGCATTGCAAAATCAAGCCAACTCAGCATTAAATAAAAAGCTCCCTATAAATGAAATTAGTGAAAGTTTCAAGAAGTTAATGATACTATTAAACTACTAAATGTAATAAGGAATATAATGTATATTGGGGTGAGTATTTGATAGTCCCATAATGCCTGATTTCAGCAATAAATAAGTACATTTATTATTTTACTGAATATGCATTATGCACTTCTTAAGTACAGTATTAAAACAATAAACAATGATTTCGTTGTTAAATGGTATCGTTTATAAATAATAAAACTAATTTTATAACACTGTCACTGGTTACTAACTGATTCAGTGACAATGTCAATTTGTGTATTTTCAGCAAAGCAGAATTATGAGCATGTCTATGCTAGTGTCAACACTGCATTGAGCAAGGGGGACCAGAACCACATTTACAGGTAAATATACTCTTACAGTCACTAGCACTAATTACATAAGTGCATCATGATTATTGGCGAGTTTTCACTGCACAAAAAATGCACAAGTATCGTCGAAATTTGAGAAAAGCTGCCGCAAATTATGTCATTTTAGGCTACAAAAATCAGAAAATAATCCTGGTGGGACTGATAAAACAATCAATGCTGATCAAAAGTGTCAGTGATAGCCTAGTTCACCCAACAAAAAAAGTTCCTCATTTTAGAATGACATGGGTGCAAATACAGCCAGCATTTTATTTTTGGGTACTATTTATTAGAGTAAACGCTGAAATAGGCTACATTACACAACGAAATCTGAACAGATTTTAAAATACTATGCATCATCATACACTTGATAACTTGTTACTTACAATCAGAATCATCCAAGTCTTTATTCAAGACTGGTTCCAGACACTCTTTGGAAAAGGTAGCAGTGGTTGTCTTCTTTGCCGTGTCTGATGCTGTCTTCTCCATGGCTGGAATCTCTCCCTGGCACTTGCAGAGAAAAGCAGTTTATACAATTAGAACAATCTTTTCTAAGAATGCAACTTCTCTATTCATAGACAAGAAAAAAATAAACTAATAATTTTCATGTCTGAAAAAATAAAAAGTTAGAAAAACTGGAAACAATTCCTACCAAAATGCAATCATAACTACAGCTATTACTACAATAAAAATTATTACATTAATAACATTAACGTTTTTAAATATATTTGTATATGCATTAACCATCAATCAATGAATGTAGCAAAAATACCTAATAAACCAAAACGACAAAAATATTCTGGATTTTCCTAACGTAAGTTAGTTTGAAAAATAACATCATTTATTTTTATTTATCATAGTTTTACAGTGTATTTAAGCGGGAACTATGGCTACCATGGTTATTTTTTCGTAATGTTTACATACCATGACACTGACAAGGCACCATTGGTTTCTCTCGTTTTCATAGCCATATTTTCAAATCAACTGGCTAAATTTGCTTAGAATCATTTATTTTAATCACGACTGGAGTCATTATTGCTGTGTACTTGCGATAAACCAAAAACAAACTTTCCATCTCGAATGATTTCATGCATCAGTTCCAACCATTTAACACAATACATGCGCACATGCAGCTAGCACGAGCTGATATTGACCAGGCATTGCAAGTCGAAACAAATTTTGATCGTGTGCAAAGCCACAGCTTCTGACCTGTTCGGCTATACGTAGCCAACCATATTGAAAACAAAGTGTTGAAGCACATAATGGTCAAAATTACCTTAAAGTGGCGAGGTTTCTAGAACAGGAACAGGGGACAGCAGGCACTTTAATCACTACAGCACAGTCGAGCTAGGCAAAATCAATCAATCCCTCATTTAGAATACGTTACATGGACGAATCACAGATGCGCGTTTGCTATCAGAACTAAATATTATGCGTTTCCAATAAAAAAATCGGGAAGTCCAGACCGAATATACTGTAGATTGACATTCATTTCAATGACGCTCATTCGCTCCCGACGGGCTCCCCTGAAAACGTGATTCGTGAAATTTTGGGGGGGGGTCCCCAAAAATATTGACAATATTTTATTTTGACGTGCAATTTCAGTTTTGTGTAATGTTGTGATTTTCGTTGATTATTATGTGTAAAATAGCGAACATATAAATCATTCATGAATGACGGCGATTTAAACCTAATTCACTTCAATAAAGATTAATACATGCTATTCTTGTCATGAGCATCAAGGTGTGGTGGCGCTGCGGTGCAGATTCCAATCATGTTTAGTACACGTTAACTCAAAGATTCGTAGAAAAAATATAAACATGATCTGCGCGCGAAGTCCTTGAAATCCGTTCTGTGTTAAGGTAAGGCATTTTATTCCCAATTTTGTGTTGTGGCTGGGTTGTTATAGGGCTGCGTGACTCTCTATGTCTTAGGCCTAAATAAACGGAGGAATTATGGTATTCTTCTGTAGCCTGCCTGCGTAATTTTTACCCTTGTTTACTCATAGACAGCCAACTATTTGTGTGTGGCTGTTTGCTGCTTGACTTATCAATTTGTGTCGATAAAGTATCATAGGTTAAATCCTGTATATAGTCAGGAAATGTGCCTGTATAGTTTGCGCAAGTGCAAGAACAACCCCTTTTGTGAAGGTACAGGTAAGCTGCAGGTGAGCTCCTACAAGTTTCTTCCAGTGTATCCTCTCTGGGTCTTGACATTACACTCTCCAAAACACACAGACTTTCTTTGACAAGGTTTGTGTTTTGTGGGGTTATGAGCAGGGCACAGAATGCACTGAACGCAATTTTTGATTCAATCATGGAGCTGGCATTTTGGAGTCTTGCGAAAGCATATGTGGCAAAGTCTCTCAGTCCTTTGTCATCTGTTTGCCTAGAGACTGTCTGTCTGACAGCTTTCAAAATGAGCAAGACAGTATATGACTTCATTTCATCCCATGATTTTTTGCCAATGCAGAACTCGTATGCTCTGTCAAGGTAAGAGCTGGGGCCCGTTTCAGAAAGGAGGTTAAGTGAGAACTCTTGAGTATGTTAACCCTTAAATGAGAGAAACTCTGGGTTTTCCGTTTCAGAAAGGAGATTAAGTGAGAACTCTTGAGTATGTTAACCCTGAAATGAGGGAAACTCTGGGTTTTCCGTTTCAGAATGTGAGGTATGTCAAACCAGAGAAAGCGGAGTAAGTCAAGCCCGTTTCTGAAAGAGAGGTAACTTATACTCAGAGTCAGTTACCATGGTAACTAACTCTGTGAACCTTACCTGGTCGGGAGCAGGTTTTCTTCGGTAAACCCAGAGTTTATTGTGGTCTCCTCCTCCTTTTTAAAGAAGAAGCGGTGTTTGAACACCTCATTCATTCTTTCTGTAATTTATTCATTGCTGTTTTTACCACTGTTTTTTTTGTTTTTTTTTTATAAGATGAAGTCTATATAACTCCTTAACTGGTAACTTAACATACAGTAGATTAGAGTTACATCATGTAGTTCTAAACAAATTCTACAGAATTATTCTACTGAAAATCATTGAAGTGTGTTTTTTTTTCTTTATTTGAAAGGGGACCGTGTACATTAATCAACATTAGAACAATGTAAATGTACCCGAGTTAGCTATAAAGTGCTCATTTTCATCGGTAGTCCAGCCAGATGTAAAAAAGGCAGCCTTAAAGATAATCACAGGTATAGAATTACATACACAAACACATTATGGTTAAGAAATACAATTCATTTCAAATAATTATATAATGTTTAAATGCACACCGAAAGCATTAGTGCCCACAAGTTTGGCTCTCTACAAGCCATTTTTTTTTTTTGCATTCTTTTTGAATGAAAAGAATGACAGACTCTCTGATGGTTTCCGGCACTGTGTTCCATTGCTGAGCTGCTCTTGCGGAGAAGACCGCCTGACCAAAAGCTGTTTTTCTCCAGGGGATGATGCAGTCTTTCCTCACTGCCCCTCTGGGTACCCTGACCTCACTGGATCTGAAATGTATGAAGTCACATAGTGGAGGAGGTGCTAAACCATGTCTGATTTTAAATTAAACAGATGTTTTTGAATTTAATGAGTCTTTGATTGTCCCAGGTAAGTAACTGATATGTTCATCTGTGCACCAGAAGATAAAAAAATGTCCATTTATACTTAGATATAAATTAGATTCTATAGGCTACTCCACATAAACATGTGAATGTGTAGATTATGTGTCTTCACATCAGACAATATTAACATGACCTCTGTAGACCTCTCTGTTGCAGCAGAAACGGTTTCTTCATCCCCATTAACCTGTGAAGATGAGCATTTGATTGAGTACACTTTATAATAGGCCTACTATTTGTCATAATATCTGGTGTATGGAGTGGGCTTCTTACAACTGCCTGGGGTTCTGTTGGGACAGGAGGCTCCAAAAGACAGATATTACCATCAGAATCTGTTGGGACCAACGAAAAACCCAACCCAAAGTAAAATAAATGGAAATATCAAAAATACCCTATAAAAAAATAACACATAGACCTCTTACATTATGAAGGCCCCGGATCTTCGGAAGTGACTGGCTCTGATGAAGTCCCTCCAGGAATTCCCTCAGCCAAAAAAACTGCTGCACTGCTAGACACTGGATGCTATTTAGTTATAATGTCAAATGTTTGTCAGGTAGCCTACACCCATGATATGCTCAAGCCTTACCTGATTGAATTATGTTTTTATATTTTATTTTCAGCTGCTTTTTTTTAATGCTACATGAAAATTACAATTAAGCCTGGAACACACCAAGCCGACGGTCGGCCGTCGGGCAGTTTTTGTGCGTCGCCCGACTAAGTTTCCTCTGTGTGTTCCACCAACGCAGTCTCATGAAAGTGCGTATCAATACCACAAATGTTATTTCTCGTGTCATTTATACGCCAAAAATGTTTTTTTGTGTGTAAATGCTACGCACTGAAAACCGCTTGGGTAGGGTTAGGGGGGAAGGGGGTTGCGTGCGTATTACACGCCAAAAACTGCGTATCATATGCACGCGAAAACTGTGTATATCATATACACGCAAAAACTATTTTTGGCGTATAAATGGCACGAGAAATAACATTCGTGGTATTGATACGCACTTTCATGAGATCGGGCTCCACCGTCGGCTGAAATTGGTCCTCGTCGGCTTGTTTTCGGCCGATTCGACATGTTGAATCGGCGTCGGGCCGTCGGTGAAAGAGGGAACTCTGATTGGCTGTTCAGCTTAGTGAACGAGTCAGAGAATGATAATAATAGCAAAACAGCGAGCAAATAAGTCAAAACGGTACAGATAGACGGCTGTTCTAATGTTACACATATTACCTGAGTGTTCCTTGGCGAAAATTTCAACATTAACATCAGCGGAGTGGAATAAAGAAAGTGCAGCTTTTTACCCCGACGCGAGGCGACAACACAGTCTGATTTCGTTGCAGCTAGTTCGCCGGCGTCGGCTTGGTGTGTTCCGTTGAATAACATACTGTTCTTCCAGTTTTGACCTCTGATATTATAACAGTTACTCTAAAATAGTTATAAATTACAAACTACAAATGACAACTTCAACAGTGTAATTAGATTAATGTAATAATTACTATCTTTAGAAAGTATTGTTTTATACTGAATTGTTCTATAGTCTATGCAGTAGCCTATTTAATTTATTTTAAATTACAGAATAATTAAGAGTAATCCCTTTAATTAAATTACAATATTTAGATTGCTTGGTAATTAATTACACCCAACACTGTACAACAGTAATTCCTCTTTTTGTCTGGCGCTGTTGCCATGGTGACTTGTAATATCTGCGCTCCATTGATAATGGCTTTTTATAGTTGTGGTGCACGCGCTTAACTCAGAGTCAGTCAACTTAGAGTTGATTGAACTAACTCATTTCAGCTGTTCTGTAACCGAAAACTCAGAGTTTACCATCTCAGGCTAAGTCAACTCAGAGGTCAAGTTTTAACTCAGAGTTGGTTGAACCTCCTTATTGAAACAGGCCCCTGATGTGCTCTTTGTTGAAAGCAAGCATCACACTTTGTATTAAAGCCCAGCTGTAATCAGTCTCGACCTGGTGAACTTTTATTTGTGTGTATTTTGACAAATGCAATGTAAATGGCATGAGCCAAAATGTGATTGGTGGTACTGAGTGATCATTGGGGAGAATCTCACAAATGGGAAGAGGTGGTGCATCTTGAGTGCGTACAGCACATGCTTCGGCTGGTCAGGTATTTTTGACACAACTCCTCCAGTGGCATCAAGATAGAGCGACACAGGAGACTTACTTCGCAAATGATGCACAAGAATGCTGATGCCACGCTCTGTGAACAAATGAACAATGAATGGATTCATACTGAAAAGCTGTATGTAGCCTGATATTTTGAAGTAGTGTGTGTCACATTCCTTGAGAGCAATTTCTGCATCAAGTATATTTCCATCATGACGTCGGAGTGAACGGACATCTTTTTCCAAATTTTTGAGCCAATTACTTTCAACACTTTTTCTATTGAGACATTCAGTCATGTTCTCAGCCAGGAGGAGTTGCTTGTTTGGTGTTGATTGTGTGCTGTAAAAATACTGACTGGGTCCATGCTTTAGGGCCTTTGCTATTTTTCCTATTTTTATGATGGTTGCTGGCCTAGCCTTTTTCTCTGAAAGTTTGTGTTGTATATCTCCTGTTTGTTGGACTAACATTTTCACATCTTGACCCAGTGCAGCAGGATTGGTTTGCATTATGAAAGAGTATTTGGCTGGGCAAGATGGGAATGTGCAGACTGCCTTTATTTGTTGAATTCAAATTTGTAAATATGGAAGATTTTTTTTCTGCTCCAGGGTGTCTGTACTCTTGAGAGAGTACAGCGTTGATTTTTTTCTTTAAAGCTGTCATACACATGGTCTGTCCAAGGTGGTCTTAATTGTGAGGACCATTTTAGTGGCTCGATCTCATCCCACGGTTTTCTTGTCATAGAGATAACACTTTTTTTTTTTTTTACCTTTGGACATCGTCTCTGAACATTTACTCCAGGTTCTCCCTCCTGTACCTTCGTGGTCTCAGGTGTACTCTTTAGACCCTCCGAGTCAGCGTCTGGCTCCTGGGTAATAGGTTTTGAGTCAAAGTCTGTCTCCCTTTCCAAAATCTCTGTGTCATACTGGGTTTCCACGTCTGCCACTTCTGTATCTGTGGTAAATCAGTTTAATCAATTAAAACACTTTTCCAATACAATACATTTGCAAATTGTACCAATCAATCATTTCAATGTGTGGTGTCATCTTGACCCTACATTTTAAAAAATGGAAAATGACTGAAAATGTTATATATTTATTATTTATTATGAATAAACAAAATATTAGGACTTGGGATGCACCAAAATGGTGAATTTTGAATGGCAGTGTTTTGAAATGGCAAACTGTGAATTTATGTCAGATTGTTGTGTCTTATGCAGAGAACCGTGTTCAATGCATTTAAAAAGTGCCATTTTGAATAGCAAAATGTGTGTAAAGCAGAAAATGTGTTTTAGACTTTTGGAAACTTGATAAGAGGTTTTGCTCTCTGTGTGTCAGTTTAAATAATTGTGTTGTGCATGTCATTTTAGTGTGTTAGCAGTTGGAAAAAACACTGTAATGGTTAATCAATTAATCATTTGGTACACCTTACAGATTCTATACAGTTTCTACTTTGTTTGCAATTTCTGATACAGATAACCAAATGTAATGAATTATTTTTACATTTAAGTACATAAAACTATTTTCCTTAGTTTATAATCACTATGTTGAGAGAGAGAGAGAGAGAGAGAGAGATTAGCAATTTGTGAACATAAATTATGATAGAGTACAAAGGAGAGGAAACGGGTGATGACTGTATAATCACCTGTATACAGTATACAGTCAAAGACCCAGGGGTAGGCCTACAGTCAAAGACCCAGCACCAGATATGAAGAATGAAGACCCGGAGTCAGAATTATACAAAATTGAAGAAAAGTTTTACTGAAGATAGTTTGCAATTTCATCAGCAAGTCAGCTTCAAGACTCACACAGGAGTTCGTTTACAGTTACAAAGATCACAGCAGTTATACCATTTCAAAGGTCTAAGCTATATACTGTATCATTGCTTACAGGTTGAATGATTGCCATTGGTTAAGAAGTAGATAAACATAGTAATTTTCCACACATGTACAGACATATCTCCATCGATTATGCAGCTGACACTCAGACCCTGAAGTTAGGCACGTCATGACTTTCCAGTTCGCAGATTTGGGTTGCTGGGCGCCAACACGTCCAGAACAACAACTCAGTCAATCTCCAATAATGCCAGTGGTTCCTTAACCTGCAACCAAGAAGACTAACACACACACCGACACACAGCTTTTCCAAGGTTGGATTTGGCAAGGCTCTAACTATAAACAGAAGTCTCGTCTCAAAACATCAAGATAATGCGTTCTTTCTCTCAAGGACAGCTAGACATTAGTCTAACTGGAAAGTAAGGCTTTAACAAAGAGATGGCCCCTTAAAATATTGGCTTCAATGACCCTACGTTTTAACACGTTGAAGACCTTTCTCAAACACAAAACAAGTCCATCTTTCATTTCTGGAAGCCGGGCTAAATAAGCAAGCACTGTTACTGCATTCAGATATCAAATACAGACATTAGAGAATACATGAAAAGAACATTTCAGTGATCACAATGGTAACTTATAACAAAGTCAAATCTCCAGAGAAGTCATTCAACTTATTTGATATCAGAAGGAAAAATATAGATTAAAGGGCACCTATTATGGAATTTAAAAAAATTACCTTTCATGTAGTGTGTAACATAGATCTAAGTGAACGAAAACATCCTGCAAAGTTTTAAATATGAAAGTTCACCGTATACAAAGTTATGGTCTCTCAAAAGTAAGAGTCGACTCTTGAGTCGCTGATATGAATCGATAGACGAACAATGTTTTTTCTCTGTCTAGATGACGTCAACTTGACAAGTTATTTGAATAAGATACGCCCACTTATTGCGCTCGTAGACGCCAGGGAAAACTTGAAAACATCGATCATGGTGACGAGACGCTGTGTTCTGAAGTGCGACTACTTTGTGACTACAGTTCATATATACAACTATACCACAGAAGTATACGTTAGCCCGAAGCTAGTGCTTTGTTCGCGTCATTTTGAAGAAGATTGCTTCACAAACATAAATGCTATCGAATATGGATTTGTGAGCCAGCTGATATTGAACGAAGGAGTACCAAGTTTATTTGGATCAGCTTCCTCCTCCGAATCACAACCTGTAAGTATCATTAATATTAATAATTGTTGCTTTGATGTTTTATGTAGCATGCTCAATAATTATTTTGTGTGTTGTGTACGCACAGTGCAGCTTCTATAGTCTTCAATGTCAATTGTATTGAAATATGTGAAGTGTTTGTCGTTGTTATTGGAGTTGTCATAAAGAATAGAGCAATACCTCGTAGTACTGCATTATCAATATGTTTATGCGTTGGGCTAACGCAAACAAAGACTGAATGTGCTTTTACCACTGAACTTTGGGCTATGGTCGCTAACATAACTCAACATAAATTCCTTCTCTTATTTTGAATTTTTTACTACAAAGCGGTGCACTATAATCATTATTATAACACAATGTAATTGATAAAAGCATTGTAATCTGTACTTTGTGTTAACCAACTAACTGGTTGTTGCCTCCGTGTTAACCAACTGACTGGGTCATCTGACCAATAACCGCAGATTAGCGTCACGCAAAGGCGGGGTTTGGAAAAATGAATCTTTGAACGATTCATATGGGAGTCACTGAGCAAATCAGTTAAAAATAAATGCATATATATTATAAAACAACAAAAGTGTTTTTTGTCATTGCATGCTTGTAAAACTGTTGTTGGGGACTCCCAAAACATAATAGGTGCCCTTTAATACCATGATTATAATCACTCATTACATATACATTGAAGCAGCAGTGGATTCCAATCCACCCCCTTCAATACAGTACATTACAGTATGTATGCCATGTGATACTGTAAACTGATTATCATGGTAGGGACTGACACATTACTGTAACTCACCCTCATCTGTTAAGTAGTATAGGCTACAGTCATATGGCACAGTGCAAACATTTACTCTATTGGCAGCAAACTCTGGCACAAAAGCACAAAACCTCATGGCAGTTTCATAACTTCATCACAGCTTTTCATAACACACTAGATAGATACTATTACAAACATTATGGATTTCATTTAATAAGGTATGTAACATAAATGTATTTTCTAATGTGGCAACTGTAGCCTGTATCACTGTAATTATTTCATCAACAAGGGTAATTTACAGGTTTTTTTTTTTTACGATTGCTTACACACTAAAATTTAACTTTTCAAGGAGCAAAACACAAGGCTAGATTTGCACAACTGTAAGTACATTGTCAGCTTCACACTATTTGCAAAACATTACACACAGTGATTTGCAAAACACTAAACACACTTGTATACATCAGACACAGAAGTATATCATGATGTCACTTCCTTGCAATTCCAAAGCACTGACTGTCAAATTACCACACCTATGAACCAATCTGTTAAACACAGCCATCAGGTGCACACACACATGACTGCTAAACTGTAGACACACCAATCAGGTTTAAGCACTATAAAGATGCAGCAGGAGGTTCACCTGCCTTTTTTCAGATATTTTTTTTATGTTTGTTGTTATTTACTGTAATTGTAACCTGTACTGGATACAGTTTTTTACGTTTGTCTGTTGTTTGCTGAGCTAACAGTGTTATGCACACCACTGAAGTAGCATGACAGCTGGCACATGTTTTGTTGTTATTCTCCATGTTGACATGTTGACTGATTTGGGTATATGTAGAGAAATCAATGATATTTTCCTCAGTCTGCAGCATTTGTCTTGTGGTGAACTATTGTATAGTTGCACTTTCTCTGTGTACTTCATTTACAGTACTCTAATCACTGAACATTTGACTTGCTAAAAGTGTTTTAGGTTCAACATGACATCATGACTTTGCGTAAACATACACGCCACTTTCAAATCAAGTGGCGTGTTATCTATACGCATTTTCAGCTATCCGCGTGTATGTCCACGTCGCGTGTATGTCCACGCCGCGTGTATGTCCACGCCGCGTGTATGTGTACGCCGTTAAATTTCCGAGCGAAACTAAGCTAAATGAATATCTACATCTGGGGAGCGATATTTTTTTCCCTAGGATGGTAGGGGAAGAGTCATAAATGTTAATAACCCAAGTGACGGGTAGGTTTAGGGACGTCGTTGGGGTAGGTCATATATTTATATATAGTAATGTAACGTTAAGTCAATGGCGTCAAAAGATTGAAGTCATATGAAATGTGTTTCATATGGTAACAAAATATTGTTTTTATGAAGTCGTGTATAGTTTCGACAAAAGTGTTACATTTTGATCTGAAGTGTTGTGCTACTTTGGTGTAGGGCTAATATAATTGTGCTAATTGTGTTTTGACAAACCGGGCCCTGTTTTCAAAATTGTGCTTAAGCAATTGAAAAAAACTGTAAACATGTATCTGTGTTTTCTGTTGAATTGATTGTTAAAAGTACTAAATTGATGTACTGAAGTGTTTTGGTAATTAAACCAAATGTTCTAATTACATATTACAATAATCTTGTGTTTGAAACAATGATTAGGCTATGTGGACTGAAATGTGTATTACTGTAATGAAAGCATGATATCAGGTTTTGAAAGACTGACTAGCTCTGTTACAAGTGTTATCAGTTTAGATTTATTTATAAGACTTGTGAAAATAGTAACAAAGCGAATACAGTTTTTTAATACTTTTGTTATCTTAAACAAATAATAAAAAATATTTAAATGTGCCCTAGAATGGTTTTTATTTTTCCTAGCCTGATTTTAGCCTCTGGTTTGAAAGCTCTGTTTGAAGGGGCGTGTCTGCTGTGTGTAACCAGCCTCTGCTGTGATTGGATATCATGCAGGGTCCCCGCGGGTCATTAAAAAGTCTTAAAACGTCTTAAATAAAATTTTCGCTTTTTAAGGTCTGAAAAAGTCTTAAAATCTGAAATTTCCGATAAGGAGGTCTTAAATTTCACGTACGGACTTTAAATTTCTTGTCCGACTCGTCATCCGTTTTTTTGTTTTGCGTTTTTGTACAGTGCGCACCATTTGGGGGCAGCACTTTTCTATGTGGGTGCAACCTGCTTCATTCCATAGGCGACTGAAGATGAATGTGTCGCGTTGATGGTTTGCCACACCATTCTGTGTCGTGTCGCAGTGTTAATTTCGTTATTGAAAACTATGACGAAAAATGTTTGTTGACGACCTTTTTTCCCCTGACTAAGACAAGACGATGAGAGACGCTACCCACGTCATTAAACGATAACTGTGACTACCGGTATATCAACATGTACAATATCGTTGACGAAAAAAAACGAGACTACAGTGTGTTTAAAAAAATTCAAACTTGACTAAAACCACTTTTTTGTCGAATAAAGGAGACAACGCCACATTACAGACTGTGTTTACAAGCGTTCATGCATACTGTTGCCAGATTTAAATAATTAAATCCCCAGTCAGAGCTTTTCTGTTAAAATAACACGTTTTCTACCCGGTCTTGTCAATAGTATCTGGCAACCATGCTCGCGCGCGCGCTCTCTACACTGCTGAAGGAGCGCGGATGATCTGAAAACACAGACAAGTAGCTGGAGTTCAGTGATCTTCATTTGAGATTTTCTAATTAAATTAATTAGTGTCATTCAGTTGGTCTTTATTCTGTCACGAGCTGTTTGTGCGACTAAATCTGTGATCAGACTGATATCCAGCAGTGTTTGTAATGTTGATCATATTATTGCATATTATTGCTATTTTGCAACGAAAGCCACTGCAGCACACAGCGGTGATTCGAGAACGAATCTGTGGCTTTGAACGAATCGTGAGATTCAATGACCCGTTCATAAATACAACCACTTGCTTTGTTACCATAGACTTGTGTTTGTTACTAATGAATGAATGACTAACTCATAAAGACAGTGACTTATCGCCACCTACTGGCGATTTTAATTTAATGTTTAAAAGTATCACCTCGTTTTTACCATCATTGCATATTTATTGAACATTGTTTTATTTAAAGCATTATTTATTTTATAAAGGTAAAAAATGAACTGGAAAAAATCGATTAAAAGGGGCAGATATTGTCCCTTAATGGAAAAGGTGTGACTGCAGTCTAAGTGCAAGAAGGGGTTACGGCACTCCAAAAAATTGGAGAACTAATGAACAGGGATATGTATGTAGAATTGTGCTACTGCTAAAGAGTGCATTGTCAATACAGCCTGTTACTTTGATTCAAATGTCTCCATAAGCTTAATTGAATTGGCCTAAAGCGAAAAATTATAATGTCATTTTTTGTCTAAAGACTACATATAAAATAGCTACCAAAATGAATATCGGTAACTGAAGTTTGACTAAAAGTAATGACTAAAAGTTGACAAAAAATGCAATGACTTAGTCACATTTTAGTAACTTTGTCTTTCATAGTTTTAGTCTAGTTTTAGTTGACAAAGACCAATAAGCATTTTCATCTGAAGACTAAGAGTAAAACAAAAATGGCTGCCAAAATTAACAGTGTCGTGCTGAACATTTTCCTGGTTTTTTTTGTCGTGGTAAAGTCTTAAATTTGCCTTTTAGAGGACTTAAAAAAGGTCTTAAAAGTCATTAAATTTGCTGTTAAAAAATGTGCAGATACCCTGTCATGCTGACATGCTTGCATATGAAATAGCTACGTAGCCTATTACATGTGAAACTCTCTCGAATACTTTTACTACAGATATTATACGTTTTTACTATTACAGCTATCGAGATTACCGAATCATGAGATGTTTTTAAAGTATTTAGATCTATTCCCATCACATAAAATGTTGCCGTGATGAGCATTGAGCAAACAGATGACAGTGTGTTGATCGCGAGAATAAAGATCTTATCATTGCAACGCAGTTTCTGCACTCTCTCTCTAATGCTTTCACCAATGCAAACATGATGATGTAAATACAGTATTGAACGATTTTGAGAGAAAGATTACCTGTCTGAACTTGAACAATTACACATCAGAAAGTGTTGCTTGGTAGCTCGATCGATATATTTTCAGACGTTTCTTCGAGGCCAGCTCTGTATTGGCCCAAGTTGAGGAAACAGTCTCGTCTGTGAAATGTTTGGAAATTTCCAGAGAAAATAAAATTAACTCATTGTTTCTTCAGAGGCTCGGATGAAGGAACTAAATACTTTTGTGTTCATTTGTACATCCAAACACTGAGCAACTGCCATGCTTCGGCTGCGCAGTTCCGCCTGTCATTGAACATGGGCTGGCATATGCACATTTTTGGAGTCGTACATATTAATGATCCCGACTGTTGCGTCACAGTCGGTGTTATGTGGAGATTCGCATATTTTTCAGGGGTGTTTTTCAAAAACGAGATTTAAGTAAGAAGGAGAAAACAATGGTGTTTGAGACTCTCTGTATGTCATGTCCATGTACTGAACTCTTGTTATTTAACTATGCCAAAATAAATTAAATTTCACATTCTAGGGCACCTTTAAACAAATAAGCTCAACTATGACACACACTAAATAAAAAAAACCTTTTTATTTATTTTAGTATTGTAATTATTTTACCTTGATCTGCGGGATGGATTTCTTTAGTCCCATTGTGATGGTGTGGGGATTCCACAGGTGCTTCTGCAGCAAGATGTACTCTTTCTCTCAGTCCTCTGCGGTTATGGTTCCAGGTGACCCATAGCCAGTGGCGATTTTTGTGTGTGTCTTCATTCAATAAATCTATGGCAAGCTGGGACCATATCTCTGAGGAATATTCAGTGTTTATATTCAGAATATCAGCTTTCTGCAGCTTTTTATCATAGAATCGATCCCTCCTGCCTTTGCCCATAGATCTGATCTTACACCTTTTATGGCTTTTTTATACCTCCCCATTCTACTGTGTGAGAGATCCAAGTCTGACTGTGCTGATCCTAGGTCCAGGTTCAGGTCCACTTCCCTACATATTCAATAAGGTCTCACTAAACTTCTGTCCTTTTCTGTCTCACTGACTCAGTCTTTCTGACTATATCTGACCAGCAGATAGTCATACCTTGTTTCAAAAGTTTGTCATGGGAAAGTTTTGAGATGTTTGAGAAACATTTTACCTTATCTTGTGAAAACACAGCACCCAACCAAAGATTTAACAACAATCACACAATTGAGGAAAAACAGAACAACTGTAATCAAACAATTCTCTGTAATTCTTAGTTCCTCTGTATATATGTATATGAACAGTGGGGAGAAAAATTATTTGATGCACTGCCGATTTTGCAGGTTTTCCCACTTACAAAGCATGTAGAAGTCTGTCATTTTTATCATAGGTACTCTTCAACTGTGAGTGACGGAATCTAAAACAAAAATCCAGAAAATCACATTGTATGATTTTGAAGTAATTAATATGCATTTTATTGCATGACATAAGTATTTGATACATCAGAAAAGCAGATCTTAATATTTGGTACAGAAACCTTTGTTTGCAATTACAGAGATCATATGTTTCCTGTAGTTCTGGACCAGGTCTGCGCACACTGCAGCAGGGATTTTGGCCCACTCCTCCATACAGACCTTCTCCAGATCCTTTAGGTTTCGGGGCTGTTGCTGGACTTGCAATAAAATGTCATGCAATACAATCCAAATGAATTACTTAATCATACAATGTGATTTTCAGGATTTTTGTTTTAGATTTTGTCACGTTTCACAGCAGCTTCACAATTGTAACAAATTCAAAATCACCTGAAAAGTATCTTGCCCAACAAGCAAAAAAAGTCTCTATATTCAACTCAAGTCACTTCAGTGTTCATTCAGTTCAATAACTGTAACATTCATCAATTGTGCAAACATACTGTATATACAGTGTATTTGTGCACATACATGTACGTATGACAAACTCCTGTACACTCCATGCACACACTAAACAAGCAAAAGATACAAGATAATAATGTTTTATATTTTTCACATCTATGTGTAGTTTGGTGTGTTTTTGCTTATCATTCGATTTTTGTGTGGAGTTACTACGCAAAAACACAATTTTTAAAAGAGTTAATATAGTTTTGAATGATATGTTTGCTTTTGCAAGAGATGTCCGATGTTTTGCATGTTGTGTGCATGTTTTGTGGTGTGTAGATTTTCAAGAAATGGAGCCATAGTTTCAGAAATTGTGTGAATTGTATCTCACTGGGACAGTACTAAAACCTTTGGAACATGGAAAAACACTTTAGGTGAAATACTGTAATTTTTACCATATGAATATTTGTGTACTGTATGTACAGTAAGGGATATATTGTCAAAATTTCACCTGTAATAAGTCAGTGTGCTCACTAGGAACATACTACAACCGTTGAATAGTAAAAAAACTAACTTTACCCCGCTTGGCATGGCAACTTAACTTTTTAGGAAAACTTATGTTTGTGGCGCTGTCCATGTGTGTGGTACTGAAGGTCCTACATGATCCTTCCTGCAACTTAAAGTTTCTATATTATTATATAGATTCTATATATTCTATATTATTAATAAATTAGTTCTGGGAAAGACGGGCACAGCCAGTGTATAGAAGCTGGCCACGTATGTAGCAATGTAGCAAATGTAGATGTTGTGGGAATGAGGTGGGAACCAGCGAACATTCAACAACTTTAATAAATAAAATAAACAAACAACAAAACGAAAGTAAAGACAGCAGCCCCTCACGGACGACTGCTGTCACATATAATAAAACACAACATAAAATAAAACAGTCCAGGCCTGGTCCTCTCTCGAGTCGTCGCTCCTCCTTTATGCTTCGCTCCTCCGTGAGAGATACGAAACCATTGTGTCACGCAGGTGTCATTCATTATTAATCACGCCACCAGCATCACAACGTCCTCCCACGACCCTCAACCTCGTCCTGCTCGTTTAGTCTACTAAATCAAACAAACAGTTAATTTAGATGTATTAAATAAGGTCAATAACATACAGTGTTGGAGAGACCTCAACATTTTTTTTAAAACCCTTGCTTTAAAGCAAAGTTCAGTCATGACAACTCTCAGGATAATTTGTAAGACATTGAAAATGAATGTACATAGGTTTGGTCTTGGCAGACTATCTGCTACGCTGCTGCTGGAGCTAATGTTGCTGCTGCAGAGCAAGTATGACTTGCTTCTGCAAAAAGGCTCAAAACATAAATTATAGGAAACATGTTGCTGCTGCTAGAGAGAGGGAACTTTGGGAATTTTGGGCATCCAAGACATTTATGCATTTGGCAGACCAATGTCAAGACCAAGTCCTATCTACATGAATGGAGGAATCCTGAGATCTTAAAAAAAAAAATTAAAAAAAAAAAAAAAAAAAACCGTGCCAAACTCATATTTAAATAACATATTTCAAATCAGCATCAAAATCGGATGACCTGTCCCATAAATGTTGTTTCTTGTGCTCAAATAGCATTACAAATACTTGTATCTCAGCCTCAGACGTCACGCCTATGGATGTCAGGCTGCCCGGTTCGATGGTCTGATGCACAAGTTGAATTCTCCAGGATTTCTGGGAGACATTCGTTCACATTCTTTAACAGTCCACCTGGAAACAAAGTCCTCCTTGATGCCAAACCCTCTTATGGAAGAAGAAAGCCATCATGTTTTCAACTGTGGCAATGCTCACTTATCAGGATCAACTAAATTCTGGATTTTCAAAAGTATGTGACGTTCACAGCACCACTGTTGCAGTAAACTTGCACGCTGGTCTGTTATTATGGGGACATCAGCTTTACATCTTCATGCCCCTAAACATGACACCGAACAAAACAAACTGACCAATAAAAAAAAAATAAAAAAAAATTGCATTACATGTCAGTCAGACGATCTCTTGTCCTTGGCCAATGAAAACTGCTATGGAGTCCAGACAGAGATGGTCTTATTATTGGGAGACTGGGAGATACAAGGGTCCATGGCTCTACCATTGGAAAAAGCATAATAACTAACTTGCATTACTTGTGCCATTGGTTACTTAATAACCAAACACATTACAGCCTTGACGTCTTGGAATTTTGTTACGAGTTGTGCGACAGTAAATCACTGTTTGGGGATACCATAGAAATAAATGAGAAGTGCCGTAAACTAAATAATAACTGTCACGCAATTGTCCGTGACTTCTCTTATTAAACAGCATTTTTTTTCATTGTAACCTCTAAAAATAGATAAATCCAAAATTTATGTTTGAGAGCAAACATGTTGAAGATCAGCCGATGGGCTGTTGATTCATTAAAGTGCCCCTATCATGGTATTTTAAAGTTTCCTAATGTTGTTGTAGAGTCTCCTACAACATGTTTACACGCATCAAATGTAAAAAAAATTGCACGTCAACGGCTCATCAAATGAATCAATCTCTCTAAATCCCTCCTTTCCGCGAGTTTATCTTGTTGATTGGCCAGACAGCTCAGTCTGTTGTGATTGACCTATCCGTGAACAGCGCGTCTCCAGAGCCTGAGCGCATCGAGAACAAAAACGCCCATTGCATAACACCGACAGCTCTGCGTGTCCTGACGCTTCCTACACCGTAAACTAAACACAGTAACGAACAATGACGTTGATTTTACCATATTAATTTGACCGCGAGTCCGGTGATGAAATATTCGAAGAACTAGCTAGTTATTCAACCTCCATTGCAAGGACGACTCGATAATAGTGGCCCACAGCTGATCAGCAGAAGTATTTCAGTTAGACAGTGATAATGAGAGTTAGCAGGAGACCTACACAATATAAAACTCAAAACTAAGTATTTTGAACACCATCTTTCAAGAGCAAGCGGTTTGTGAATCCTGCATTGAACTCCCGAGATTTGAGAAGCAGTCGTCTATACTATAAAATAAAGGGAACACAGAAGTTTAGGATTATACTGCTGTGATATCTTGGTAAAGATAAAGATAGTCTTCACATGCTCATCCTTCATTTCATTCATTTAGCCTCTAAATTCTCATAGGAACATAGGCCATCGACAAAGTTCTTCCATCCTCTCCGGTCTTGGGCCCATGCTCATCCTTGGGGAGTGAAAAATAACTGGTTTTACCTTCACATCATGCACAGCGCCATCTTCTCGACATGATGCTGTCCAGTTCAGAAATCAGCTCCGGTTTGAGGTTTAAGTTTCCCTGTGAGTGCGCGCGCAATAACTGGGCGCGGCTAATATGCTAATGTTTCGTATCTACGTCATTACAAATCTAGCAAAGATGAAATCATGCTTGACGTTTAAAGGCCTTGAAACCGTGATCCACGCTTTGATAACATCCAGACTTGACTATTGTAATGCGTTATATACGGGAATTAGTCAGTCATCTATTTCTCGTTTACAAAAAGTTCAAAATTCAGCTGCTAGACTTTTAATGGGGATTAAAAAACGTGAACACATTACTCCTACCCTGATCTCCTTGCACTGGCTTCCGGTCTACTATAGGATTGATTTTAAACTTTTGTTATTGGTGTACAAATCTCTGCATGGACTCGCACCGGCCTATCTGTCAGATCTTTTAACTGATTATCAGACTGGACGAAGTTTGAGATCAGCGACTCAGAAGCTACTCAAAATACCCAGGACACATCGAAATAAAAAAGGTGATCGTGCCCTTGGCTGTAGCAGCTCCTAAACTTTGGAATAGTTTGCCTAAACATATTAGAGACGCAGGAAACTGTGCAGGATTTTAAAAGACAACTTAAAACACATCTGTTTTCAATAGCTTTTAATCAGTGATAATTTTTATTAAACATGTTGCTGCCTATGTGATGCTTATCTTTAAGATTAGATTTTCACCTTCTGTGTTATGTGTTACAATGTAAAGCACTTTGGTCAACTTGTGTTGTTTTTAACTGTGCTATATAAATAAAGTTGCTATTGCTATTACAAAACGGCTAATGACTCGTTTCAAAAACAATTAATTTCATAGACTCAGAGTCGACTCTCACTTTTGAAAGACAATCACTTTATATACGGTGCACTTTCAGATATAAAACTTTGCAGGATGTTTTCATTCACTTAGAGCTTTATTACACACTACACGAACAGTCATTTTCAAAAATCCATGATAGGGGCCTTTTAAATGATAAGCTATTGATTAATTAAAAGTATTGATTAATGGTGGGATGTTTCATTGATTACTGACATTATGCTAGATGCTGTTACAGGAGTTTCTCTTGTGCAGAACCCAGAATATTGTTTTAACAAGAAACATACAAATAGGGTATCCAGTGCTTTGAGTTGGCCTAATTGCAGTTACTTTTTACAACAATTACAGTCAAAAGAATAACAGCGATGATTCAGCTTGGTTTGGTTAATAATACACATTTTTTATTTGTGAAAAGTCTACAAAACAGTTGGTATAGAAAAGTCTCATGCAGGTCTACTTGATGGTAAACTAGAAGATCAGGACAAAAAAATAAATGCCCAAATAGGAGTACCATTTTTAATTTGCTAATTGTTTTTGTTCTTACTATAATCCATTATTGCAGTGATAATAAGATTTGGTTTATTTGTTTCAGGTAGGTAGCTATGTAAGCGCATTGTTACCAATGAATAAGAGAAATCTGACAAAAGCTACTAGCAATGCAAAGGGGCATCATTTAGCGCACCACACCAGTACTTTCTACGTTACATTAGGTATTGATGTACGTATTTCTTATGCCATCAGCGTTAACTGCATAGAGTTGGTGCACATCTTTCAACAACCCAGCAAACTGCTCCTCCTGTTATCAGACACACAAATGCAAGTGTTAATTTAGCCATAAAGTAAGTACAAGCCTGAATTAAAGATGTCCATTTGTAAAACTAGAAAGAGGAGAAAACCACATTACTTACCAAAACATTCATGCGTTCAACTGCAGCCACAGCGACATTCAGCTTTCTTTCATCTTCTTCCCTTTCCTCTTCTATGACGCCCAGTCTACACAAACAAGTACATGATTTCAGTTGTCCTATTTGCATTTACAAATGAACACATTTGTACTTCTTTTAAGCCAGAATTACCTGAAAGTTGCACTGGCCAGCTGTTCCTCACGGATGGCTAACAGATTACGAAGGTCCTGAACCTCTGCCTGTAGCTGTGTATTCTGGTCTTGGCTTAGAACTATGAAGTCTTCTAACCGCTTGGCCATCTCCAGCTCACGCTCTGTCACCTGCTCCACTCCTAAACGCAGCTCAGCCAACTCTTGCGCATGCTATGGCATACCACAACTTGGTCAACATTCTGTGGCTTTTTATTACACCATTTCCTCTAAGTAATTTCTGATCAATTTTAAAGTAGAGGTAAATCATTTTTTGTTCATGCATTCAAATACACTTGAAACCAGGTCCAAACCTGTTGCTTCTAGAGTATGCAGAGTAGACTCACCCTATCTAATGTGCTTGTGTCCTCTTGCTCTTGCCCTGTTATTTGATGGGGCTCATTTCCATCTTTAATTTCCCAGAATACTCTTGCTGGTCTGTTATTGGGTTTCATAGACTACACACAAACAGAAAATACACATCAAATAATATATATTTGAAAGCAAATCATTGGCAAAATGTCTGGTAAATTTGAACCAATCTTACTTACATTGCTGGGTAAGGTTATTTCCAAACTGGGAGCTTGGTCCGGGCACTGCGTAGGTAGCTCTTCATTGCTTGCTTGCCGCTTAACTGGTTGCCGGTGCTGCCGGGATGGTCTATTGGGGACACTGAAAGCCCGCTGCACCTGCTTCCGCTGACGTTCTTTGCCTTGATTGGATTTTGAGTCTACAGGAAGCTGCTGCATGGAGTTTTGCAATGGACTGTACTTGGGGAGATCCCTTGGAGGTAAGTATACAGGCTTTGGTGTTCCATGACTGCTGTAAGTAAAAGTAATTTGAACAAACATTGATTTTAAAGCTTGATACAGGCTTGATTAAGCCTTCCGGGTGTCCAATCCTGCTCTTGGAGGGCCAATGTCCTGCATAGTTTAGCTCCAACCAGCTCCAACACACTTGCCTGGAAGTTTCTGGTAAATCTGAAGACCTTGATTAGCTGGTTCAGGGTAATTAAACTCAGCTGAAACAGAGTTGGACACCCCTGCCCTAGGCGAATTTTGTTTATTTTGGTTGTGTCTCAATCAGCTCCCTAGGTTGTGAATCAGTATATCAAGTACACAAATTCAGGCACTGGTAAGGACAGTAAGGCCCCTGGCTCACTAGACATTGGGACACGAGACACTGATAGTGACATCTATAACGTCCTCGTTGTACAACATCACTACTGGTATTTATGAGCATCAGCAGAGCTGATATTTTACTGAATTTTAAAAATTGTATTTAAAGTACATTATGATAAATAGTTTGATTGTTACATATACAACTGCGGTCTTTACCTTGTTAGTACCTTGTTAGCGCGCCCGCCTCCCACCCCAGAGATCCCCGTCTGAATCCTGCTCAGAGCGGGTAGAGTGCCGGTTTCACTGAAATATAATTAAATGATGGTTTGTTTTTTCAAAGCCTCTATCGCTTGTCTTTATAGTTGGTGATTTGTCTTTCGTGATTTATGTTTCGCGCTTCCGAATTTTCGTTAAGGGAACATTTGTGATTTGTGGTGCAGTGTGGGACTTTTTAGTGAGTGAACGTTTGAGTGCACTGGAAGGATTTTGCGACAGCCCTTTAAATGGCCAGCTCCTTGATCAGTGCCCTGATACTGGGGAGCTGATTGACACACCCATTGTAAAATAACCGTACCTGCTAACAGGGATCCGTTGAGCATCATGATCAAGGAATTCTGTGATCTGGTTCAGGATTGAAGGCAAGGGTTGTAGGTTGTCTATTTGGTCCTACAAATATATATAAATAAATATATATATATAAATATATATATATATATATATATATATATATATAGATAGATAGATAGATAGATAGATAGATAGATAGATAGATATTTTTGAGCATGAATGAACACATTGTTTAATGAGATGAACAAAGACTACAGCAAAGGCTTAGATGAGACCTGGTGTTTTACCTGTTTCATTACAGAGATAATATCCACCAGGAGGTTGTGAAGGACCGCTAGACGAAGGGGCAAGTCTACATAGCCATCAAATCGAGCCATGGCCATTTCACTGTCTGGATCAGATACTTTCTGTAAGAATCCTCGCATAGGCTCCCAGTGTTGTTCTAGAAACTCATTCATAAAAAACATGTACTCTTCCTTTTCGCCAAACCTGGTGGATATTGAGATAAAATGGTTCTTGCTGATCATATATAAAACAAATCTTTCAAAATCTTAATTTCTTTTTGGATATATTATCCAAGACCTGATGTAAGTAAACTGGAAGATGGTAATAAATTTGCAATATGCAATAAATTTGGCTTTAGAGATGGGACTCACAAAGTGAAGTTTGCAAGGTTTTGAATGACCTTGGCTGTCAAAGTGAGAGTGCGAAGGGTGTTTGTCTCTGGATAGGGTTGGGTGAGGCCGAAGAGTGATGGACTAAGGATTGCTGGGCATAAGAATCGAAGAAACAGAGATGCTGATATCAGACGGTGTCCGATGTCCGTTAGACCTCGATCCTCACATTCTGATACCCAACTGGAAAAAATGTCATTCAGCTCTGCAGGGAATGAGCTGTTTATAGAAAGGAAAGAATTGATAGTTTAAAAATAATTATTCATTGGAAGATTTCTGACACCTATTTAGATTAAGTGGACAAGGTAAATCTATGTACCGTTATGAACAGTATATTACAGCAGTTCGGTCATTTTATGTGTTCTCTACAGAAAATACTTACGCTAATAAATATGCTTTCAAATATATTTTGTAGAGTGTGTTTGTTTAGGTTTATCTTACTCATGCATGTCAGTGATTCTCTTTACAACATCCCCACATGTCTCCTTTAGATGTCTCTGGTTGATTGGTAGATCAGAGGAAGAGCATTTTTGTGGGTCTACCTCGCAGCTCTCCCCTCCACTATACAGTCTGGATATAAAGTCGCCTATGGGTGAAGATTGTTACATAGGACATTAGAGGTAAAATGGAGTTTTATCACATGGAGTTTTAGAAGAAGGGATGCAGTAGAATATTCCTTACCAAGTGTGTCTATGAGATACTTCTGGCCCACCAATTTCATATATTCATCAATAGCCTTTGTGGCCAGTGTATTCTCTCTGAAAATCAAAGCCTCATTTTCTCCCAAGCGCTGAACTTCTGCACTACCAAGATCAATCAAGAACTCCTACACAAACAAAAACCATTCAGAAATTTGAAAGCTTATCTATCTTGTCCTACAATTACTGCTGTTGCAACTCACCTTAGCTTTCCCAATGCTCTGGAGCACATGAACAAGTGCTCCTGCCAGTTCTTCTTTCTCCCGCACATTAAGAAGAGGTTCTAGGCTGCTGCACATACCCACATAATCCACTGTGACATATTCAGCAAATTCCTTGTACCTCTCAATAGGCAGAATTTTTAGGTTCTTAAATTTGGCTTTGACTCGAAGTGAAGCCTGAAGTCCAATTTGGTCCTTTGCTGTACTTGTTCCTGGGGGCTTGTAGGGAACGATGGGGTACCACTTCTCTTGAAAGGCCCGTCCTTTTATGTCTGCTAGAGCAAGAGCCACACTTCCTAGAGGATGCAGCATAGAGTCATCCTTGGAATGGCGCTTCTTCTTGGAGTCTTCTTCTCTAAAGAGGTGCAGGGTGATCTGGGTGACAGGGGGCAAGTTGTCAAGTTCAAAAAATTCACCCCAGAATATCTGGCAACCTCCTGCAGCACCACCACCATGGCCTGTACCAGATGCACCAGATCCTCCGTCAACTGCTTGACTGGAGCGTTGGACGGACTTCCCCACGGCCCGGCTACTGGTTCGAGCAAACAGTGTACCATCAAGGTGGACTTCACAATAATATCGCTTCTTTGGGGGAAGGTCTTTTGCTTCATTAACCCAAAGGCTCAGGGAGGTCTCAGTACGCTCACAGTTGTCCTGAAAGAACAACAAGACAGTATACCGGTAAGACAGTAAAACCATTTTCATTATTTCTAACAAATACTGTTAGAATAACAAATAATGGCAAATTTGGATGGGCATTTAAGTTGAAGAATATGTGGTACCTTATTTGGATGTGCAGTACGACGCAAATCTTCAATCCAACGGTCTCTTTCTGCAGCTGAACTGCACCCGAAGCAGTGGTTATTCTCTGAGTTTATGACCTTTTGTGAGTTGGACAAGGAAATACCCAGAAAATAAGTAATTTGTTTGGATGTGTATAGATAGACATAATGATTTGAAAATTTAAACATGGTTTACACTTCAATATGCAACAGCAAGGCCTACCTGAAAACAGTACTTTTCCCCTAGAATAGAGCTGTGGACTGGCCTGATGACGGTGGTCTGGTCTGCACTCAGATCCAGGCTTTTTGCAGCACTGACTGGAATGGATAAAGATTCTCTGGAACCGTACCTTGATAGAAAGTGTGAAAGACTGGTTAATGGCATAGCATATCAAACAATCAGATAATATGTTTGTTCCCATTGATATTAGACATTACTACATAGTGAATTTCGGTAAAATCAGTCTTTTTTTATGTATTATTTAAATTATCCTCCACCTTCCAGCACCACTTAGTCCTGCAGTATTGATCTGTGTGCTGCTTTTCCGCTTATCATCACCCTGTAAGCGGCGCTTGATTAAGTTCTAGTATGAGAATGAGAGAAAAGGAGCGGCACGGAAAAAATCAATATATTGATGCATGCATTTTGTTCAGCAACAGTTTCAGATCGTACACATTTCTTAGACATACTAATGTATACTCACTTTGACGCCTCCATCTTGCCCTTTTATTTTGGTACCACTTTGGGGAACCACAGGATCTGGATTTAGCTCTAAAGAGAGAAAGATAACACATTCTAAATTAGATCATCACTTAATGCCACTGTTTTCCTCTTTGGTTTGTAGTATGAGCATTGAAGATGGAGGTCTGTCCCTTTTCTTTTGCAACATGTTCCACAATACAATTATTGAAATGAACATTTGCGTGTGCATGTACTGTATGTCTTTCTGTTTATTTCAGTCTAGTGGGATAAAATACTGCAGAAAGACAGATAATCTCAGTGCAATCGCAGATTCTGAAACCATTACAGGAAGCATATCATTTCCTTCCTTCTTATGTACATCAGATCAATAATTTCCAGTTTAACTGAAAATTTAACTTTGTTAGTTGAATTCTGTTAATACGGAACAGAACGGAAATCTAGGGGTTGTTTAATTTTTTGTCAAAAATTAGCTATTACTTGATCATCCATGTGCCTTTATGAAAGCTGGAGACCAGACGACCAGTATAATGCACAGGATGTGGTCCCAATTTTTGGACATACACGATTATGGGGGTCGGACTTCACATGCTTTAAATAAATCATAATTACAAAAGCAGCAGCTGTGAAAATTAATGAGCCTATTAACGTTTTGTGTCTGCTATATAAAAGAAGTCTGACAGTTTGCACGTTGACATGAATTTTCAAAGCAACACGAAGTAAGTAACTTAAGAAAAAGGAAAAAGTACAACCTTAAAAATTACTATAAATTTAACTGAATTAGTAACCACTCCCAAAAGGTATTAAGCTTTAAGTTTCCTTAAGTTGATGGCTTATCTGCCATGACCAATTGTGATACATAACCTGGTATTAAAAGCACAATACCTCTGAGCATATTTCCCACATACAGTCAGTATTACATTTGGTGTAAGGATGCCTTTAACAAGCTTTTAGGAGTCTTTAGGTTGTATGACGTCTCTGAAGCTATGGAATATAAAACTAACAGAACTGAACCAGATTTGGCTTATGCTTCTAAATGACCAGATCTAAATTCCATGAGATATTTATGGTATCTAAAAATTTTTCTCCACTGGAGGCTTTTCTTCTTCCCACTAAATACAGATCAAGATTTATATTTAAAAAAAAAAAATCAAGGTCTATACTAAAGTTCAGGGCCTGCTTAATAGGTTATCTTGTCTACTCTCTTTATGTATAGAGTAACAGCTTAACACATTACATTTAATAAACTATTCTATTTGAAAGCAGTACTCATAATATATCTTTGTGCTTTGCTAAACAACTGAATTAAATGAAAACGAAGACCAATTTAAACTCAATTGTATTCTGCCGTCTCCTTAAATTTGTTTTAATGCTGATTGTATTTCACATGCATTATACTCTCCAGTAAAATAATCTGATTTATTCATTTAAGGCAAAGTTGAAATATTTTTTTCTTACCTAGTGCCCCTCCACATACAATCCAACGCCTGAAACCCATGCTTTGGAGTAGCTTAGAATCAGTTTTCCTTTCAGAACGCAATACTCATAAGTGCCCTTTTGAGTTTTTTTTTTTACATTTAAAATGAGGGTCCTGCATGCTTATGTTGAGTGCTAGATAGCACACCCCATCAGTCTCAGTCATCCTCTGACATGGAACACCCAGTTGTGATGCTATCTTCAGAAACTCAAAGGAAGCAATTTTACAAGCACACGCAAACATAACCACGTCAACCATTTCCTCTGTGAAATATGTTATCTTCCTTCACTTTAGTCACTGACAGGCAGCCATTGGCTAGATAGGGACAGATGATACCTCTCATCTCTTGAAGTCATCTCCAGCTTTTAAATGGTCATTGACACGGAGAACTTTAGACTGTTACATCAATTAAGTGTACTGCAATCCCAACAATGATCTTCACAAGATACAGTAATACAACTTTTGTGCACTTTTTGTTGTTGCTTAAATAGTTTTATTTTAACCCTTAAGCCACACTTATAAATGTATGAAGATAACATGATAAACCAAGTGAAATTTATTTTAATATTTTTTATATATAAATATAACACTGCACAGGTTTTCTTAAGTTTTTTAAGTTTGTTATTTGAAAGGTATAGGCTATATGTTATATATATGAAATATTGAATTCATATCAATAGATATATTTAAAAATATGTATTGTTATAAATTAAGACGACAAGGTGTAGGATATTTTAGGACACCTAAACCTCTAAAATTACCTTGAGACCAGTTGATTAAAATTCAAATTTGATCAGAAAAGTGAGGTTCTGAGAAAAGGTTGAGTATAATTTTTTGCAGATGCTATGTTGTATCTAATGCAATGACATTTATACATTTTTCAGTTTGATTTAAGTGTAACTCTGTGATACTGACCAATGTGACTTCCACTAATGTTCTGGAGACTGACGCTGGAGAGACAACTGCTGGCCCGGTTCCGTACCCTCATCAAAGGCTGAAATAAATTCAAAAGACAGTGATATATTGGCACCAAGTTCAACTTAAGTCGAATAGCGTTTCCAAAATAACTGGACTGGCACATCAAATCAGTTTAAGGGCATATACTGTACAGTACATCCAATATCCTGCTAAATAATGTGTTGGCATCATTGAATGTGTCTGTTGTCCATTACCTCCTCCTCGCGTGGGATGAGGATCTGTCCATCTTGAAGAAAACAGTTGCTTATGTCCCAAACTGGAACGTCTTGTGGGGGGGCCCAGGAGAGCCGAACAGGCTCTTGGACCACATTCTCAGGCTCACCCTTGTCTTTGTATTTTCATGAAATGTAAGCAAGAAACATTTAAATTGAAATGGCCTAAAAGCTTCAAAGACAAAACATGCTATGAAATTGTAATCCAGTTCCAACATGACCAGGGCTTAATTAGTTAAAATAAGGATAGCCATCATAAGTAATGCCATTAACGGCCAATTACATGTTTAGGTCATTATCCTTTGGGTGCAAAGGAGAAAAACAGTTTCTTAAGCGCTTCTGCGTTAGTTATTTTGTAGTCTATTGTTCCATCTCCATCTTGCACATCCTGTTGTTGCACCCTCATTCTTTAGCGCCATTTAGTGGCATCTGCATGTACAATCCTTTACAGGGTTAGAAAGTAAGTTTACACGGTCCAACAGAAGTTGTCTTTCTAAGAACTCTACATATGCATTTAACAGATTCAACTTGATTAAAACCCTCATGTTTTTATAATATTTAGCATTGAATATAAAGCTCTTACCATGCTCTGCAATATTAGTACTCTGTGTACGCGGTCTCTTAAACTTCTGTGAGACCGTTTGCAGGTACTTTCTTATTTTACCCCTCTGTGTCGTGTCCTGGACAGTAGTGCCTGATGCCTGTGCGCTGGAGGACCCAGATGTCGAAGAGGAGGACAGGACCGAAGATAAGAGGGACCCTGGTGGCTCTGAAAGAGCTCTGCGGAAAGGGTTTTTCCTTGAAGTTGCCGGCTTGTCTGGTTTGGAGGGGCTTTCGGCCCCTCGAGCCGCAGTCGAGCTCTTTTCCCCCGCATCTTCACTCAGAGCTTTGCGCCAACTCTGCATTTTATTCCATTTGTTTGAAGCCCCTTTCTCCAGCCTCTCGATAGCCCCCTGTGCCGGCGTCTCAGTCTTGGCTCCCGTGTGCCACTTGTACGTGTTGAGCAGCTTGCCTTCCTCTGGTTGCCGTGGGTCTTGATCAACCGGGCTGTTTTGTTCAGAAGACAGTTCCATGTTCTCCTCAATCTGTGGTTCTGACTGCTCCGCACTCGGTTCTTTGTTCGTACCCATCTAGATTTCTTCTCTGTGACCCAGTTTTGTGAACTCTTATGTTTTGGATGGAATGCAAAGTATTTTCTTGTCGTACCTCAAAGTGTATGGTTTCCTCAGCACTTATCAGATTTTTTAATAAACGGTTTGTGTCTTCCTCAAATTCGAGTGCTCCGGATCTCATCATCCACTCACTTCACCTATTGGCCACTTCCTCAGATTGTTTTGTGCATCATCAATTTCAAAAATTCTGTCTGTTCACTAAGGTCTTGTTGAAGTGTTAACTCTTAAACTCACAGTGTATGGTCCATATATACATTTTTGGCTTTGATAAATTGGTGCTCGTTGTTTTAAATGATGCAGTCCTTTGTGGTCCCCAGCTCTTGTAGGTACAAGTCTTTTTTTTCAGTGCGTACTTGTCGTCCAGCATTCAGGAAGCCAGTCAGTTTGTGGGTGGGGAAATAAGGTTAGTTTCACAGGTTAAAGAAAGACTATAAATTAGGATGTTTCCCAGGCTGACATAACAAGTGCAACATTTCTGATATGTTCTGTTCTATGTCCTTCTTATTTATGAAAATCTAAGAGAGCATAATCTGTCATGTGATCTTGTTTTGTTCTTATTGTAGGCCTATACATAGGCCTAATGTTTCATTTTGGAATGGTATGATTGTGACTGGTAAAAATACTTACAATTATCCTAGCGTAACATAATCAAGATTAGATTTTATTGATTAAATATGAACAACATTGTCAGTTTAACCTAAATACCTGCTTGTTTTTCAGTGACGGTTACATTTCCTGTCACAACAGCAGCACTTCCTGTCTCACCCTGGGGCCTTCTATGAAAACCACTTCCTGTCGTGGTTAAGACTAAGTAATCTTCTCAACCTTTTCTTGAATTTAAACTGCCACATACAAAATTCAACATGTAACATTACAGATCACGCTCTTTATTTTTTGCACACCTCATTCTCACTTACATAGCATTTTAATGTTTTTGGACAACAGACTCCCAATCAATATACAAACTAATGCTAATGTCATGTTTTATGCAGATAACCTTACATTTCAGTGTCATCCTTTTAACTTTGACATAATATTTGAAATTATATGTATTTTTCATACTAAAAATGAGTGGGCTACAAGTCATTTCATGTCAGTGACAACAGATGTCCACACTGTTACTTTAAAGGATCCATATCCTGTAAAAAAAAATATACAAAAAAATAAAAATATATAGCATGACAAATATTTCTGGCTACATGTTAAAGTAAACATTTTTGAGTACAGAATCCTACATACTTTATAGTGTTCCCAGGTGGTTATCTCAGAATACAGGGAATCTCCTGGGCAGTCAGTGGCTACTACTTGTCTATGTCCCAGAATGGTATAATTCTCCTGGAGGAATCCGTTGCTCACTCCACATTTGACCAGATGATGGCGCACAAGCTCCATGTCATAATGGTATGGTAAATGAGTCCTGTAGTTCCCGATGAAAGCAACACCATACCCAACAGTATTACGTCCCTTAGTATGAGCCCCTGCCCACATCCAACCTCGACCTTCGTAGATGTAGCCATCAGACCCAACCACAAAGCTTGGAGAGACAGCCAGATATTCATCATACATACAAATGACCCAGAATGTGGTCTTTTACCACTTTTAAGCATTTGACATTTTTATGCATATAAACATTATAGCTGTTCCAAGACCAGTTGCTGGCTTCTAATGTGTCCGATGTCGTTCCAAACCCGTTTCGTTCATCTTCGGAACACAAAGGATCTTTTTGATTAAATCTGAGAGCTTTCTGTCCCTCCATAAACAGCTACGCAACTAGCACTTTGAAGCTTCAAAAAAGTTCATAAAGAACCTTTCAAAAAAGTTCAAAAAGTTCAATCGAACCTCCTTGGGGTATTAGAAAAAAACTTGCGGAAGCTCAAACGTGCTGCGTAACACAAGAACGAACGCCATTGGTTCTCGTGCGTCAAACGAACATATTTGAGCTTTCGTTTACCACAACACTGATGTGTGAGTTGATGAATGTTTATATGTAAATAAAAACCTAAATTCAATTTGTTCATCATATAAAGCGATCGTCTCTTCAGAAAAATTTGGACTAAACCGGTCAATTCATATGGATTAGTTTTACTTGAATTTTTTTTAAAGCTTTTTGTAGCTGTCAATGGAGGGACAGAAAGCTCTCAGATTTCAGCAAAAAGATCATTAATTGTGTTTTGAAGATGAACAATAGCCTTATGGGTTTGGAACAACATGAGGGTGAGTAAATAATGATTTTTACATTTTTGGTTGAACTATTATAACTATAATGTAACTTTATAAGGGACTGTTTTGAAATGACATAGCCTGCTACTCTGTCATCATTCTAAAAGCACTCCTCACATAAATCGTTGAGGAGACTCGACTTACAATAACAATTAGCATTAGAATGTTGCTAAGCTAACATTAAGCTAAAATTGCTTATTGAGACACACTCAATATTAACATATTGCTAACTGCATATTACACAGTATAAATCCTGTATTCTGCCTACTATTTTAAAGGAGCCGTATGTAAGATTGTGGCCAAAACTGGTACTGCAATCACTTTCAAATTACTGTAGAGCAGTGGATCCCCTCCCCCTCACCCCTGACTCGAGGTTGCCAGATAGGCTGCAGGATACGATTCCGACACGTTTGTAGCTGCAGCTGTGGGAACTAGAGCAGAGCTGGCAACCCGAATGCCGCAACACTACTGACTTCCTGATTGGTAGATGGTGGAGGGTGGAGCATCAGACCAAAACACAACATGACAACATCAACATCAGTTGAGGGCTGCAACTTCACTTTTTAAATGACAATATCCTGGCCGGACTACTGTTGTCAGTGATATAAGTATTTGAAATGAACATGATTTCTTAATGTCTAGTGACATATCAGGGAAAATTTATGATTAATTGAAATAAATTTCTTACATACAGCTCCTTTAAATATAGTATGCCACAGTAAGAGCCACCAATTAATACAATATTTAAAATATATTATAGATTTCTTTGCATATTCAGATTTTTTAAATATATTATGTATAAAATGTAATTCAATATGTCTAAATGTTCATTTTGATTTTTAATGTTCTTAAAAGAAGTTACGTCATAGCAATGTATTCTGGGTTTGTTTTCTCACAAATAATCGTTTGGAACAGCTTTCACACTGGGATAGAGCACACTCGGAATAGAGCACATGTGACAGAATCATGCTGAAGTAGATGGTACCTGTAGCCTAAGTCGTACCAACCCCGTTCCTTCTGGTGGAAATGTTGCATTGCCCTCATATTTTTGGAACACGTCTGAAGGTTTAGACAGGGCTTGCTGGGAATCTCTGTGTGGTGAATATACAGATATTTCAGGGCTGGAGAGAGAGGGGCGAGAGGAACCCGTGGCGGCGCTGCTCCCCATATACATCTAGGAATGATGGCAGGACACTCTGAAGGAGGGTTACACATTCGTCAGCATGACAATTGTCCCCAAACACCAGTGTTTTAAACAGGCAAGTTTATTTGGTCAACTGGACGTACCTGCACTTACCCATGTAACGTAGCACAAACTCTTTAATTCCCTTTTCTATAAGACTTTCCATCCCAATGTCCCCATGTTGTCGATGAGTATCTAGTGCATGTGCTACCTTCTCTTGAAGCAGTGATGAATTTGTGATCTTTTTAAAATTATGTCTGCGATAGCGACCTCTCAGAAGAGTATCTGAGACATGATCCAACTCTTCCATAGTGGCTGAGTAGTAGCTCCTCAGTAGTGTGCTTAAGTTTATTTCAGTGCTGTTAACAACAGAAAGGTGCTTCCCAAGTATGGCTCCGTCCATTCCACCATGGACCAGAGCATCGGTGGCCAATGATGGCACACCTGAAAGAGTAAAAACCATAGGAGCAGATACACTGTCCCAACAACCATCCGGGCCAAGTCGCCCAGGCGGAGTTGTGTTCTGAAACTGCAGAAATGACAGGCCTAAGTTCTTGGACAGTGGGAGTAGGTAGAAACCGTGAGGCTGGTTACTGTATTCAGTTGCTCGTAGCCCAGATTCAAGACCTAAAAGGAGGGGAGCAAGGGCAATCGTCGTGCCATCAGGAGTCAGAACAACTCCCCTCTCTTCAAGACCATCTGTTATGAAATGATGAATGGCTTGGTTGAAGAAATTGGAGAGATTGTGGTTTATATTGAGCTGCTTTGTAAAGCTGTTGTTCTTGTAGTGAATTTCATCTCTGTTGATCAGAAAGTCGTGTGTGATATTGTCACGTTGGTCTGCAATCTTGTGTAGACTAGTCACTAAAGCCAGCGGACTTAGTCTTGGGTTTAAATCTTCTAAGTGTGTAACAGCAGTAATGAAGTTCTCCATGTTCCTCAGATGAACTGCTGTAACTAAAATTATAATACAACTTTTAGCGACTGACATGGAAAGCCTTGCACATTCAAGTTAAAATGGCCATGCCTGCTCTTATTGTATGTTAAAAATAAGATGGATACATAGGCTACATGCTGAACAAAGCAAAACTACAATTACATTATCTAGTCAGTTAGTCAAACTGGACAGGAAAAAAGACAAAATGTTGCTTTAGTCTGACTGAAATCAAAATGTTAAAGTGCTTGGAAACATGTTATATCAAATTTATAACTTGGAAATTTGAATATAATTAAATAGAACATTTATTGTTTACATACCTGAGCTCTGAATGACTATGCATATCCCAGACATGGTAATAATCCATAGTGCTCCAGGTGTCATTATCAGTACTAAATATTACGTCTTGGTACTAAGTACTTGATTTGAATGCAGTGCATGAGTACTTATGCTGAATCACCGAAGGCAGGACACTCCAAATTCTGCAATTTAGCATCAGTCAGGTGGTATTCCACCATGAAAAACATGTTTTTGTGGTGTGTCAGAGGTATGTGTGTACTCTGATGTGAGTAAAGGTCTACCCCAGAATTTGAATTTAGCTACAAATATTGATTTTTGGATGGCAGTGACAGTGACTGCTGACTGACTGCTGTTCTGTTTGTTGCGTAAGGAGGAGAACCACGTTACTGGAAATGAGGGAGATAAAGGTCATAGCTAGATGTTGTTTTTTATAATGGAATGGCAAAAAAGTAGTTGAATGCGCATTCATTTATCTGAAGACTGAGCAACAACTGTCTGTATTTAGTAACAGCCTATGAAGCCACTATTTTTCAATGAATGTGTTGATTTACAAGAACAGCAAAGAAACTTGAGTTAAGAGATCTTCCCTCTTGTGGCCAAGAGAAGCATTGAAATTAAAGCAGCAGCAAATGTTTTGTCAAAAAGAACAAGGCTGTTTTAGAACACTAGCTTACTACTTATGAATACTGTATACTGCCTACTATTTGTTTTGTGAAATTCTGGGCATTATTCAATGAACACTTTAAACAGTGTATGTTCTATGTATACAGAAAATGTGCAATATGCACAGTATTAATACTGTTTTATTTACTGCAGAAATACTGTTAGTACATTAGCCGAAGTTTTCTACCAATAATGTACCACTTCTAAATTTGTTAATAATAGCTCCCATTGTTTTGAGAAACACCTTGAGTGCTGTTTGAACAGCAAATAATGAGTTAACCCAAAATGAACAAATTAACCCAGTTGCATGCCATAAATGTAGTAGGTTTTATTTAAAGGTTGGGGTACTTTAGTCTTGATGGTGTCCTTTAAGGTTAAAGTAATTATGGCATTTTGACATGTAAAAAAAACAACAACAAAAAAGTCGAGTTTTTTTTTCCAGAATTTATTTCATGTGCATGTGGTTTCACAAATTATTAGATAAAAGTAGATAAAAGTGAATAAATCCATTGACATGTAATTCCCAATGTACTGTAGATTGTGCCAAGTGAAATTATTGGAAAAAATTGCATTTATATACTGTATACATTTATATAATTTCAAAGTTCTTTTACAGGCATTGTCTGTCAATAGTATGGAATTTGGTTGCTTTCAGTGTCATTTCAAATATTGAAATATCTGTAGGATAATGAAAACCACAATATTTGTCTGTTAAATGTTTTTGTTTTATATATAATACTTCTAGAAAACATTCAGAGGGAACATAAAATGCTATAGAAAATTACAGTTTTACGAGGTACCTGACTGTATGATAATATAATAGTTACATGATATATAATTACACTTCTGGCACAACACTCACCATTATTTATTTTATCCAGGATGTGTAAAGCGGATCATTTTAATGTTGTAAAATGTTGTAAAAAATCAGTCATAGTATCATCCAAAATTCCATTTTGTTGCTAACTTGTCTGAGCTGTATGCATTGCAGGAATATATACCAAATAAATGAGAAAGTGCAGTATATTCAAGGACAATTATGCAGTACAAAACAGTGAATAGCCATTTACCCGCAGTTGAGACATACAAATTTGAGACATAAAAATACAGATGGTCTTTTACCCAAGATCTGAGTGAGGGTAAAAACTAGGTGTTGGGACCACCATGTTTAAGAATAATTAAAGAGCCTGAAAAAGGAATACATGGTGCTATACTGGAATCTGAGCATATTTGCACCCACAGAGGTCAATGTAAAATTGGGGGTTGTGGTAAATGATATAACAATACAAACTATTAAATCATGAATGGGGCAAATGCCTGGTCAAACAGCAGTGCTTTGTTGCAGTCAAACGAAACATAATTATGATCTATATAATGACATTTGTAAAAGAAAATTGTGGTTCTCTGATACGAGGATAAGAATACCATGTTTGGACAGCAAACATTAGATTCATTAGATTCATTATTCATTAGATTTGGTTCCGTTGTAGTCACTCTGCATGTCCGCATCATCCTCTGCAGCATCAGAGCTGTCAATCATTCCCCGTCTGCCACCACCTCCAGAGCGCCTCGTGGAGCTGCTGAAGGATGATGGTTCATTGCCTCGCCTGAAAAGTTACAGCAAATCTTAGCTTAAAACACAAAACTTTCAATGTAGGTTAGCCCTTAAGCAGCAAGTTAAGTTTCTCAAACCCTTTTGAACCAAGGAACCAATTTCATAATCCCAAAATGTTCACAGGAAGCCCATAAGAAGTCAATTTTTTTTTTAAATAGGTTTTTATTGCAGAACTTTCAGTGAACTATCCTGAAGTGTGATCTACAGCAATCGTACATGACTCCCAACATGCTCAATTTGGCAGTCTTCAGTCCATCCATCCAAACTGGAGCACCCAAAGTGTTCCCATGCCAACGTAAGGAGAACATGAAAACTCTCCTGCCTCAGGTGGGATTCAAACTAGGGACCTTTTCGCTGTGAGATGACTGTTACCTGCAGGGCTGCACGATTTTGGGGAAAAAAATCAATTGTGATTTTTCTGATTAAAAATTTGCTCTATAATGCTTTAAAATGCGATTAAACAAAATCCATGTTTTCTGTGCCTGTTTGTAGGGCACAATTTGGCCAAAATTTTGTGATTGTATTATTTCAGTGTGGCTTCAACATAATAATTATATTATTATTACTACAAAAAAAAAATACAATAAAAAAAAAACGAAATTACTATTGTAATATTTCACTGTAAAATAAAAAAAACAGGGCAAGTTAGCACGAGAGCGCAATTCCAAGAACATCGAACACCGATGCGGCCGGATCATTTCCATGATCACCAATGCAATCTACCAAGAGCAGCGCAAATTAGCATCTGGTTTAAGACATGCTTTTTTTTGGGCCGGTAAATAATGGTGCAAATACGAGTAAATTGACTAGCGCAAACTTTAGTAAATCACCATGCACGATTCATTTAAATTCGCTCCTCCCAAAAATTTTGCAGAAACTTCTATAAATGCATATGCAATAAGTTCAGCCTCAAAAATAACCCTGCCCACGCCTTTTTAGCACACATTTTTCAATGCGTGTCTTTAGTAAATCCTGACAGTAGTTTTACGCCAAAAGAGGGTTTGCTCTGGAGCAAGCTGTTAGTAAATTAGGCCCCAGGTGTTTAAGTAAAACAATATAATAATAATTTTACATTACAACGGTAATGTTACTAATTACTAATATTTATGGCTGTCTCCATTGCATAATTTTCAAATGTTAAACCGTCAGTTTTATTTTGACGGAGATGAATGGAACAAAGCCCTTAAAGCTTCTCTTTTGTGCTTTTCTTTACAAGTATGGGAAGAAGGTGGGCGCATATTGTGTTCCCAAATGCATGTCAAAGCATTATTTCATTAAATTACAGCCTTTGCGATTTAACAATCGCAATTAGACATATTGTGATTTCAATTCTATTTCGATTAATCATGCAACCCACTGAGCCACCTTATATATTTCAGGATTTTGTTATAGCATTTGAGTATATTTCTCATTATTTGAAAAAATTGTGATAAATATACTCAAGGCCCCCTGAAGGGCCACAGTCCCAGGTTTGAGAAATACTTTATTATTAAAAGAATATTGCACAAAATATATTAATCACAGAGGCCTTGATTTAAAAGATTTAAAACATTTCAGTAACAGCTCATATGTGAAGAAAAGCAATAAGTCACTTCTACAACAGCATCCTAAAGTATAGGTAAGTTGCCAGAATTCAGCCACAAGCATCCTTTACAGGGGAAATTGGTATCAGATATCAGTTAAGGTTGAAGGCAGCGTTAAAACCTCATTCGTAAACCTGTAAACAGGCTAAATGAGGTTGGTTCAGAAAACTAAACCATGCTTTGAGACGGAAGAGGGAAATATGGTGCATATTGCTAGTCTGATAAATATTAAAATGAAGACTATGCAGGAAAGATCTCTCTATTAAGTGCATTAAATTAGGATTTAGAGGAGGGACCATTAATCATGGAAGCATTTATTAACAATACCTAATACATAGTATTTTATAATTATAAAATTCTTTGAATAAAGTTCTGGTCATGGATGCTGATTGGTCAATAAATTGTTTCCGTTGTTTAAGTAATCTAAATAAATTGAGCAGTTTAATCCAGAGATGATCGCTTTATATGATGAACAGATTTCATTTGTTCACATAAAAACATCAACGCTCAAATGTGCTTGCTTGATGTGAGATAACCAAAATGGTTTGTTTTCGCATGTCACACAAGTATGTTTATTGTTGGAATGAAACGAAAGTTGCGATAGTCTTTTCTTCCCTGTAGTGACATATATCCGAGTGATATATGTGTATATAACAGCTTCTCGCACAAGACAAAATGTAGGGTGAAATTCAATTTAAATCTATCAGGAATTGATTGTGTTGTTGTGGTTTGCTACTGGTTGATCTCATGTGAGTGACAGGTTGTCCCGCCCTCACACCAGTACACGACATCAGAGAAGAGAAGAGATGTCATTCTAAGAGTGATCCTCATTTGTCTTTTGATTACTACTGATCAACTATTGCTTAAACAGTCTTATGTGTGCTCTCTGCGATTGTTAAAAGATATGTAATAAACCATATTTCACTCTTGCAGGCAAGAAATATATTTGTGACAAGTAAGAGGAAAGATTTGTGAAGAGTACATCTTCTGTGTCAAATTTTGAGCACAGAGGTACCTGCATAGTCACTGTGTGGGTTCAGGATTGCCTCTGCAACAGAGATAGACAATCTTCGGTTTGCAGTTTATAGAAGGAAGGGATTTGGGCTGCGCTTGCTGAGTCTAAAAGTGCATTCATTACCCAAAGATTTCACTACTTCCTGTCGTGCTCAACCACTTTGACATTAGACGCCATGTCTTTAGAGTGCTGCACGTACCTGAGTTTGCTCTTGAGGGTATTGACCTCACGGCTCATGGCATCATTGGTCTCTGTGGCCTCGTCCAGCTCTCTCTGAAGCTTCCTGCGGGCCGCGGTGATTCGCTGGGACTCCTCCTCGCTCTCTTCCAACTGCCTCTTCAACTGTTTGACGCGAGCATTCGCCTTATCCGCCTGTGAAAAACAAACACTTTTCAGGCCAAGCACAGACTACATTGTAATATAGTCAGTTAGACAATTAGATAATAGATCATTTATAATTAGATAATCATTTTAGATCATTTTCCTTTTGACTGTAGGTATGATCTCTACATTTTATGGGGATAGGACAGAGTATAGCTGCTGTATGGCTAACCTGGTCTTTGTATTGTTCTGCTTGTTTTCGTTCATCCTCCACTTGAGTGATAAAATCCTTCAGTTTCTTGTCCTTCTGGCGAACTGCCTTTGCTGTGTTCTGCTTTTCTCTGCATTATAAAAAAAAATAAAAAAAAATCAGGTTTCAAAAACTGTTTTTTTTTTTTTTCATTTGGCCTTTCTGAGATCTACATGCACTACCATTTTTAATTTATTCCTGTGATGGCAAAGCTGAATTTTCAGCATTATTACTCCAGTCTTCAGTGTCATATGATCCTACAGAAATCATTCTAATATGCTGATTTGCTGCTCAAGAAAAATGTCTTATCAATGCTGAAAACAGGTTTGCTGCTTAATATATTTTGTTTTTTTTAGGACTGATGATTAATAGCAAGTTTAAAAGAACAGCATTGATTTATTTTTTGCAACATTATAAATGTCTTCATCTGCTGTATTAATTTTTGTATTTATTGATTTATTATTAAATTTTTTTTAACAAAGAGTATTTATTTCATAAATATCTTACTGGTGGTAGTACATGAATATATGACTTGGTGGTTTAAGTATTTTATGTTAATACGAAGGGTTAAAGTATATAATATAATACTTATTATTGAAAAATGTTGTTTACCATTATAAAGCCTTTTAACGGAAGGCTTTTTGTTTATTGATTTATTGTTTATTTATTTGTGCATGTATTGATGTCAAAATTAATTATTAAAAGATAATCTGGAAAAAATTTACATTGTAAAAAATACTTTAGAAATGTATTGATTTTATAAACCCAGTAACACAATATTAGATAGACATTTTAAATCCAATTAAATTTGTATAGCACTTTTCAAAATAAATATTTACAGAAAATAATGCCACAACCATTAAACACATGTCCAAACAATTTATGAATGAGGGAGAGATGAATACATATTTTTCCTGAATACAGATGAATTCCTTAATTTCTATTAACTGTTCTCTGCTCCCCTTTGCCGCCCCTTGGGGAGCTTTAGAATAAACTACTTGCCTGCTCTCCTGCTCAAGTTGTTCCTCCAATTGTGCCACTTTGGCCTCAAGAGCAGTAATTGAGGACTTAAATTTGGATTTAACTTGGTTCTCCATCTCCAGGAGTTTAGCTTTCAGCTCTTTATTCTGTCTCTCCATCAACTGTCTGGCGCTCTCGTTCTTTTGGGATGTGGTGCGTTCGGCCTGGAGCTCGTTGGTTAGCTGGTCAACCTGAAGGATGTAGAAAACAGCTGAGCAAATGACACGGTTTTCATACAAATTACCAAGTCTCCGTAATGGCATTTCCATTGATGAGTGTGTTTATGGCTACACATGGTACACCTTAATTTAATATGTGATTTATATGTTTCTCAAAGTTTTGAAATCAAAATGTATCATACTTTTCTTGATATCTGCCACAGATGACCATGGCTCCATAATATAATAAATGTACCTGCTGAACACTCTTCCTCAGCCTGTCATTGAGCATCTCCATATTGCCCTGCTCCTCCTCCAGCTCTTCCTCCAGCTGTTGAATCTTCGCTTCTAACCGTCTCTTCTCGTCAGACAGCGCAGACCTTTGAGGTTCAGTCAAGCCACATATTAGTTTAAATCAGAATGTGCTTAGAGCACATTTTTGCCATAATGTTTCGGTACACAATCTGTGCTGGTATGTCTAAAAAGTGATATATTTCTAGAAATCTAGAACTACACTCTGTTCCCATACAAACAGTCACACTAAAGTATGTCTACTATTAACTGTAACAGTGAACCACATGTTCCAACGGAAGTCAATATATCAGAGTATCATCATAAATTCCACGGGATTAGAATATCGCTATGATATTTTATGTTGTCATACTCACTTTCCAGATGTGTTGCTGGCCAACTCATCAGCCAGTTCATCTCTCTCAGCTTCAGCTTGCTTTTTAGACCTCTCAGCTGCAGCCAAGTCCTACATTCAAAGAATTTAACAGAATTCTTCATTAATCAAGGTGAGATGATCATGCAAATCACTTCAGCTGAAGCCCTTAAACTTCATTATATATTTTAAATGAAGCCTTAAGATTTTAAGTAATGTAAGCACTTAAATAAATACAATGAATTTCACAAAATATTCTAATTTAAAATTTATTTAGTTATTTTCTATTGTTATTGTTAAACTGATCAGTCTTTTAAATTTATTTTCAAAATATACTATTTCTGAATTTGCGTTTCTATCACAATCAAACTCTGCAGTTCTATCATGAACCCATAGGGGTTTTGTGAGCCCTTGGTTGGGAAACTCTGAGTTAGCCTATTCAAATAATTCAGAATTGTATTGTTTGGAAATAATATATTAGTTGGTTCAGTGTGTTGTTTGCTGAAGCCTCACCTCTTGCATCTGTAGAAGTTCAGCCTCCAAAGTCTTGGCCTTCCTCTCGTTCTCCTTGGCACTGGATAAAACTTCCTCCCTGGCAGTTCGAGCATCATCAAGCTCTCTTTGGAAGTCCTTCATTTGAGCCTAAAGTATACACACCAAATGCTCAATAAATTCACTAGGGCTGCTCCCGACTAGAGATTTTTCTAGTCGACTAGTAGTCAGTCATTTAAGCCATTAGTCGACTAATTGCACGTTTATATTAATTTAATTAGTTAAATATATACAGAGGAGAATACCAATCCATAATGAGAGTTTAATATCTATAGGCCTAATATAAGCTATAGCCCATTCCGCGCTCAAATGCACGCAAAAAACTTGCCCTAAAGCACCGGCAAAAATATGAATGTGTCGGAAAAATAGCAGGGAGACATTTTAATTATTGTTTTTTTTCCTGTGTCAGTGTCAAAGATGAAGTTCACGATGCTGTCCTGCCATCTCCGCAGTTCAGTGGAGAAATTTCTTTAGAAAGAAATGGACCTTTCATACGGATTACATAAGCAGAGAGTATTTCTTTTCGATTTGAATTTGTTTGTTTAAAAGTAGACATTTCAAGCTTTCTTTAGCTATATTTAGGTCTTTATGGATTAATATAGGTCTGTGAGGCAAGTAGCCTACACGCTGAGTTTCGGTTAATTTTTGTGACACGCTCCAGTTCATGGAGACAGAGAAGGCAGAGAGCGCATCCTGTGTGTTTTCTTTATTGTACAAAGGCATACATTTTCTTGTTATTGTGAATTTACACAAATAAAGTTTAGTAAAGTAGCCCATTTTCAAATAATATTTGACTCTCATCTGTATGACCGAAAATGAAGGAGGATTTTAAGTTGTTTCCGCTGTTGAAAAAATGGAAGTGACCGTTTGGATTTACTGACTGACATACTGTATTTACCACAAAGAACTGCTGTTAACGATCTGTCCTTCACGGACTGCGACTAACCAACTAATAAAATGTTGGTCGACTAAGCCTCTTCTAGTCGACTAACGTTTAGTCGACTTAGGGGCAGCCCTAAAATTCACCCATTTATAAAATTTTGTTTTCACCTGGAGCTTGCGGAGCTGCTTGATCGCCTCGTCTCGACCCTTGTTAGATGTCTCAATCTGGCCCTCAAGGTCTTTTATGTCTCCCTCCAGTTTCTTCTTGGAAGCAGCTATTGCAGTCCTTTGCTTGCGCTCATCTTCAAGTTCAGTTTCCAGCTCTCGCACCTGTTGGTAAAGATGTTTATTTAAACCCTTATACACATGTCACAGTCTGAGCGAATAAGATGTACTGCACCTGTTTGACCAACTGCCTCTTCTTCTCCTCCCCTTGCTCATCTCTGCCCTGGAGATCTCGCTCAAACTGGGCCTTTAGAGCCTGCATGTTGACTTCTAGACGCAATTTTGCATCCTCTGCAGCCTGTAATTCATCCTCCAGCTCTTCCAACTGAGTCTTCATCTCTTCTACCTGAGCGTCCAGGCCACGTTTTGACTTCTCAAGCTCATGCACCTAAAATTTGAAAATGAGTTTGATTGAAATTTCTCTGACTTTAATGGAAGGTTTGTTTATAATAGATTTGTTTAATGGTTTACACTTTGAACTTACGCTCTTGCCCACATCATCTTTGGAGCTGACCAGGTCCTCCATTTCAGCACGAAGGGCTTTATTGGCTCTCTCGAACTCCTCACGGGCATCTTGAGCTTCTTCGAGAGCTCTAGCTAAAGACAAAGCCTTGGTCTCTTTCTCTCTGGCCTCAGCCTCTGCACGATCTCGCTCATCTGCATACTTATTAGAGATGCTCTTCTCCTCAGCAAGCATCTGAAAGGAGACAGTTGAAGTGAAGATATGTCCACACCCAATGGAAAAACCTGTAACTGATTAAGTAGACCTATTGCGTAATATTTTAAGAGATAATCAGAAACCTGATCAAACTTCTTCTGTTTCTTCTCAAGATTGGACACCAGCTGTCTCTGGTTGTCCAAGTCCATCAATGTGTCCTCAAGCTCCTGTTGCAGTCTGTTCTTAGTCTTCTCAAGCTTGTCATAGGCTGCTGCCTTCTCCTCAAACTGAGTATTGGATGCCTCCAGGTCTCTCTGCAGCCGCTTCTTACCCTCCTCTAAAAGTTCTGCATTTCCTGAAACCTCTTCCAGCTTCTTCTTGAAGTCAGAGAGCTGTGGATGCAAAGGATATTCAAAAGGTAAATATTGGGGTGTGAATGGAGCAAAACCACAGATTATTTATCTTAATATCGCTAACCTTACCTGAATGTTCAATGTGGAAACATGTCTCTCCACGTTCCTCTTTGCTTCTGCTTCCTCCTCAAGCTGCTCCTGTAGGGCATTGCGCTCATCCTCCATTTGTCGTAGTTTGGTAGAGAACTGGAGCTTTTGTCTCGTCTCTTCAGCCAGCAGCTCCTAAAAACCCAAAATACATTACGCCAACAACTCAAACCCTTTCCACATCGATAAATAATGGTGTTAGCTTAAAGCTTCTGGTTTGAAGCTATAATTAAAAAACACTCCATAACATAGCACATACTTGTGTATCTTGGAATTGAGAACTCAAGCTTGCCACATCCTTGCTAAGCTTTATGTTCTTCCCCTCGGCTTCATTAAGAAGGTTGGTAATGGTCTCCAGTTCCACCTGTCAAAGAACCACGTTAAACACACTGTGTTTGCTCTAAGATCAAAAATCTTTAAACTTACAAACATGTTGTAGGTTCTCCCAACCGCAACATATCTAATAATACATCCTCCACCATCACTCACAGTAACTTTAGAGACCCGATCACCCAGCTCAGCTTTCTGCTTCTCGCTGTCATTAAAGCGAGACTGCAGGTCAACAAGCTGTCCTTCCACCTTCTTCCTCTTGTGTTCACCATCCTGTTTGCCCTGAGCAAGAGACCGAATCTCCACGTGAAGTTCTGATGTCTCCTTTTCCAGAGTTTGCTTGGCTTTCTCCAGGTTTACCTTCACCTAAGAAGCATTTGGTACATATTTTACATAAGCACATATTTTACATTACACAGAGTACTTCAGAAAGCTAAACATGTCAACAGAAGATATGGTGGCCTACCCTCTTGGACTGCTCCAGCTGCTCTGTAAGCTCCTCCAAAGCTTGGGTATGTTTCTGTCTCATCTCTTGCACCTGAGCCTCGTGGACACGGCTCTCGTCCTCCATGGCTCTCTTCAACAGAGTCACCTCCTGCTCACGTTTGGCCCTGAAAAAATAAACATCCTGTTGATCAGGTCAATGGTGTCTAGTAAACCTTTTCTCTATTTGTAATATATTAAATCAATACAATGCACTTCAGACTAAAAATCAGTTCATCATATCCAGACACCTGAGCTCTTGCTGAGTAGCTGTGGTGTCTAATGTGTCCTCCAGCTCTGATTTGAGAGCTTCAAGCTCTTCTCCTAAGTCTCTCTTGGTCTTTTCAGCCTTATTCCGGGCAGCCCGCTCTGACTCTAGGTCCTCCTGAAGATCTGAGATGTGTCCCTCCAGCTCCCTGATCTTCTTCAGTGCATTGTTTTTCTGACCTGCCTCATCCTCCATTCTGATGTAAATGCAGAGAGAATACAATGTGTACTATAGGTTTGTGAAATATGACATGAAAGCACCTCCAAATTAACTTAATAGACAAAAATCTGCAATTTGAACGATTTAAATTGCTTTATATCTGTATACCGTGCCAGCGCAGCCTGAAGCTCCTCCTCTTTCTTAGCAAGCTGGGCTTTCAGATCAGCAATCTGAGCTTGAAGTTCAGCAATCTGCTCCTGAAGGTCATTTGATTCACCCTCCAACTTTCTCTTGGCTTTGTCCAGCTCCTGTCGAGTCTTCTCTTCTTTTTTCAAGCGCACTATGATTAAAAAACCCCATATATTATCACTTATAACTGAATAATTTAGTAAGGTTAGTGTGATTGATTTCCAGACAAACATTAAAAATAATGGACAAACGTAAATAAAAGCATCAAAAGTAAATAATGGACAAACCCTCCAGTTCTGAGATCATTGACTCGTGCTTATTCTTCAGCTTTGTCAGGTTTTTAGATTTTTCTTCTTCTTCAGCTAGGTTTGAGCTATAATCTGCTACCCTTTCTTCTAGAAGCTTCCTCTCCTGCAAACAGAGTACTTAAAATTGAGTACACCTAATTTTCCACCACCACCGCCAAAATATGCCATCTTGTTTGAAGTCAAACCTTCTGTAATTTGTTGTTATGGTCCTCCATCATCAGGATATCATCCTCTAACTTTTTGATCTTGGCATCACATGTAACCTTCTCCAGTTGCAGCTTCTGACGAGCATCCTCTTCCTCTTCAAGATGTTCCTCAAGATCCTTAGAACATTCATTGAGAGATAAGAAAGAGACTAAATGGTAGAGTTTAATCTAAGGACAGAATTCGAAAAAGTACTGGTTGCCTGTGAATGAAAACCAATAGATGATAACCTACTCTGATCTGGTCATGCATTTTCTTCTTTTCCATTTGTAGGGCTGCACCACGATCCTCCTCTTCTTCCAACCTGGCCTCCATCTCATGCAAGATTTCCTCAAGTTCTTGTTTCTTGCTAGCTAACCGTACTCTCATTTCCTCTGCCTCTGCATAGAGCTCTGTCTCAGCCTGCAATTTCTCCTGGAGCTGGTTCCTTTCGTCCATAAGCTGCAGATGGAAGGATAATATTGTTTGTAATCAGTGTTAAATGAATTGGCATTTAACGCAGAAGGAAAATGTCAGGATGTCTGCATACCTGCGTGTGTTTCAGTGCGATGTCTTTTAGCTCAATTTCAAATTTTTGTGAAGATTCTTTGGCCCTTTGGAGCTCCTCATCCTTCAGACTCATCTCCTCCTCTTGGCGTGTCACCTGCAGGAGTGGCTTTACCTGTGGGCATTGAGGGAAATGTAACATAGACAAGTGTTTTTGCTAGAAACAAATTGTTAGCACGTTAGCACCATGTTCAACCAGTTGTGTCACAGGAAATATAAACTACGTTTATAGTCACATTGTTGAACCAGTTGTGCCACAGGAAATATACCTTTTTGTTTATATGTTTATAGTAACATTGTTTGATAGATAAGAAATTCAGAAGCTAAGAAATGTCTCACCTTGGTGAAGAGTCTCCACCACTGCCAGTTCCTGAGTTTTAGATAAGCAGCACAGTTCCTCTGGATCACCTTCATAGCTGTCAGCTGTTGCTGCCTCTTAGCAAAGGCCCTACACACGGTTTTAAATAAGAATAACTCAAATTGCATAATACAGTTTTGAAAAATACTATATTTGTAAATTTAACTCACTTTCTAGCTAGGAATCCCCTGGCCTGCGCCTGGAAGGCAATGATTATGACCGTAATCTTTAGATCACGCTCCTCTTCCAGCTGGGCCAGGACTCCTGTGCGGAAGAAAATTTTGCTCTGACCAATACGGTACAGGTTTGGGTCCAGGTCCAGGTGCTTGATCTACAGAAAGGGTTAGGTATAAGAAAAAAGCTTTTACATCATTATTGTTTTATGATGCTATTTAACAAGATTTCATTGTATAATATCTTACCATGAGACAGCAGGCCTGCTTGCCATCCATGAACCCCTTTGGAATAGCATTCGCTGCCAAGATCTCATATCTGTACGTCAAGGTAAAATAAAGAGAATTGGATAACATACAATTACCTGTACCATGCAATATATTTGGCACAACATAAACACCACACTTGTATTGGACTGCAAATTTAAATTCAGTTAGGGATGTATTTTTTTCACATCTTTCTATGTGATTCTAGAGATGTGTTCTTTTCAAACACATTTTGTATGTCTCCTTCATTGGACACACCCAATTCAATGCTGCGTCCGAAATCACGTAGTGTCTGAGAAGGTATACATTGTAATTTGAATTTACTTTGCAATCGTTAAAAAGTACAGTCTATATAGTATGGATATGGGTAGTATGAATGAAATTCGGACGTACTACATCCTCCATGTTGTTACTGTCATGTTAGCTGTGCCGCTTCATTTCCATTCACAAATCTCCCCCCATGGTTTCACAGGGATAGTAAAGTGTCAATCAAATGCACACAGCGGAAGTAGTAGGTCATCCGGTGACTTAGCACCTTCTTTTTCTTCTTGAATACTATGTATTCGAAAATACTTCATTTTTGGCGTACTGTTTTTCGCTTACTAACAGGAGGGAAGTATTCGATTTCAGACGCAGTGCAAGTCTATGAGCTTGTGAGTGGAGTCAGGGATGTTAGATGAGGGAGACATCCAAAATGTGCAGTGATGGGGGGTCCCCAGGACAGGTTTGAGAAGCACTGTTCTAGAGTATTATATAGTTATTTTTATAGTTTTATAGTTTTTACAGTTGATAAAGTCAATAAGTCTTACTACCTGAAAAGCACCATATAAAATAATGAGCTACCCACCGCTGTCGGAACTCTTGGAAGACAATTCTGTTGGGGAATCCTTGGCGGCAGATACGAATACCTTCAAGCACACCATTACATCTCAACTGTTCAAGAACCAGGTTGGCATCCAGCTTTCCTGCCTGCAGGTGAAAAATGTACCTTTAACACAACTAGTCTGATAATGTACCCTATGCCCAAACATCATTGGCACTGCCAATTTTAACATGGTATGCAACAGTGACTTACCCTTTTCTCATGGTTGGGGATAATGCAACGGACAAAGTTTGGCTGCGTGTTGTGCAATGTGGTCATTAGCTTAGCCAGAGACTCTTTGTAAAGCTGACCCACAGTACGGAACATGCCCTTCTTGGTCTTAGAGGCACTAGGTGCAAAACTGTCTGACATCTTGGCAATGGTTTCCAATCCAACCACACGGTCAGCTGAGAAACAGAAAATATAGAAGATATCAGCCATTATTCTTATCTCAGTTATACTTGCCAATATTTTGCTTTGATTAACAAAACAGTGAGCAAATGTACACCAGTAATTCAGTGGTCGCAATTGACATTTGCAACCATTTTTATCAACTGTATATTTCGTTTTTAGACATTTTAAGGGATATAAGAAGCATGCATTGCTCATACTGACCATCCTTCCACAGATCTTGCACAAATAGATTGGAGGAATTATTCAGCAGTGATGTAACATTGTCATTTAAAGGGTCCATGTTCTTGGTCAACCATGATGTGGCATTGTAGTCCACCTAATTGAGCGAGAGTAGTTTTGGGTCATGATATTCAATACAGAGGGAAGAATTCACTAAGAATTAACTGTGTCCAATGATGCACTGTCTGCATTTTTTTTAATGTTACATGCAATAAAGGTAAAACTGACCACAAAATTTAAGCTTGACGTTATTTGCACAGCACAATCCCTTATCTTGCAATCTAAAACTAGCCTAATTTACATAGAAAAGAGGTGTGGTTGCACAGACAATGACTTGATGTAAATACTCTGCAGTGCTACTTCAGTGCATTAAGCCTAGTTAAACACGATTGCGGCTGCTCAGTGATTGAGACTGTTTTTGTGCTGAAATGCTGCATATAAAAGGCGCAACTGTGTAGTGTATTTGACCCAGAGTCTGTATTCCTTGGGTTATTATTATCTGGATCACGATATTGTCTACATGTAAATCAGTAAATATGTATTTCAAAACTCACCCGTCCAGCATAGTGAAGCACAGAGAATTCTGTCTTGTCCTTCAGTTGCTTAGGTTTAGCAAACTTAGTATGATTAGTATGAGTGTTGCAAAGTTTCTCCACAAAGGAAACATCTGTTGCCTTTGGAAACCAACACTCTTCATCCAACAGAGCCAGGATGCCTGGAGGATTGTTCTGTGGAGGAGTTTCAGTAAAAGTGAGTGACATTACGTACTGTAAAAATAAGACATCATCATTTCAGCCTAAAGAATTTGATACAAGACTTCCACCAAAAAAATGCCTGTTACAGCCATCAAGCCAAATGGATTAAATGAAAAGACATTGGTAACCGTACAAATTTCAGTTGGTTCAGTTCAAAACAGCAGAGAATAAGAATTATTCTGTTCCAACAAATCAACACACAAAAACTTACCGGCCTTTCAATAAGCTCAATGCAAGGTTGCAAATCTAGCCCAAAGTCAATGAAGTTCCATTCGATGCCTTCACGTTGGTACTCCTCCTGCTCCAGGATGAACATGGTGTGGTTGAACAGCTGCTGAAGCTTCTCGTTGGTGTAGTTGATGCAGAGTTGCTCAAAGGAATTGTCCTAAAGGTGAAATACAGTATATGCCATTTGCACTAACACGTTACATATGTTGTTTACCAAATTTAATTCTTTCCTTTTAATTTTTCCAAACCTCGAAGATCTCAAAGCCAGCAATGTCCAAGATCCCCAGGAAAGAGGCACCCTGACGTTTTGTCTTGTCCAGTGCCTTATTAACTCTTAGAAGGATCCAACGGAACAAACGTTCATACATAGCTTTAGCTAAGGCTTCAGTGGCAAAATCAGCCTGAAAAGGAAAAAAAACATCTTATTGGTAATACTGTATGTCCTTCCATAATGATAATCGTGCAGTTTTCCAGTTTCATTACAGACCCGAGCAACATTACAGAAATTCCACAACATCGCAGCACAACTATAACCAGTCTCTTCACCTGTTCTTTAGTTTGGGCCTTTTGCACGACCTCACGACCCACTTTAATACGTGGCGTCAGAATGGCTCTTGTGAAGTCGGTCACATTAATGCCTTGGAGATGGCAAACTTTCTGGGCAGCTGAGAATGAGACACATTTCAACAGTCATTTAGGTTTGTAATAATGATTTATATTAGCCTGAGATGTCTTTCATTTGCCATTTTCCCAAAGGTGTCTGACCTGTGTTGTCTGGCATGGTAGCCTGTTCCTGGTTCCTCTCTTTCTTGAACTCAATGTTACCCAACTGCAGCACAGTTGAGACTACTTTGAGGACATCTGACAAAAAGAAATAACATTTCTCAGAATTGATTATCTTTTCAAAGACTCCAAAACTCGTCATTTTGAGCTCATATGTTGGTAAAAAATTAGCAGAAAATGTGTATATTTTATTGCATTTGATACCTGTTCTTTCTTCAACAGTGAAGCCCATGATCTCCATGGCCTCCATGGTTTCATCATACATCTCATCATCCTGGTTGCCTGGAACCTGAACATGGCCAGCCAAGAGGAAACGGTACTTGTTGAAGTTTTCGAGTAAAAGCTCCTCTGCCAATAGAGAATAAAAATCATATGACATATCCCAGCAAGAATGCCATTGATGCAAGAACATTTCAAAACAGTTCTGCGTTTAGAAATCTTAGTCTGTCAGTCATTATGTAAAGATCTGATGAGTCAAGCTGAAAAATTGTCACCATATGCCAATATGTTTGAACATATTGAGGTGTCTCCACCTACCGCGTAATTTGTCCTTTGTTCCTGCTAGCATGTAGTAGAAGATGTGGAAGGCTCTTTCTGTTTTTGCTTGTCTGATACAGCGAGATTTCTCCAACAGATCTGAAGTGGTTTGGACATTAAGGTTAAACTCTGCAGAATTAAAATGTTAAAATAATAAATAATTCAATTGTTTAATAAAGGATGTACGAGTATGTACGAGATCTGTACATGGCCTATATATTAAGTCTTAAAGGATACAGGTCTCTATGTTGGCTCCAACTATGAAACCCGTCACATCAAAGTTAATGCGGATGAATTTGCCCTGTGAAGAAAAGATTTTGAATCCATACATTAGTTACAGTCTTGGTTATTCTAGTTACATCTGCTATCATATATCATTTGCAAACTTACGAATCGGGAAGAGTTGTCATTCTTGATGGTCTTGGCATTACCGAAGGCCTCTAGAATTGGATTGGCCTGCAGTAGTTGCTTTTCCAGCTCACCCTACAGCACCAGGGTTAAAACGTAATGAGAACCATTCCATAGAAAACAAGTCAAGGACGAAAAATTGAGAAGGGGACATGCCAGAAGATTGGAATAAAACAAAATAACTCAGATGAAAAGGCTCTCCTTTAGAGTACACAATACAACATTTAACTATAAATGTTTGGCAGGTAAAAATGTGAAGTTTAATACATTTAGGTGCAAATTATTTCTTCAAAGGCCTGAAGCAATACTTAAGATGCAAGTACCTTCAACGGTGCAAAACAAATTAGGTCATGTCAATTTAGATGGGCATAATCCCCTTAGATCAAAAGAGTGATATTCTATTAGCTGCTAAATCTCAAGCCTGCCAAGCATGTCCACCTCATACAAGGATATCAAGAGGAGCAGTTGAGGTCAGTCTGGAATACTAAGCATGGGGAGAGAGGACATTTTAATAGGGTTCATGAAATAGATCTCAATTAGGCCTATATATATATTTAAGAGTTCACTGAACAAGATAAAAATTAATCTGTGGGATGAAACACCAGTTCTTAAAGAGAATAGTGATGCCTGTGGTTCACAAAGCTATTGGTCTCATTTAACCTCATAATTAGGCCCCGTTTACACCTGGTATTAAGATGCGTTTTGGCCGATCGGATCACAAGTAGACGAGGGAGACGCACAGGTTTACACCTGATGTTTTTTGTCCACTTTAGACCAGTTTTGTTCTGATTTCTTCAAGAGGAGGATCTATAGGCGGGTAAATGTATGGGCTTTTTCAGATATTTCGATCTAATGGACGAAATAAGCAATTTACATATGAACACGATCAGAGACAACGGAAAACATATGGAGAGCAGCAGCTTTCGTTTCTTCTCTGACGCTGTGTTAGAAATCAGGAATGGTGAGAGAACATTGTGCTTGGTTTGTTTTTCCTCTTCCAACCAAACTTGGGTCTCCAGCCGACAAAGTTTCAATCTTGTCTGGCTAGCTTCACATAATGTTTACGCATTAGGTTAGTAGACGGTCTTTTGTGGCTTTGAGCCTCTACACTACGAAAGCAATCCGGTCAAATGCGTATTCTACTACCCTACCTTAGAGCTTAGATCGGGCCCAAAAAATCAAGCCCGACCCGACCCGAGCCCGTGCATGTTGTGTCCGAGCCCGGCCCGGCCCGACACATTAACTCTGATTATGAGCCCGAGCCCGATTTAAACCCGACCATTTTTAATACGTGGGCCGTTATAACCGGGGGCGACGCAGGTTTTTTAACGCAGGTGCTGAAAGGGTGCTAGACCATATACAGGGGGGAGCTGCGCAATTTTATATATATATATTCGATTCAATTCGGTGACAAGCGTCCCGAGAATTGATTTAATTTATGATGAGATGCTCCAGTTCACGTGGTGACCGCGGCTCGCCGGCGCCTCCATGTCATGATTATTGTCTGTTATACTTGCTTCTTATTTTTTTAAATCCAGGCAATTGGTTGATGATAAACTTATTAAAATTAAGATACAATTTATACAAAACGAAATTCACTTTAAAGAAAGGCTTTATTCAAAACAAAACGTAATGAAGTGGTCAAAATCATGCCTGCCCTGTACCACTCTCTCCCGATATTGCGCATCCTCCTATAGCCTACTCTGTTATATTCACAGAGTACTGTGAGTACTTCACAGAGTCTGTTACTTTCATAATCAACATGGAAAAAAATAACATTATAATATTTTAATTTTAACTAAAAATGAAACTAAATGCGCTTATTTAATGGCTACAACACGACGCTCTTTGTACAAATTGCTGCACAGTGCACATTCATTTAATTCTGAATTTTGCACATAAGTTGAAAGGCATATTGACTTTATTGCGTGCATTTAATTTGTATCTTTATGAATAATGTAACAAGGACGAAGCATAAACTGCGTTGTTTATTTATTCAGAATCGAATGGATCGCGAATGGATCCGAATGAAGAAACGTAAAAAAAAAAAAAAAAAGGTTCTATACCTCCGACTTTACTTCATACTTTCTCAGTTAATTATCCTGTTTTCATTTTTTTCTTTACTTCTTCAAGCTCCATTTTGCACTTAACTTAAGATACACAATACAGCACAGCGTGCGAGAGTGGAGGAGATGCTGCGCGTGACACGTGACGTGCTTGATCAAGGGCCCGACCCGACCCGACCCGAGCATAGTGGCGGGAAATATCGGCCCGGCCCGGCCCGCGGGTCGGGTCGGGTCGGGTCGGGCTCGGGCTCGGGCAGAGAATCTAAGCTCTACGGAAGAGGTCGAAAGTGGACAAGTTAAATGTGTTTTAGACCTCGTTTACACCTGCATTTAGGGTTGTCCAATTGTTATCCGATTGACCAAAACGCATCTTAATTCCAGGTGTAAGCAGGGTCTTAGATTCTCATTTTTAGACTTAAATGAAGCATAACAAAGTTTGAACTGTGACAGACTCTCAATTACTTTCTTACTGAGCATTAAAAAAAGAAAAGAAAAGAAAAGAAAAAGAAGATATCTACCAGAGGCAGCTTGCCGCTGAGAAGGAAAGAAGATCGCTGATAGCATCAGACACTGACAAAGAAAAATAAAGTAAACTAGGAAAGAAGTAGAAAGAGGGACTTTTAGAATGATGGAGACAGAGAGACTGTTGACAGGGAGATTGCTGGGAAGAAAAGAGGACAGAGTGAAGACTGTATAAACATTCTTAAAGCACTTGGCTAAGTTCGACAGCTTCTTTCATTGGTCTCAGGGCAGAGAGAGGCATATTAAGTAACAGATGACAGTTTCATTGGTCCATAGAGTGCCGTTCAGAGTATGTGAGTGGTGCAGAGTGGAGATGCGATATTTTTGCAAGTCAGGGCATCCGTGTTTTCTCTTGTGCCAAGATCGTTCTGACCTTGCTGACATTGTGAACATAAGTTAATAACCCACAATGTAATTACATAATAAGTATTCAACACATTTTAAACTATTTTAATAGACTATTATGCACTCATAAGGAAAGAAAGATGGGATTTGTCAAATATTATCAGACAAAAATAAAAAATGTTTAGTAAAAAATGAATGACAAAGTGTGGGGAAATTTAAAGTTGTCGACCAAGTGTTCCTTTTACATTAAACTAAAAATCGAATCTTCTTCCAGATGAGTAGTCTATTCAGAATTCGAACACTTGTGAAATCATGCTAATGGATCATCTTCAATATTCATGATGCTAAAAAAACTTACAGAAAGAATACAATAGAACAATAATGTAAACTCGGTAAACTCAATAATGTAAACTCTAATGTAAACAAGCGGGAAATGGAAAACCCAGTGTGGAGTTTGACTGGAAATAGCTGTCTATTCACTCCACTCACATACTCTTGTGTTCTCTCTCGCTCACATGCAATTCATTATATTTATGTTTAATTGAAAGAAGAACTAATAAATTGAAACCTTGAACTTTTCAGAGGACAAGTATGTAAAAGAAGTGTTTAGTAATTTTTGAAGTAGTGCATTCAAGTAACGGAACTACTTTTTTAGGAACCAAGAACATAGCTATCATGGGCATCCCTTTTAAGCTCATATGCATGGCTGTTATGCATAAAATGTCATAAAAACAGCTATAATGTGCGCATATTTTTTTGTTTCCTGTGTCGTACCTGATAAGTACGCATTAAACGCAGATCTACATTGAGGTGGGATTTATATTCCTAATGCACACACATATGAGCTTGACAGATGATGCAAGTGATCAAGGAAAAATGGGAAAGGATATGAGATTGTCAATTCAAAAGGCTATAAATTGGCATGCACACACACTGTGCTCAGACAGACCATTTCAATGCCAGGCATCCGCTCTGGCAAAGAAAAAGTTAACCACATCTCAGATGGGGGAATGGCTCACACGTGCTCTAACGACATAATCTTGATATTATTATTTTCATGTAATCATTTTTTTTTAAACACCATGCGAACATTCAGGCTTTTTGGCACACTGTTTGTCTACAATCATTTGAACAGGTGGTTTATTCAGATGGTCCCTCCATGTAAGACTAGTCTAATGTCACTCTCAGTGAGAAACGCAAGCATGCAAACTCTCAAACCCACACAAGAAGAAATTTTTCACAATCCTTTTTACTCACATAGGCAAACTGTTGTCCTGAATGTTGCTATTTGAGGAAATTAATTAAGGAAATTGTCATTAGATGAATGCAAACTAATTCTGTTGCATTCACTGGTTCTCCTTTAACATCTGTAGAAGTCTTGATTTCCTTGAGGTACTAAAGGCCCAACAGCAAATAATATTTTGGTGTTAGGCAAAATCAGAGCCAGCATAATCTTGTGATAAATGGAATATGATACCGAAAAAGTGTTCTTATCTGTTCACAACATGACCTTGTGATTCATTACTGTACATCATTACTCAAGTCATTATTAGAGGACTTAAAATGTCAGACTCTGATCTGAAGGAACAGGGTCAAAGCAAGGGCAAAGCATAAAAATTATGACTGAACCCATAAGCACTGGCTTGAGGAGAAGACAGAGGTTATCAAAGAGAAAGAGTTTTTCCAGAGCGTTCATACTTACAGCGCTTGTGTCTTTCTTGCCTTTGTGGGACGAGGCCACTACAGCCAAATACTGGATGACTTTCTTGGTGTTTTCGGTCTTCCCAGCACCTGATTCACCACTAGGAAAAAAACAACAATGAATGACAAAACTGTGTTTTCTTCCATTGAATAATACTAATAATGCAAGTACCAGTGTTTGCAAGGCATCAAAACACCAGCGTTACAGGTAAGTATAGGTTTTAGGATTTGTTTCTATGTAAATGAAATGGCACATCAGAGCCATAATCATGAAAAATAAGTCAATGTCTTGGCACTATATTTGCGTTGTAAATATTTTAGTCACATGACTTTTCTCCTCATCCACCATATTTATGACCACCTGTGAATACAAAACACATGAATCAAGAAAATGATAAATCGATGGATTTGGATAGTATGTACAGTACTTGCAGAAGATTTTTGTAGGAGAAAATTAGTTTAAAATAATTCTAAGACTGACAACACTAACATTCAAAAGTTGGGGGTTAGCAAGATTTTTAAAAATGCTTTTGAAAGAAGTCTCTAATACTCAAGAAGCCTGCATTTATTTGATAAAAAAAAAAAAAGTTTATATATTTTAAAGTTGAATTTTCAGTGTCACATGATACTTAAGAATTCAGTTGATTTGGTGCTCCAAAAATACAACATTTGTGCTGCTAATATTTTTGTGGAAATGGGAATCATTATTTTGTAGGACTCCCATGAATAGAAAAAATTCAAAAGACCAGCTTTGATTTAAAAATTGTTCATTTGAACAATTTAAAAGTCTTTACTGTCACATTGATCAATTTAATGTACACTCTAAAAAATGCTGTGTTGGCTTTAATTAACTTTATGTCAACTGGTTCCACATAACTAGGTTACGTTGGATTTATGTAAAATTATTTATTTAAATTAACTTAAGTTAATTACATAAGGTTAATCCAATGTTGTTTAGTTGAATAAGGTCAACAGTCTTAATTTTATCCAAAACAATTACGTTAATTAAGTTCAATTATCCTAATATAATTTTTTTTACATTCAACGTTAATGAGATAATTAAGTGATTGATTGAGTGATGATTGAGCATTATTGAAGACACCTGATGTTAACAAGCAAAAATATTTTTTTTAAGATACCGTTATGGAGATCAGTGTTTGCTTTAGTTGGGCTCTTCACCCTTGAATCAATAACTTTAGATTTTGGTGTTGGTTCTGTTTTGATGTAATCATAATTTGACCTGAATCACAAATCTCATTTAGAGAGTTATGTCTACATTGTCGATTACAGCAGATCTGTGATTCTACAACTAATGATTATCAGCATTTACAATATAATCCAAAATATTTCTATAAAGTTGTTCTGATCAAAATAATTTGAGAATTACTTTATTTAGACACTGACATCAATAATCAGCCTGTGAATCTCAACTATGGTGACAATAATAAAGTATGTTGCAGTGCATTCTGGGTGCTGCCAATCAAAACTCATTCACGACTCCCATCATGCATTGCGTTATGAATAAATTATGATCTGAATTGTTTTAGTAATTTCCTTTCCCTAATTGAATATTCCATTTGTCACCATTGTTGAGATTCATACACTGATTATTGAAGTCTGTGTGTGCCTAAAAGGAAGATTTTGTTTTGTCAGAACAACTTTTAAGAAATCCTTTAGATAAAATCCTTTAGATTATTTAGAATATTATGGATTTTATGTAGAATCACTGTGATGCTGTAATCAAAAATATACATTTAAGTCAGAGATTAGACTCCACATGAGTTCAGTTATTCAGGTCAAATTATGTCAAAACATAACCAACACCTGATCAACTTTTCTCTTTGTTCATCTGGCAGTTATAACACAGATACAACAGCCAAACAAAAATTTAAAGTTAGTGATTCAAGGGTCAAGAGCCCAACTACAGCAAACACTGATCACCATAACGGTGTCTTATAAAATAGATTTTCTCCTTCAGTGATTCTGCTTGTTACCATTAATAATTATCAATCATCATTTTAGGATAATTGAACTTAATTAACTTCATTGTTTTGGACAAAATTAAGGCTGTTAACCTTATTCAACTAAACAGCATTGGATTAACCTTATGTAATTAACTTAAGTTAACTGAAATAAATAATGTTACATAAATTCAACATAACCTAGTTACATGGGACCTGTTGACATAAAAGAGTTAATTAAAGCCAACTGTTAACATAACAAAGTTAATTTCAGCCAACATAGCATTTTTTAGAGTGTATCGTTGTCTTTCGAAAGAAAAAAAAATCTTACTGACCACAAACTTTTAAATGGTAGTGTAAACAAAATGAATAGTGTTTAAAAAATATGCATGCATGCAACAAAAAACTACAAAAAAATTATATCTTTTACAAAAAAAATGATTAGATTTATATCAAAATATATTTTTTTATCATCATCTATAATTTACTTTGTTACAAGAGCTTACAGTGCACTATCGGCTTCTATGATACGAGAGCGATATCACTGAGCCTTCATGCTGACACGCTAACATTTCCATATTAGGAAAACCGAGTCTGGGATCCACAGGCCCTGTGCAGCCGAAGGGCTGATTCTCTGGCAGGAGCAGGAAGCCCTCAGATCAGTAAAGCCATTTAATGGAGAACTTTATACAGCAATGTTTGTAGATCCACAGTTTTTTTACCATTTATGATAAGCTATAGTAAAATTCATGATGATCACAGTCACTGTTGCCAACAATGTAACCAAATGGTGATTGAAGTATTGGACAATTCCCATACACCACATTAGATAAGAGGTATGGGAAAACACGTGTAGATTTTTGCTTCAGATCAGTGTTTTTTAACAATGAATGTGTTTTTAACAGTTTAACAGTCCATGTTTTTTAACTTTGGGTGGTTATTCCCAAATTAATCATTTGATTATAAAAACAACGTTGCTTTGAGACGGCTTAAAAAAGTGTCTTCATGGGAAAGTTGGGCCATGCGGAAACATCCTGATGTCATTAGAGAATTCTGTGCCTAAGCAACATTTGCCCAAGAGAAGTTTAAATGGCTTCAATTTCCTATTCCACACTCAGAGGAAGTTTGCAGACAGTATCTGAGGGTGCCTCCCACACTGACACATTGCATCAACACCATTTTATTTTAACTTCCTCATATTTCACAGCTGTTTTATTATCACACAGATGTGAAACATTGATATCGCCTGTAAAGATCACCTTATGTCTATTCAATACTATAACAGCTATTTCTGCATGTTTGTAGGACCCATCAGGTTTTGTTGTGGGGCCTCTACAGACGCAGACCAAGTGCCCAATAATGACTAAAGAAAACAAACACAAATGAAGTCAACATGCAAGATGATCTGGATTTAGAATCAGGGCAGGGGGCACATTTCCTGCGAGTAGGTCGACTCTGAAGAGACATGACCCTTGAGTTCATCTGCCTCGTTCCCAGTGCTGAGGACATTTTGGAAAAAAAGGTCATGGTTGAAGGACTCTTAGTTTAAATTATGTCTATTAATCATAATGTTTATATTTGGTAGTTGTTGTCTTTTTAATTGTTGAATATTATACTAGAAGGAACGTATAAGAGTGAGTTCCAGATTTAACATTAGTCTTAATTGGTCAAAACTGTTAACTTTAAAAGTGATGTGACGAGAAGTTCAAGAATGTTAACCCATACTTGGAATTTGTCCTCTGCATTTCATCCAAGTCAGTGCGCACACATTAGGAGCAGTGAGTAGTGAACACACACTACAAACCGTGGGCAGCCATGTGTAGCGGCGCCCGAGGAGCTACTGGGTGTTAGATGCCTTGCTCAAGGGCACCTCAGTCATGGATATTAAGGGGGAAAAGAGCACTGTTCATTCACTACCCCTTCTACATTTTCCTGCTGGTATTGAGAATCGAACTTTCGGGTTAGAGTCTCTAAACATTAATCCACGACTGCCCCCTTAAATCCCGCTGGTGTTGCGCAAACACTGGATTCTCAGCGCACTTCAAAACAGGCCTTCTCTTTACGACTTCAGTCAATCAAGTTCAACTTTACCATACTGTATCTAACTCTATTTGTAAGGATGTTTGTCCTCATATAAGATATATCTGGGGTGCTTCTCATTTCTTATTTGTGCATCCTCGTATCCATTCCTCGCTTCCTTTCCTCGCGTCTCAGCTCCACCCCCTTTAGGATGCGAGGGAAGGATGCAAGGAAAGAAAATGAGGGCGGAGGAATCGAATTAAAGCTTTTTTATATGTGCGTCACGTTAAGTCGATAGAACACTTCCGCATAGGATACACCCGTGTATCCTCGCTCATCGCTCCTCAGGAAGCCTCCTCACTCCTCGATCCTCGACTCCTCGCCGTGCAATTAGAGAATTGAGACATCCTTCAAGATGGCTGAGCTCGATCGGTTTCTGGGTCATAGGATGGAGGACGGAGGAGTGAGGAGACGAGGAGGGATATTGAGAAGCACCCATGGTGTTTTTGCTGTAATTGTGACAAAGCTGCTTGTTTTCAAACTTTTTTTATTAACAGAAAATGGGAATACTGGTATATTAAATGGGTTACACTTTATTTTGATGGTCCTTTAGACACTCTACAATGATAAGTTACTTTGCAACATGTCAACTAACTCTCATTAGAGTATTAGTAGACTTAGGTTAGGTTTTGGGTTTGTAGAACAAGTTAACGTACTTGCAAAGTTACTTTTAGTCAGTAGAATGTCTTTGGGGAATATACAAATAAAGTGTCTTAAGCAGACAGTCTACTATTACTCTATGACAGCTAGTTGAAATGTAGTAGATGTAGTTTATAGTTAGTAGAATGTTTAAAGTGGACTATTTAAATAAAGTGCTACCTATTAAATTAATAAAAAAATCTTAATTTTGTAATTCCAAATTTCAAGAACTGCATGTTTTTCAATTAGACCAACATTATAAATGATTGAGCTTAGGAGAGAGAGAAAAGTATAATTATGATTTACATGATTTTTTTGTGTTATTTAGCATTTTAATTCAGATTAGAGTTTGAGAGATTAATTCATTTGCTTGAATAAATTAAAAATGTATCCATTTAAACATTCTGCAGCCCCCCATGGAAGTCCTGGTTGAGAAGCATTGCTTAAAAGCAGTTACTGCAGTGATGTAAATAAAACAATGAAAAAACTTACGTGCAAAGAATGGACTGGTCCTCTCGATCTGTAGAAAGAAAAGACAGACATTACAGTGGCCCAAGGTAACTGTCAGACTGGTGCTCATGGAAATGGCAAGAGAATATATACCATATCATTTTTGAACATCATGAAAACACATGGTCTGCTTTTAAGCTTTTAAGTCGGCATGAAACGGAAGTTGTGATAGTATTTTCTTCCCTATTATTCAAATGAAATGGCTTCTTTAAAATCGTTGTGGTTTGCTATTGGTCGATCTAATGTGAGTGACAGGTTGTCTCAAGCCAGTAAATGCCAAACACATCATCAGAGAAGAGCAGAGATGTCACTGCAAGAGGGAGGGGACGTTATTTTGATTAAAGATTACTAGAGCACATAATTATGTGCATGGATAAATCATTTATAATAAATAATGTAATATTCCACAAAAAAACAAGACTTGTCGATTTTGATTTCACTTTAAGTCAAGTTCCTGCCATGTGAAATGGTGAATGATCAAATACCATTGTCATTACAACATCGAATAATGCACATAATCTAATAATCTTTGATGTTTTAGTGCAGCAATTTGATTTGCGGAGAAAGAAAAACTGTCTCCACTATTCTTTTGGGAGTTGCAACACAATTCCTACTGAGTTCAGCAATGGGACAATCATTGATTCATGCTGCTAAAATTAGAACCTGAAAACCTTCTCAGATGATCTTGGCTCCATTTAAGGTTTTCTAATCCTAACCGTACACCACCGAATGAAATAAAAAGCCATCTATTATTAGATAATTTATCAAATAAGTATTGTGATCAAGTCAAACAAAATACGATCCTCTCTAACCAATTCTAAGCCAATGAATTTGTAGATTAAATTCAAACAGAGTTTGGTTCTTATCTATGATCCTGGAGACTGGACGGACGCCCAACCAGCTAATCAGCTGAATGTGAGCTCGCCTGTTCTGCTCATGTACTATAGAACGAACCTTCTGTTGTAAACACAATGAATGACTATTGCTCATTTTGGATATGACTTAAGCTGGGCAGGTTTCCACATAAAACATGAGGTCTGTTCCCTTGTTTCTTCCTAATTAAGGCACAAATCGAGGCATTCGGGACGCAGAAAACCAAATCTAAACACACCGATGGAGAACCTGCATCTCAGCCAGACTGTTTGACAAAAAGCAAGATGCACAGGTATGGTTTTATCCAAGCTAGAAGAAAGTTGTGCACTCAAATGCCATAAATATACCATACTTTTCCATTCCATCCAATATGGGCTCCTAAAGTTTTGATTTACGACAAGGCTACACCATTTCACACTTGGTTGAGCATGGAAACCCTGCTGGACTTCAAAGGAAGATCAGTTTAAGCCCCTGAGCAGGAATGTGAACACTGGCACTCATGCTTTATCATGCTGGATTTTTACTCATGTCATCAAGTGTAACAGTTCAAGATATTGCTACTACAGGAAGCCCTCAAAACATGTTAGACCCGTAAGACTTTCGTTCACCTTCGGAACACAAATGTCATCTTTTTGATGAAATCTGAGAGCTTTCTGTCCCTCTAACACTTTGAAGCTTCAAAAAGAGATCGTAAATTTAATCCATATGAATTTAGCGGTTTAGTCCAATTTTTAGTACCTGTCAATGGAGGGACAGAAATATCTCCGATTTCATCAAAAAGATCTTCATTTGTGTTCTGAATGAACGTCATTGGGTGAGTAATTAATGACAGAATTTAAATTTTTCATCAAAAGATATGTTGTCATGTGGTTATTAGGTGCTATAACTGGACATATTTTGCGCTATGTGAACAATAAATGATCATCTCTCTTCATATAGCAGTAAATGAGCCTCACTGTGAACAACATTTAGGTATGATCTGCATGAATAAGGACATTTACAGGGTTTAACCATGATTTTTCAGCCCATGTCTAATGTAAGCATGAGTGGACTGAACAGCGTGACAGCAAACCTTCCTACTTCTGCTTTTTGAAAGCAATTTTTTTGCAAGTTTAATTGTTTCTCGTGAGATAACAGTTTCTGAAATTTTCCATTGCAAACTTTGCAGAAAGGTTTTGTTTTATCTTAAGCCCTTATCTTTTCTCGATGAATTGATGCATCAACAACTTCATTAGCAACACCTTTGACCATGCTAAAAGCTTTAAGACTGAGGTGTAAAATATGTTGTGGTTCTTCCTTTCATTTAGCGCTTCATTTCACTCACTTATATAGCTTCAAACTTCTGTGGGTAATAACAGCTGTTTTAATTATTTTGCAAGTGTTTAAAATGGCATTAGATGTGTGACCTGCTGGCACATGTGTGCATGCACGCCTCACACCACTGACGGACCTGTTAACACGAGCTGTCACGCTCCATTTCAACAAACACAAATAACATACGTTGTTATAAAGAGATTCTACACAGTTCTGTTGCCAATTAGTGAAATAAAAGTGCCTTTCGGATTCACTTGCGTTGGAAGTTTCCAAGACAACGGCTACTGTGAAATCCGAAAGAAGCAAGCTATGATTTAATATGCGAAAGTCCAGCAGTGCGGGCCTTACCTTGCATCATGTTCCTATAGGCGTTGTCCGTGATGGAGTAGATATGAGGAGGGACCTCGTGGCGCTTTTTGCCTTTGTACATATCAATGATCTTCTCAGAGTAGATTGGCAGCATTTTATAGGGGTTCACCACCACACAAAACAGCCCAGAGTATGTCTGAAGAAAGAGAACGTTTTCCACTGTATTATGAAGTGTTATGAATCCATCAGGTAAAGGACAACAAGGAAACATGGCAGCACAGTACCGAGTCATACAGTGTGTCTTAAAATATAAATATAAGGAAGTTAGGATTAAGTCTGTATATTTTACTCATAATATTTGAAAGCTTAGGCGATGCATATATTCCATATGGAAGATTCATTTTCCCAAGATTTCCTCAGAGCAAAATGTCGTTAACTAATGGTTTGCTACCAAAACAGAGTGCAAACATAGTTTGGAGGCCTGTGGAAGTTATATAACCTCTCACCCTTGGGGAATGTAATGTATACTTCCTCTTTCGTACACTTTAGTGCATTAGATACTGCACATCATCGATGCCATTTTAAGCTAGATGGCTGTCAGTGCAAACATTATTTTGGATTGGTTTGGCCACAAAGTTATTTTTAAATGTTATGCATTGGCTGATAATAAAATGTTATGTAATGCAATAGTAATGTCAGCAGGGGGTCAATGACAAATATGAGTGTCCAAGATAAATAAAATATACTCCTATATATGTTGGTTTCATTTGAGCTTGAAACATTTATAACATTTTCAACATTTTAATGACTCAATGTAATGTGGTGTAACCATCAAGTAAAAAAAAATGTTCTTGCACTTTGAATACACGAGAGTGTACAGTGTTATTTTATATATATATATATATATATATATATATTACTAATATTTTAACAATCAAAAAAATACACTTGTGCTGAGGTACTTAAGGGTTTCTTTTCAAGCATTTCATCCTTTCAATCAGGCTTTTATGATATCTTGTCAGTTGTATCACTGTGATATTTTTTGTTTAGAAATTAAAAATATGCTTATCATATAAGAGGTGTACTGAAGTCACTGTATGTATGAATTGCATTTCAATGTATTTTTTAATAAATTAACAGAGAGCAACAAAAAACGTCACGTCAGTCACTGACCCTAAGTCAACTTTATAAATTAGAGAGCATGTTTATTATAATTTACTAAGCAATAATTATTATTTTTAATATTATTTAAAAGTACTGTGGCATACTTACATAGATGAGCCCTGAGTAGTATCTCTCCCTCAGGTTGTGCAGAACAGAAGCTTCATTCAGGCAGGTGAGCTCCGCCATATCCTCCACCTTGCTGAACTTGGGTGGGTTCATCTTCTGGATGTCATCCTTGTTGACTGTGATTTTCTTTCCGTTGTCCGCCAGCTCCACCAAGACCTCATCACCATGTTCCTCTTTGATGCAGGCCGACTCAAAACCATGTTTCTCAGAGGGGACCCACACCAGCTTTTTGGCTGTCCAATCTGCCTGTGCGACGGGGCTGTTAATGAAGTCTTTGTCCGTGAAAAGGAATTTCTCGTCCTCACTCAAGCCTTTTTTCGTCATGTTGGTGCTGGGTTAAGACAACTACAAATTTAAGAGGAAAACAGATTTTTAAACAATGTTTTCTTCCTACATTTAAACAATATTGGCAACAATATTGGATCTATGCAATAGACTTTAATTAAATACAAGTTGCAAAAGGCAGGGTTGTAACCACCACAGACATTGAGGTCCCCCCAACAATAGTTGCCCATATTTGAAAATATTAGACTGCTTTAAAAGTTATGTTTTTAAAATGTTTTATATTTTTGATGGGCAAATTGTCACCTCCAATATTTGATATTTTAGCGCTTGTCAAAATCAAGCGCTAAATGGTTGAGATGGCAAATCAAATCAAATAAATCAGGCTTTACTGTTCACAGTAACCATACACAAATTCCAGCATGGCACTTTGGTAAAAGAGTGTGAGGTAAGATGTGAGCAACTAAACGACAAACTTTTTGTAAATCATACAGTAAGTCCCCATTTTAAATTGACAATATAGGCTGTCATTTAAGTGATTCATGTAACTCAAAACAGAATCTGATTACAGAGTCATCTAATGTCATTAGACAGTTCAGTAATGTCATTAGACAGTGGAATGGCCAATTATCAATGGAATATGTCACATCCAACAAACACTTTATGGATGATTTTTGGATGTGGTTGCAATTCACTATTGCCACAGTGTACCAAGTTGCCAAGTTCACCAATCAAACAAACCCTCTTCCTAAACAAACATTACATAGGTCACAGGGGACACCACTATTTAGATGAAAGGATGAGAAAAATGCCTGGGAAATATAAAAAAATGTTCTAAGTATTGATCAAACAATCCCTCAGTCTGACCAAAAACTGTACAAAACATATCCTACTGGGAAAAAACATATATGATTATGTGATAATCTCCACAGCAAATGCTGTTTTTCTTGTTTCTTTTGGTGCTCAGCTGTGGTCCCGTGCTGCGATGACCATATAAGGCTGCCTTTGAGTCAGTGGACGCTCTGTCGACCTAAACAGCAGAAGCAAGTGAACTCCCAAACAAAGCCCTTATAGGGAATAGTATGCCTCCAGTCGGACTCACAGTTTACTCCAAAATGATAACATTAGGCAGGGACAGTCAGGTCTAATTTTCCTGCCACTTTCCCCCACCCTTCTTTTCCTCTGGGTGGCTGATATAGGGAAGTTTACACAAGTAGTTTCGAGTACAGTACAGTTGGCAAACAGCAGGTGCAGCTTTGGAGTTCATGCAAGCACAGAGCTTCAAAAGCAATTTTGGGAAACAATATCCGAGCTACGCCTTAGATATGAACCGATTTCCTCCTCCATTTATAACCAATTGTTTGTATATTTACATTGTATGGTCTAATAGTCCAACAAAAACAGGAAAATATTGTTCCCACTTACTGACTTTCTAACAAAGGTTAACTTAAAAAATTGCAATTTAAACAGACAGCAGCAAAATTTGCAAGAAATGTGCACAATATCTAAACCCAGTGTTGCACTTGCTCAATTAAAACATGGAGAACGACTCAAGTTTATTCGGAGTCTGTGCTGTAGAATAAAGATTATACGACATTAACATGCTTAAAAGATACAACATTGAGAGTTTCTGAAATGCGAATCTCTTAACTGCTCCTTTTTCTACCACCAGTTTTTCAATCCACATTCTTTTGCCCGAATGATGACAAAAATCATCCATTGTAAAAACAACGGAGGGAAAAGGGTCATTTAAATGCCCTGTAATCATTTGGGAGCGAGACAAACAAACAAAGTTTCTCTATAATAAGCTGATTTAATTAAAAGAGGGAATTTCCTGTGTCCTGTGCTTAGATTCACAGCCCCTTTTTTTGGGAAGCTCCTTCATTTCAGCACTTGAGACTCATCGAGTTTTCAATGAGGTTTTTATGGATCAGGAGCTCCACTGCAAACATACTGCAAATCCTACCTAAATAAATGAAGGCTGTTTTATTTCAAAGAAATTCTGACATTTTCTTTTTTACATGGCAGAAGTAAAAGGTAGCACAAATCAGGGTCCCTGGCGTTTGTTCAAGTGGGCCTAAAGCCCAGAAAATCATGTGACCATGTTGTGCGGATGGATTTTTGTGACCCCCGGTCCTGTGAAAAGTTTCCTCGTCTCTTCTCTACTCCTCCTCATCTTTTTTTTTTTCATTCCACCCATATGGTTTTCTTTTTCTCATGAGCAGCTGTGTAATTTCAGTCTCTTTTATTAACATTTATATTGAGATGGATGTTCAGACCAGGTCAACGGCACCAGCTTTAAAGCTGTTGCAATGACAATATATACTGAATATAATGCTTCCTAGTTCAGGCACATTTAAACAACATGTTGCCATTAATGACCATAATGACCTTTTTTCTCCAAAACACACATTGATTGTTTGATAAGAGTGGATTAAACTGTTAAGACAGCAGTCCAGCTACTGGTTTTAAGAAATAAACAAGAGTTCAAGTAGGAGTCTGTCAGGTGATGCAGAAATGTGTTAAATCATTAGAGTGACAATCAGGTAAGCAGCATAAAGATAGACCACAAATGTGCTTAAGTCAAAAACACAGCTAAACTGATTCACTATTGAAGGATAGCTGCAAGGAAACTGGTAAAAACTTGCCAGGTCTAACAATCTAACCAATATATCCGTTAAACTTCCTTTTTCTGCTAAGCCAGATTAAAACTCACTTCTGCTACATGCACACACCTTTTATCATTATTATAAAAGGTATTACAAAAAAGCTGTCAGAAATATATCCCCACACCTTTTATCATTATTATAAAAGGTATTACAAAAAAGCTGTCAGAAATATATCTACAACGGTTTGATTTGTATAGATTTATAAAAGGAACGTTTTCCCCATAAATGAAAACTCTGTTATTATTAATGTTTCGCCTGCATGTAGTTCTAAACCTTTATGACTTGCTTTTTTCTGTGGAACACAAAAAGTGAAATTGAGTGAGTTGTAAGGGTAACATGTATGATACATATGCTTTTGTATCCCTTTACCGCTCAGTTACTTCAATGTTATTGAGAAAAGTGAACAAATTATTCTTTACAAATTCCATAAAAGAAAGAAAACTATCCCAAAAAAAAGGGGTCCATAATGGACAAACCCAACCGCTAGTTTAAATGAAACAGTTTAAACCAAGGGTAATTCAAACCAATAGATGGGTTTGTCCATATTTGACCCAAACATGGTTGAAAAACAACCCAGCATGTTTTTGGAAAGACATGGCAGATGAGTCTTCTTATCTGAGATATTTTATTCTATATGGTAATAAATCTTTAAATTTCCAAAATTACACTCATTACTCTTTCAGAATGCCTCTTAAGAATGTTTATGTTCCTGATCAAGACATTAATGGATAAATGATGACACAGTCAATGACTGCTTCCCCTGCACTTTTTTACGAGATTCTACTTGGTAGATTCTTCATCACACTATGGTTAGCTGCTGTCTATGCGTGTTATCACTTCAATGGGAAACGAGAGGACAGTCAGTTGACTCTGTCTGTCTGCTGTTCACCACAAGGTTCAGCAGAAAGCTGCATTTGACAACCATATTTGGAGAACAGGAAACTCTTTGGTTTGTCAAGCCCACTGCTTCTCTCATTCTACGCACTTTCTTCAACCATTTCCTATGACAGACTCAACTGAAGTCAAACTTATGCATGGATAGACATGTTTTCTCACTTAAAAGCTCAAAAGATACTTTATGATGATGATTTTAATAGAAAGTCAGAGATGCTCGAGTTGTTGAAACACTTGTGCAATAAAATACGATTCTGTCATCATTTACTCATCTAGAAGTTCTTTCTTAAGTAGAACACAGATGATGTTTGGCAGAATGACAGTCACCATTCACTTTCATTGTATGGAAAACAGATGCAATGAAAGTGAATGGTGACTGAGGCTGTCAGGAACTATCATCCAATTCATGTATTTTTATGTTTCAATGAAAACAAATTAGTCATACAGTCAAGTATGGAATAATATGAGTAAATGTTGACAACATTTTAATTTTGAGTAAAATATCAGTTTAATGGTGGCATAAAATAACTGAATGAACAACTGTCAAACACATCTTTTAAAGTAATTAAATGTTGACAGTTTCGAGATTCAGTGAAAGATTACTGTTTTTCTCACACAGCTCAGAACCCAAGCAATTTTTTCGCACACTTTAGGCTATAAACTTAAATTAGTAGGCTACTGGCATTCAGTCAGATGATTTAAATAGCCTATCTGAAAGCCTCTGTAAGCAATAGGCTACACAACTAAAAGAGTCAAATGAAATATATAATAAAGTATGAGTAATATCGCTGCATACTCACAAGGCTGATGAAGAAATGCCGCGATTTGGAAAGTTAGGGTTTGGAGAGTCCTGCGACAGTGAGGTACTCCAAAGACGAACAGTCCAAATTAGACAGAAAACCATGAGAACATCATTTAAACGGAGATGCGGATGGAGTGGGCGGGGCCTCACAATCGATCCGCGCTGTCATTGGTCAGTGCGTTTTGACATTTCAGGTGAACGATATCTTTTCGGTCGCATCCATTTAAATGTCCTGTTTCAACACAAGGTGAAACACTTAATGTTACAAAAGTCCCATTAGAGTAAGTGCTACGTTTTCAGAAGGCAGAAGGAAAGAGAGAAATGAAAGTTAACAGGAATTCATCAGTGCACGGTCTAATGCTCCGATCATATTTTTGCTTAAAAACAGAAACACCGTTAATTAATTAGCTGCAAATCACTTCCACACACATCTCAAATTACTTTATATCTTAATATCATTCTATGATGGTAATAAATGTTATTTTTGTAATAAAATTGCACACATTTGAATCGCTAAGTCTGATTTTATGGCTTGCATTTTATTTTATACACATGCTTAATATTTAATATTCAATTAAATAGGCCTTTTTGCATATTATTACAAAATGAAAGATTGACTGGAAATGACACGCAATAAAAATCTGCTCACAAGTAAAATTTACCTTGATTTTTTTCAGTTTTCTTAAAACATTCGGTCTCATGGGCCTATTTAATTTTAACTTGAGGGGGAAAATTATTATGATTAATGATTATCCCATTATTGATTATCCCAAATGATTATCCCATTATTTGTTTGTATAGTTTTAAAAATTTAGTCATTCATATTATTTGATGAATTTTAATGCTAATTTAGTTGGGGTAGGCCTACACAAACATCAGTACCATTGAAAAATGACAGATTTAAAAAGATGGTTTACCCAATTTTTTTAAAGTCTGTCATTATTTGTGTAGGCTATGCCAATCTTATTCCAAACCCCTAAGACTTTCTTGTATGAAACACAGAAGATGTTTTGCAGTATGTTCAAACTGCTCTCTTCTTCCATTCAATGAAAGTGAATGGGGACCGGCAGGAGCTGTCAAGGAATATGTAAAATACAGGATAGAAGAAAGAAACAGAAGGAGTGAAACAAGAACACAGAGATTCCCCAGCCTAGACTACATGCTATACGCCACATCTGGACGAGGCGAATCCCCTGAGATCCTTTTTGGGACCCTTATCGCTACGCACATCACATTCCGTCCCCTCCATTCCCACAACGGGCTCCTTGCTATCTAATGGAACTTCCTATATAAGGACAACCTCCTATTGCGTCCAGTAAATCACGTTTGTGATGTTCCAGGGAACAGGACCATGGCTGGTATGCTTCGAGGCCTTGCTGTGGTCCAAAAGAGAGATGGAGGAGAAAACAAAGCCTGCAGAGAAAGAAGCGCCTCTGTCACTGGTCAGCATCAAGCTTTTCTGGATGTGCGAAGGGAAGGAAGGGAGAGAGTGTCTTGGAGACAGATGATGGGGGAGGGGGGGTGGGGTGGGGGTGGGGGGGAGTAAAAGTAAGAGAGGGAGATGCACAACTCTACTAGGTCTCTGTTGTGCCATATAAGGACAATGGGGTCTGCCTGGAATCTCGACTGTATTCTGTGTTTAGAAGGGAACACCGAAAGACTTGGATCGGGTGACTAAATATGGTGCAACAGCAGTGTCATTGTTAAGACAAATAGGCTTTCATTGGGATATCTTTTGACTGTTTACTCACCAACAATAAACTTCGGGGGTAGCTGCAGACTCTCATTCCGGCAAAGACTAATACCAATTAAGGAATGTGAGGTATTGCACCTGCTCATGCTGTATCACACTGTAGAAACAGGAACATAGATGTGAGTTTAATAGTTTGTTTCTTTGTACCGTGGAGAATCATGCAGTTAGTTTGTATAGTCAGAGACACTAAATAATTAACAAAGTACTTAGGCTATATAAAGTAGCGGTTGCAATTTTATTTCACAGTGTTGTTCCCCGTTTACATATTATGCACTTATTATAGCTATTACAATATTTGGGTAATAGGTACTAACGCTGAACCTACCCCTAAACAACTTAACCAATACCTTATATTAACCAGCTTTGTAAGTACACTGTAAAATAAAGTGCAACCCAAATATCTTATTTGAGCGTGTGCTCATAAAACACATGATATGACATATTAACACTACTGTAAAAATCTGTTAATTGGTAAGTTATTTATATACAGTGAAAAACTGTAAATGGTTTAACATCATATAATTACTGAAAAATACAATAACATTCTGTTTGTTACAAGTAAAAACTGACATATTATTCACAGTGAAAAAAGTAAAAAGATATTCCCAGAAGTCCTTGTGTGACATCACACATGAATATATTTTCTATAAATAAGTAAGGATGTTTTTTTTTACAGTGTGCATTATGAACTTTTTATTTATAAAAAATAAATAAAATTATAGCATCATTTAACCTCAGGTAATTTCTTCCTTCCATAGACAATAAAATTAGATATTTTAAGATATTATTAGATATGTCCAAGCTGCTCTTTTCCATAGAGTGAAAATAACTGGTGACCAGAGGCTTTCACACTGCAAAAAATGACAAAATAGTCAGTGTGACTAATTCTGCACTATATTCCAAGCGTTATGGAACTGGAAATTTCCATACTGGAAAGTTTTCCTCAAGCTTTCAAATATGCACATTTTTAGATTTGATGCTTATGAAGAAACAATGTTTGGTCTTGAGTGCGCTGTATTTGAATATTCTCGAACACAAAAGAGATTGGAAAACTGCAGAAGGAAAGATTATCAGTGAATGACAATCCTCACAAAGATCTTGTATGTCTTTGAAAGACATTAAATGAAAGCTTTAGCATAAGTTCTGTCGGGAAGACTCAATTGTTACGTCACTCATTACCTTCTCATCTATCCAATCGTGTTCTAATACTTGTGGTATAAAAGATAGGTACTCACGTCTGAGTTTGCAGATGCTGACACTTCCATTTACCTCCATCCTCCCCACCACCACCAGGATGGTCCCTTCTCATACTGCACAGGGGGTCGCTACCCATATCTGTGCATCTCATATTGACGCTAAAGTGTGCCATGTGCGTTGGATTTAGACGCAATGTCAAAGTGTCAGAATATGACGCCCTAGGATGAGAATGCGTTGGCTGCGCCCCAGCCTTCGTCTTCAGGCAGGAAATCCAGAGTCCGGACCCTTGGATTGTGAGCTACGGACAGGGCCTATGCCAAAGTACTTTATATCATAACATTGCTTGCTGGGCTGTTAAGAAATTATTAATTGTTACAGTATTATTCTCCCGAGTCTTTCTGGTAGAAATACAGTGCACAAGTCTTATGAAGAACTTTGTAAAGTCTATTTTTTCATTGTACTGTTGGGAGTGCAGCAACAATATTTAGCTAAACTTCCCTTTCAAAAAGAAAGTCATGATGATATAATAAATGCTTACCGATAGTTTTGCTTATTTTCAATAAGTGAAAACCAATAAAATGTAGGAAAGAAATTAAAATATGCAGACTTATACCTGCTTTGGCTTCAAAGCCTATGCTGAAGTCCTATTTAGCTGTACCCTTAGTGGAAGAACACTATATCAGGAATTAGTCCTGACAGTGTGTCTAAAGGAAAGGAGGGAACGGGAAATATGTGCTAGATTAAAGCTAAGTGAGGCACATGCTGTTCGTCTCCTGAGACTCATCCAAAAACTCTTGGAGTGAAGCCGTTCCCAGTAACTGGAGCATAAAGATTTGCCTACATTAGTAAAATAGATTGTCAACACCAGACAAAATCTTACAAGGTGTGTACCCATAGACACTAATTCAGGAAATTACATGTACAGTGAATTAAAAAGTTAAACCCAATTACCAGTAAACCCAACTTCTTTTAAATAAAGAACAAATATCTGTTATCAACCTCTTTATATGCATGTTTAGTTCCCAAAGAAATCCTGAGTATGTAGATGTAAACATCATTTTAGAGAGTCATACATGTTTGGATATATTTGCCACTGTTGGAATGCAGTTAGCAGCGGGAGAGCAAGAAAATATTTGGCTGATTTGGCTGCTCGTATTTATTCAAAATATTTCACATGATCCATCTGTTGATGATAACCTTTTACTGAAAGAAAATGTACCCGGACAATGCACTGGGAAAATTTCATCAAGTTTCCTACGAACCGCTTTATTACCCCTTATCTGTGATAATAATCAGTGCAAAAAGCTATCAAGTGAAGAATTGAGTGAGTTTGAAGTGACTAACCTTTTAAGGAATAAGTCCAACTTGAACTTGGCAACAGATGATGTTTACAATGTTTGTGAGCTGTGCTGTTTTCAGGTGAAAGAAAACGTAGTACAACACAACTGAGATTCTTAAGGAGTTTCTCAGTAGAAGCACTTAAAAAATTAAAGAATGACCACAAATGATACTTATTTTTTTCTCTTGAAGTACAAATACTTTCTGATGATACAGGCAATTCATTAGACAGTCAAAGGTTCGAAAAGAGAGAAATGTAGTTCAAATGTCATTCCTAGATATGTTGGCTTTGGCAAGATGAAAAGAGAGTGAAGGATGAACACCAATCAAAAGAAAGAATGTTCAAAGTTCAAGGACCTGGGGCTTTACCAGAAAGACTCATGAAGCTATCTGACAATCTAGGCTTGTTTTGACAGTTCTTTAATGTACTGCCATTTAAGATGAACACTCAAAGCACTTATCTTAAGATTAGCTTAACATTTTCAACCCAGACTGCAGAAATTCCCAAAATGTAGTTAAAATTAGTAACAAATATGTGTACAACAAATATGCCTATTATTTTACTGCAAATGTAATTTTAATATTGCATGTGCAGAATTTAAAAGAAAAGGATACAAACACATCAAAATCAAAATCAGTTAAACAGATCTCGAGACTATTTACATTTAATGCATGAGGAATATGACTATATTGTAATGGACTGTATTTTTCTGCTATGAATATAAAAAACAACATTATATTTTAGCCTCTTTAATGGAAACTGTCCCTTCACTATCTATGACGTCCTCTTGTATGTTCTTGATGAATGCAGAGCTGGAAACACAACAAAAAAGCAGCTGAATAGGATGAAAGCTTTTCAGACTTATGAAACTAAAAATGACATTTACACAAAACAATATGTACAAGCAAAGTCAAACTCAAGCTCTCTCTTACCCATCAGGGTTATGACTCTGCATTGAGATGGCCATGTGGTTCTTGAGAATGCACGGTTGCCGAGCCTGTCAGGAAGAGTTTTCCTTTGTGCTCTTCTTTACTGCTGAGGAAATGATGGAACAATCCATACAACAATGGCCTAAAAACAGCAAGAAAGAGCAATACAAAAAGCATAAAGGAATGGTTCATCCAAAAATCAAGCCCCTGGTGACCATTCAAGGGATAGTTCACCCAAAAATTTAAAACTTTACATTTTCAAATCAATGGCTCACCCTCATGTTGTTCCTAACACGTAAGACTTTCGTTCATCTTTGAAACACAAATAAAGATATTCTAAATTAAATATGAGGGATTTCTGTCCCTACACTGACAGTCCACGCAACTACCACTTTGATGCATCAAATAGTTCATAAAGAGATTGTAAAACTAATTCATATGAATTAAGTGGTTTAGTCCAAATTTTCTGAAGAGACCCGAATTTACTGTGAATAAAAGCCTAAATTCAATCAGTTGATTATATAAAAGCGATCGAGTCTCTTCAGAAAATTTGGAAGCTCAGTTCACATGGATTAGTTTTACTTTCTCTTTATTAACTTTTTGAAGCGTCAAAGAGGTAGTTATGTGGACTGTCAATGGAGGGATAGATATCTCTCAGATTTCATTAACAAGATTTTCATTCGTGTTCTGAAGATGAACGAAAGTCTTACGGGTTTGGGACTTTCATTTTTACTTTTAATTTTTGGGTGAATCCTTTCACTTTTAATTGTACGGAAAAGAGCAGCTTGGACATTCTTCCAAAATGTCTACTTTCAGGTTTCACAGAACAAAAAAGTTCAAAGTCAAAAGGCGAGAAAATGACAACTTATTTTGGGGGTGGTCTATTCCTTAAATATGCAATGAATAAAAGTTTAGATAAAGTGTTTCTGATGCTAAGAGTGAGTATTCGGGTAACACCATAGATGTTGGTCTGAACAAGAAACTCATTCATGTGTTAGTTACATCTAGACTTGACTACTGGAGTAGTGTTTTGGCTGACTTACTAAAAATCTCTATCAAACACTTATAATGAGTTCCGAGTCCAGCAACAAGAATGCTTCCTCGTACTAGACAGGAATCACATCCAGCACTTAAATCACATTACACTCTGCGTGTGTCTCGCAGAACTGATTACAACAACCCTCTTATTAAATTTTCTCTGTGTTGCGCCAACATTCCTTGCTGGTCGTATTTAAAACATGGCTGAAAGTGTCAAGTAAGATTTTAATCACTACATGGTCCCAAGCAGAGGATCTCATAAGCAGACAGTCTTCTAGCAGACTCAATTTGCACTATTATAAAGTATCACACTCAAAGAACTCTTATTTACTGTGGTTTACTTGTTAACTTAGTTAAATTTTCTCCTTACTTTGTTTCTCGTTGTTTTAATTTCTATTAACTTTCTAGTTCTTCTGATATTTACTCAGTCAGTTTTATTTTCTTGTATCTCCCAACACATGTACGTTTGACCTGCCAACATTTTAACTGGCCCCATAAATAAATAAAACAGGTACACATTTTAGCCTAGATTTTTATATTATTCTGTTTTTGTTATATATACACTACCGGTCAAAAGTTTAAGATCGGTAAGATTTTTTATGTTTTTTAAAATAAGTCTCTTCTGCTCACCAAGGCTGCAATTATTTGATAAAAAATACCAAAAAAAACAGTAATATTGTGAAATATTATCACAATTTAAAACAGCGGTTTTCTATGTGAATATATAGTAAAGTGTAATTTATTCGTGTGATCAAAGCTGAATTTACAGCATCATTACTCCAGTCTTCAGCGTCACATTTTTAAAATTATTATAATATGAAATTATTATAATATGATGCTCAAGAAACATTTATGATTATTATCCATGTTGAAAACAGTTTTTTTACATTTTTATTTCAGGATTCTTTGATGAATAGAAAGTTCAAAAGAACAGAATTGATCTGAAATGGAAAGCTTTTGTAACATTAATCACTACCATTCAAAAGTTTGGGGTCAGTAAAAATTTATTTTTTATTTTGGGGGGAAAGAAATTAGAAAATACTTTTATTCATCAAGGATGAGTTAAATTGATCAAAAGTTATACAGTAAAGACATTTATAATGTTAGAAAATATTATATTTTAAATAAATGCTGTTCTTTTGAACTTTCTATTCATCAAAGAATCCTGAAATAAAAATGTAAAAAACTGTTTTCAACATGGATAATAATCATAAATGTTTCTTGAGCATCATATTATAATAATTTCATATTATAATAATTAAAAAAATGTGACATTGAAGACTGGAATAATGATGCTGTAAATTCAGCTTTGATCACAGGAATAAATTACACTTCACTATATTTTCACATAGAAAACCGCTGTTTAAATTGTAATAATATTTCACAATATTACTGTTTATTTTATTTTTTTATCAAATAATTGCAGCCTTGGTGAGCAGAAGAGACTTCTTTTAAAAACATAAAAAATCTTACCGATCTTAAACTTTTGACCGGTAGTGTATATATATATATATAAATTGTATGTTATTTGGATCATCAGAATTCAAAAGAATTCACAAAATACCCATCACAGAAAACAAAAGTCAAAAGTTAAATTAGTCACTGGTGTTTCTGATACCGCACTCAATTAGTTTAAGTCCTACCTTAGATCATAAGCAGGTTTGATTTTCACAAAAAGCATTGTAGGCCTAAGTAGATCGTAGAACCATTGCCACCAAAGATCTCTACGATCAACTTAGCTCACAATGCTTTTGAGAAAAGCAGCCCAGTTTGTTACTTGGTGGTTGCAGGTCTGAGGTTGGTATATGGCATTCCTCAGGGATCAATTTTGGGCCCTTTACTCTTTAGCATTTACATTTTTCCACTTTGTCAACTCTTGGTCACACAGTCTTAACTTTCATTTTTACGCAGATTACACCCAGATTTACAGTGAAGAAAATAAGTATTTGAACACCCTGCTATTTTGCAAGTTCTCCCACTTAGAAATCATGGAGGGGTCTGAAATTGTCATCGTAGGTGCATGTCCACTGTGAGACATAATCTAAAAAAATAAATAAAAAGTTTGAGCTCCCTCCAAAGATTCTCTATTGGGTTTAGGTCTGGAGACTGGCTAGGCCACGCCAGAACCTTGATATGCTTCTTACAGAGCCACTCCTTGGTTATCTTGGTTGTGTGCTTCGGGTCATTGTCATGTTGGAAGACCCAGCCTCTACCCATCTTCGATGCTCTAACTGAGGGAAGGAGGTTGTTCCCCAAAATCTCACAATACATGGCCCCGGTCATCTTTTCCTTAATACAGTGCAGTCGCCCTTTCCCATGTGCAGAAAAACACCCCCAAAGCATGATGCTACCACCCCCATGCTTCACAGTAGGGATGGTGTTCTTGGGATGGTACTCATCATTCTTCTTCCTCCAAACACGGTTAGTGGAATTATGACCAAAAAGTTCTATTTTGGTCTCATCTGACCACATGACTTTCTCCCATGACTCCTCTGTGCTGGTTTAAGCAGGGGAACCTTCCGTGCCATGCATGATTTCAAACCATGACGTCTTAGTGTATTACCAACAGTAACCTTGGAAACGGTGGTCCCAGCTCTTTTCAGGTCATTGACCAGCTCCTCCCGTGTAGTTCTGGGCTGATTTCTCACCTTTCTTAGGATCATTGAGACCCCACGAGGTGAGATCTTGCATGGAGCCCCAGTCCGAGGGAGATTGACAGTCATGTTTAGCTTCTTCCATTTTCTAATGATTGCTCCAACAGTGGACCCTTTTTCACCAAGCTGCTTGGCAATTTCCCCGTAGCCCTTTCCAGACTTGTGGAGGTGTACAATTTTGCCTCTAGTGTCTTTGGACAGCTCTTTGGTCTTGGCCATGTTAGTAGTTGGATTCTTACTGATTGTATGGGGTGGACAGGGGTCTTTATGCAGCTAACGACCTCAAACAGGTGCATCTAATTTAGGATAATAAATGGAGTGGAGGTGGACATTTTAAAGGCAGAATAACAGGTCTTTGAGGGTCAGAATTCTAGCTGATAGACAGGTGTTCAAATACTTTTTTGCAGCTGTATCTTACGAATAAATAGTTAAAAAATCATACATTGTGATTTCTGGATTTTTTTTTTTTAGATTATGTCTCACAGTGGACATGCACCTACGATGACAATTTCAGACCCCTCCATGATTTCTAAGTGGGAGAACTTGCAAAATAGCAGGGTGTTCAAATACTTATTTTCTTCACTGTACATACATTCAAAACCTGATGATAATGTGGCAGTGGCCTTTCTTTATCCATGTATTTCTGAGATTTAAAAAAAGTATGTCTCCATTTTTTTGTCTTAACAGTAACAAGACTGAGGTTATGCTCATCGACTCACCATGCCAGCTTTGTAAAGCTAGGGCTTTGACCTTAAATGTGGATGGCTATACTTTCAAACAAAACTAAAACATTTGGGGGTGATATATGATGCTAATTTAACATTTGATTCTCACATCCAGAATACTGTCAAAACATTTTTTTTTCCATCTTAGAAATATTGCAAGACTACATCCCATGTTGTCTTTCCTTGTGGCTGAAAAGTTGATAATTTTTTTTGTGTATATTTCTGGATTGATTATTGCATTGTTCTACTGGCTGGGGTTTCAAAAGCTACCCTTTTTTAGCTCCTAAACTCTGGAATAGCCTTCCTGATATTGTTCGAGGCTCAGACTCGCTGTCCCAGTTTAAAACTAGATTAAAGACGCATCTCTTTAACCAAGATTCACATAATGCTTACCTTCTATACTACTGCCGAATCAGATCGAATGCATTAATATTATGAACATCAGCTATGCTAATTATTTCTCATCTGCCTTTCTGCTGTTATCTCGAGACGCAAGTCCCAAGGTAAATAGCGTTCGTCAGCTCCAGTTTGTATCCAGCCTCTCACGGAGACTTCAGATGCCCCAACACCTGTGATGAGACGACTAAACACCTGTCATGAGACGACTAAACACCTGTGATGAGACGACAAAACGCCTGTGATGAGACGACTAAACACCTGTGGAGAGATGACTTGACGCCTGTGAAGAGACGACTCAACGCCGGCGATATGTTATGCCCTAAATTAATACATGATTAACTAACTGTATTTTTCTATGTACATTTCTAATGCACTTTCTGTAAAGCTGCTTTGAAACAATGTGTATTGTGAAAAGCGCTATACAAATAAATTTGAATTGAATAGAACCCTAAATAAATTACAGTTTGTGCAAAACTCTTCCACTAGAATCCTGACTAGGACCAGGACAAGTGAACATATCACTCCTATCTTGGGAGTCCTAACACTGGCTCGCTGTCAGGTTTTGTGCTAATTTTAAAATTCTCTTTTTTTCTTTCTCTTCATTTGCTCCAAAACTATGGAACTCTGCCCATTTTCTTAGGGTAGCTTTAATTTGATTACTTTGTAATTGTTTAGTTCTATATGGTTTAATTACTTCTTGAATTGTTTTGATAGCATGTTTTTACTTTGTATTGTGTATCTGAATGCACTTCTTTTATATGATTGTTTTTCTCCTTTATTTTTTTCTTATTCTTGTAGAGCGCACTAGGATACAATTTTAAAGGCGATATAGAAAATTTAATAATTTGATGATCATGTACATGGTTTTATTATTATAATAATAATACCATGTACATGATCATCAAATTATTAAAATAAAAGATCATATGCACTACAATAGGTAAAGTAACAGTCCATCACACTGACCCTGGGCCTCATTGTTGTGGCCTGTACTGTACACTGAATACTGTAAATGCTACTTTAAAAAGTGCTCCATGAATAAAGTTTTACTTATTTGTCACAATCATACTTACACTGCTTTGGCACTTGAATCTTCTGCGACATTGAGCTCATTTGCCATGAACTGACGGTCCAAGGGAACTTCAGGCTGACCTGATTCTGATACATCATGTTAAACAAATCAACCTTCAAAGGTTTGTTTTTATAATGCATTTTATATTAAAGGGTTAGTTCACACAAAAAATTTAAATTATCCTATAAATTACTCACCCTCAAGCCATCCTAGGTGTATATGACTTTCTTCTAGCCAAACACAATCAGAGAAATATTACAAAATACCCTGGCTCTTCACAGCTTTATAATGGGAATGAATAGTACGTGAGATTTTGAATCCCAAAAAAGTGCATCCATCCATCATAATAGTAATCCATACGACTCCAGGGGGTTAAGCGAAGCGTTTTTGTAAGAAAAACATCCATATTTATCACTTTATAAACTATAATCAGGTCAGAGGTCACTCTTCTACCGGAACAGTGATTATAGTTGATAAAGTTATAAAACGCATCACTTCGATTTGCTTCAGAATGCCTTAATATAATATAAGCCATATGGATTATTTTTATGATGGATGTATGCACTTTTTTGGGGCTTTACTCCCATTATAAAGCTTGGAAAAGCCAGAATATTTTAACTCTGATTGTGTTTAGCTGAAAGAGGAAAGTCATATACACCTACCTAGGATGGCTTGAGGGTAGGGTTGCCAACTGTTCCGTATAATACGGAATCGTTCCGTATTTGACACATAAACGGCTTGTTCCGTATTGAACTGATACGGAACGCACTTTGTTCCGTATTTTTGAGAATCAATTCAGTGTAAATCCATGACAGACGCATACCTTCTAATATATATGTCAGACAGACTATGAACGAAGACCCGCTGCTATAATGGCAAATTCGGGGACATGGCGCCCCCTTGACGGGCTCTGACGTGTAATGACGTAGAGTTGGCTCATTGGTCGCACGTCAGAGGCGCCCGCGCCATTGGCGCCATTTGTGCAGCTGCAAATGCGTTTTACAGGCTTCAGTAAATCGAGTAAAATGAGACATTTGTAGGCTATGATAAGAAAAACTACTACCGGTAAATTAAAAATATATTTTTTTGCACTGGAAAGAACATTCTAGAAGTCTAATTCTATTGAATAAGTTTGCACAAGGCTACAGAAAACTGATGTGTTTATTTTTCTTCAAATGCAGTCTAAGCCGATGAGTTTGAATGGTATATGTTGTATTGTTTAGGTTAAAAATAAAACGTATTATAAACTAAACAAATACATGGTTCATTTTTGGCAAAATGATCATGATAGCCTTTATATAGCTGAGCCTACTTTGCTATTCAAATTTTTGTGCAACTTATAAAAAATATAAAAAATATATATAATGCAACTTTGCCTAATAAGGTGCATTATAATATGCTATAAAATGTATGAATTTCAGGGGTTATTTTTCCAATTTTTTTTCCGTGGGGGCATTTCCGCCCCCCCCCCCCCCGTTCCTTATTTCCAATTCAGAAAGTTGGCAACCCTACTTGAGGGTGAAATTGTGGGATCATTTTTTTATTTTTGGGTGAACTAAGTTAACCCTTTGATATGTGTATAATGAGTGACCGTGCATATTTTCCTGCTAGGCTCATGTGCTCACCTGCAGTCAGCACTGATGCAGAGTATCTATACTTGTTGAACTCCAGGTATTCTCGGATCAGTTCATTGATCAGCAGGTTCTCGTGGGACAGCGGCGGGCGCGGCGTGTTCTGGTCATCCAGCGCGCTGAACACCTCCGCCCGGATCCTCGCCTTCAGTTGCCCGAGCACCCCACGGGCCTCCAGCGTCTCTTTCAAGGCTATAGACGATTAATGTGAGAACAGAGAGAGAGAGAAAGCAGTAGATTATTAATGTGAGAAACAGAGAGAGAGAGACTGCACTCAGCTGGGCTAAGTTAACCTAATTTACACAACTGTGGAGATTTGGTGCTTTGGCTGAAAACATATAACAACGTGAACAACAATATGAAACGTGACGTAAAAAAAACTTGACTTGACATAAAAAACTGTCAAAATAATCATAACCACTATTATATGCCGCATTATTTCAATTTTTGAGTATCAGCTCACCGCTTTTCAACTCTGTGATGGTTGCCATTGAAACCCTTCTGCACTTCTCAGACGCTTCCGCTAGAGGTCAGTTTGCGCTTACTACGTACGCAGTTGGACTGATAATACTTAGCCATTCCACTCTGGCGAGGGACATTAGGGAATCTTCATATTGGTTTTCAAAAGCGAAATAAAATCAGATAATACATTTCTTAAAATAACCTTTATTATCCCTCTTTAAATAACAACAAAAAAGCATTATCATTATATCAACACCATAAATCCAAGCATCACATCATTGAAGGAGATAAATAAACAACTCTATGTGGTTAATCAACATATATTGCAAGTAATTAAGAGAGTTTCAGGGTGTTTCTTTTGTCATTTTTTCCAACTTAAAGTCAAATTTGAGCTGTTATGTCAGTGGAAAGATGACGTAGCGAGCCACTTGACGTCATGCGGAAGTGAAGGTGGAGTGGCAAATCTTTCGCTTGCGAAATTCTTTGCTTACTTTTGTCCCGGAAGGACAAGCCTTTTCATCGTGTCAGTTGTCGTCACCCTTCGTGCCAAAACAACTTCTTTCTAGACCAGGCTGTAAAATGGCTGGAACAGCTTTAAAAAGACTCATGGCCGAATACAAACGTAAGTCACTTATTGGCAATTACATTTAAAAGGCAGCGCAATGCTAGTGCTTGTGAATTGTGGATTTTACACTGTTTTGGTAGCAACAGTTTGGCAGCGGTTGTCCCCTCAAGCAGACACAGATAACGTTACTTCCAGAACTTCGCTGACATATGATGACAGTATGAATTATTAATAGGATGGAACGCAACAGAAGTCCCTCTGAACAAACCGAAACTGTATTCCGAAACTAATTTCTTTAGTCTAGTGCTGTCACTGAAGTAAACTGTGATGATGATGATTTTTTTATTATATGTATTTAATGTTCAGCATATTTACATTAATTACAGTTAACTGATCTCAACTTCTTTTTTTTCCAGAACTAACTCTCAACCCTCCAGAAGGGATTGTGGCAGGTATGAAATAGGGCATTAAGTTACCCTTAGTTCAATGACTCATACCCTTAGTTTAACTGTAGAGTAACTTATCTAATGATTTATCTATATTATTAGAATATTGATTGAGACTCATTTCATCCCTACAGGGCCTGTAAATGAGGAGAATTTCTTTGAATGGGAGGCTTTGATTATGTAAGTATTATTTTGTTTTGTTTTGTTTTCATTATTTTATTTTTTTGGTTAATTTGCCCTGTGGGTGAGAAAAAAAAAATTATAGTGACTGTTTAAACTCTAAAAGATTTTCTCTGCCATGTCTAGTGTGACCCAGCAGAGAGTCTAGCTTATACGCCATAGCTTGATTTCGCTCGTTCAGTGCAGTAAATCTTTTATTATTCTTATTAATACATTTAGTTTGCAGTGTACTGACAGAACACAGACTATAAAATGTTAAAGAAAATAAAAATATATGATAAAAATACAATACAATTATGAATGCTCCCAAAACAATAGACCACAACTATAACGTTATTGCCACAGAGAATCGATAACGATGGAATCTCTTTCACAATCATTTTTTTCCCAGCTGATGAATGATAAAAACATTGACAACCAATCAGAATCCATCCTGAGCTCAAGCATTTAAAGCAGCAGATGACACTTGCACGCTTATAATGAACGGACAAAAATGTCCTGTCATTAGAAAAATAATCCTGGGAAACTGCCGCAAGATATCTGTAAGAAAAATGAAAGTTGCTGCAATCATGGAAGCCACTGAGGTTCACTGTGTGGAGACGAAATGCAATAAATGCCGTCATTATCTTGGGTTCGGAGGTGGATACCTGGTGTTTGGGAATGCAAAATCGTGTTAGACTGTTATGAGAGGTCATTATACCCAACAGACCTTGGTTCAGGCATTTCAGAATGGTCAAACCAACATTTGAGATGCTGTGTAATTTGATTGGTCCACTGATTAGTCCAGTTATCCAATCACATCCTCTGTTGAGGCAAAGGTATTGAGTTTTTTTTTTTTCATTCATTTTATAAATGTTTCTCATTGTAGTTTAGGCGCACGTCTTTTTATCGGATAAAAATGGCATTAAGTGATGATAACTGATTTTGGATAAGACCAAACAATGTGTCCTCCGGTAAACCAAACTGGTGGTTAGATCAGTGGTTTTGACTGATAAGTTTTTAAGTGAAAGTAATTGCCAAGCATAATAAGGAACAGTGTCCTTAGCAACTCCCCGACAGCTGTTCCACAGATGCGGAACTGTGTTCGTTTGATGCGCTCCTCATCATGATTACCGATCAATATCTGCCCATAGAAACAGTATTTGATAGACAGCTGGATAAGTAAACAGAAAGAGATTTGCATGTTAAATGGGCCTTTGAGAATGATTCCATGAAGTTCTGCCAATGCTGTCAGTAGATTATGAAGTTGTGTGATTTAATGATTGTGATTGTGCAGTTTTTTTTAATAGGTTTATTTTTTATGTTTAAGTATATGTATTTTATGTGGAAGATTGTAAATATTTTCACGTGCCTCATATTTTTAAGTGATTCTCGCAAATAAACATTTGGAATACATTTGTAATATTGTTTGTCCTCAACCAAAAGATTCTGTTAGACTGGATTTTTGTATACAAGTCATTTGTCTTTTTTTGACTTCTGCGCACCATGTAGGTTCATCTAATTCCTGATGTCAATGATTTTTTATTATATTCTGAAAAATGAATTTCGAAGTGAATCATTCTGAAAAGATGCCTGTGTAAATGTGCTTTAAAATTTCTACATTCTACTGAATGTTAGGGATTTGTGGGCAATACAGTAATAGCTTATCCAGACATTATAGCTGCTGCTTAGGGGGGGTTGAGGGGTCACTAATGGAATGCTTCAGTTCATTGTTTCTTTATTAGCTCTGTTGCAACACTGAGCTTTAGAACAAAGCATTAAATCAGGGTTGATTAATGAAAAAATGAATAAATGGTTATCCTGCTTGTCTGGATATATTGCAGCACTTTCAAAAATCTTTTCTTGTTTTCTTATTTTAGGGGACCAGAGGAAACATGTTTTGAGGGCGGTGTGTTCCCTGCCATCCTTAGTTTCCCCTCAGACTACCCCCTCAGCCCCCCCAAGATGAGGTTCACCTGTGACATGTTCCATCCAAACAGTGAGTGGTCTTTATTCTGGACTACACATTCAGCATTCAGACAGTGTATGTGGGGTTTGGTGACTCAAATATTCATGAATGAACGTCTTCAATTCAATTAAGTTTTACGTTGCAGTTATTTATAACAAAATATTCACATTAGAAATGATTTTTAGTATTGTTATGTAATTCATTATTAAAGTGATTGGCGAATATACAATGTTCACAACATAATGTTTTCATTAGCCTTGATTTAAATCTGTATTAAAAACACACAGGTTCACTATATTTTCACATTGAATTCAAATCATTTCTAACCGCTATAAGTTAGTATATAAATCAAATAATGTGACACAGAAAAGGAAATTACAGAATTTTGAATGCACATAGACATTGAACACACTGAAACTCATTGATCAAGAGTAACAGTAAAGAAATTCTTACAATGTTACAAAAGATTTCTATTTCAAATAAATGCGGTTCTTTTGAATTCTCTATTCATTAAAGAATCAGGGTTTTATACAAAGACTTAAGCATCACAACTGCTTTCAGCATTGATAATAATAATATCAATATTATTATTAATAATATCAAATCAGCATATCAGAATGATTTCTGAAGGATCATGTGACACTGAAGACTGGAGTAATGATGCTGAAACTGAATTTTTAAAGTGATATGCTAGTTCACCCAAAAATGAAAAAAATGTCCAAGCCTTTATGAGTTTCTTTCTTCTATTGAACAAAAAAGAAAATATTCTGAAGAATGTTGAGAACCAGACAGTTGACGGGATCCATTGACTTCCATAGTATTTTTGTTCCTTGAATGGAAGTCAGTGGGTGCCGTCAACTGTCTGGTTCTCAACATTCTTCAGAATATTTTCTTTTTTGTTCAATAGAAGAAAGAAACTCATACAGGTTTGCAACAACTTGAGGGTGAGTAAGTAATTAAGTTTTTGGGTGAACTATCCTGTTAATTATCCATTTTAGGATTTACAGTGAGCCTCCAGGAGCAGGTTTGAGAAACACAGTCCATAGAAGTAGAAGAGTGTAGACTGTCCTAAAGTTTCTTTATGGTTAGGGCTAGGGCTGGAACGATGCTTGTAAATTAGTCGATTTGCGTGCAATAGGTCGATTCGTCTCGCTGTTTATGTTCCCCAATGATGGTGGATTCCAGGCATACTTGAAATCAGCTGTTATTACAAAAATATCGAGCCCGATCTAAAGTATGGACATTTTTTAAACTGACACTGAATAAAATGGGTCTCTGCATGCTCTGTGAAGCTGAAATGGCCTTCCACAACAGCACAACTTCTATGCAGCAGCATCTGGAAAGAAAACATCCTGGGGCTCTTCTACCTCAAAATGACGAGACTGCAGCGCAAGTTTTTTTTAAAAGTATTTTGCACTTAATACGGCTGCGTTCACACAGCACTCTGTTTTTTTACAAGCTGCCGTAGGTGCAAGGCTGGGAGACGCACGGCTCAAACATACTCAATGCAACCGCTTACAAAGGATTAAAGGCTGTTGTTGGTTATTTGAAATGTCTAATCAATGGATGAACTCACACCTCGATTGGACTCATTTATTTAAAAATTCACAGTTTTATGGACACTGCCATGTTTGATACTGTCACTATTACAGCGATAGATAGATAGATAGATAGAAAGAATGTGGCTGTGACTTCAGCTGTTTGATCAATCCCGTGAATGAACTAAACATTTCAGAATTTGCGCTTGTAAGCAATTGCTTTATGTGAATCCCAAAAGGTGTCTGTGAGTGTGAACATAGCCATAGTAAACACCTTTCCTAATTAGGCCTCCACTGCATAAACCTTATCTTTTGTGATGATTAATATCATTACGTAAAAGTTCATACATAGATTAGTTACTGTTATTATTTATTGCTAAATTATTGGGTATTATTTATTGGTAAATTAACCAAAGGATGAATAAATTATTCCGAAAATAATCGATAGATTATTCAATTAATCGAAGAAGACGACGAACATAGATAAAAAAAATGAGGGCATTTCCTCCGGTCCTGCTGGTGGATGTGTGGACAGGGAAGTGGACCCAGATAAAGGTCTTCCTGCAGGCCACAGATAGCAGCAGACCAGCCCGCTGTCCTCTGATGGTGCCGGGGCTCTGGAGGCGGTTATCAGAGCTGGACGGCTCAGATTCTGATCACTGAAAGAGGAGATAACATCCGCTGTGCTGTTGAGTGGCTGATACCGTGCAGTGCGGGGGTGGCTTCATTCAGGCCTGATCCAGGGTTAAAAATCTCATCTTTATATGTCTGCTAGACAATTTTAGCAGAAATGGATGTTCTTTTGATCCTTTGAGGGCCCGGACATCTGTTCGCAATTGCCATTTCAACTCTTTTTATGGCCTTTTTATAATGAATTGGGAGAATAGTTGTGGGATGAAATGCAGTGAATTGATCCACTATTTAGAATTAGTTTGTTTCAGCTGCAGCATAAAAGAGAGTCACAGACAAAAATGCAGATATAATCAAGTCGAAAGTTTATTCAAATGTATTCAGTCAACCGGCAATGAAGACAGTAAAGATGTCTAGAGCAGGGGTTCCCAAACTTTTCAGCCCACGACTCCCAAAATAAAGGTGCGAGTGACTCGCGACCCCTACTATCCTCGGAGGTGGTTAAAATATACAAACATTGCGTGAAACTGCACACAACAGTCAAAACAACCATTATATTATTATATATTAAATATTAACATCACCTAATGAGATTTGGGCACAACCCAGCAAACACATTTACGTTGTGGCAACGTCTGTGGCACGTTGCATTTCTGCTATGGCAACGTCGCTGTCTATGTGCTCACAACATTGTAACAACGTAGAATTGTAAGACGTGACAGCTGCTGTAGCAACGTAGTTGCGCGACATTCAGCAACTGAGAGACGACGTTCTGACAGTTAAATTTTTTAATATGATAGATAGATATCCCCCATTTAGCATGTTATGTTTTGTGGTTCATTTTTAATTAGCCATATATTAGATAATTATATACTTTTTAAATATTGTTTATCCTTATTATTTATGGGCCTAACAGTAACGTTAAATTAATTATAATCAACACCTCCAAGTGTACACTTTGAAGAGTAAAAATGACATAGAAGGTTAGCTAATTCAACTTTATTAAGCATATGGTAATTAAATTGCACTTCCAAAAGTCATACATTTGTGTGAGAAAAAAAAACATATTATATACAGGGAGTGACTAATGTTAACTAGCATGAGCAGACATGAGAAAATCTAGCAAAGAAACGATTGAGACGACAAATCAAAGTAAATAATAAACTTTTGTTAAAGCGGTAACCAAAAAAAAATTCTCTCTGTGCGTTTCCAAAAAAAGTAAACAAACATTAACGTGCAACAAGGACGCGCTTAAGTCGCTGCCTGTTCAAGGAGTGCTGAAATCAATTACTCATCATTAAAGTCATTTTGGCTTCATTATGGCTTAGAACTTTTAGCAAGTTAAATATTTGTCATACCTGAACAAAATATGTTCAAATAAATGTCACATTAGACATGGAAGTTGCAGGTTGTGTTTGTATAATTCCGTATCTTAACTTTGTGCTGTAGTAGTTAGTATAGTGACCGTTAATTGTCGTTAATCTGTCGTCATCACCTCAGGACCAACGGTCAAAGAAAAAGAAATAAGCATGGTGGCTTTTTTTATTTGCATGTTTTTATTTGTTATTTAACAACTATCTTTGTATTTTTTTTTTACAATTATGGATACAATATGCTATTTCTAATCGATATATATATTATTTTTTTTTATTTCTGGAAATCATCTCGCTGTCTCGCGCCCCCCCGGGGGGTCGTGACCCCTAGTTTGGGAACCACTGGTCTAGAGGACAAAGGGCAACCTGAAAACGCATAACAGAACTTCATAACTTGGTTGTGGTGTGTGTGTTTTTTTTTTGTAGTCTATCCAGATGGACGTGTGTGTATCTCAATCCTGCATGCACCTGGTGATGACCCCATGGGCTATGAGAGCAGTGCTGAGAGGTGGAGTCCCGTGCAGAGCGTGGAGAAGATCCTGCTGTCTGTGGTCAGCATGCTTGCCGGTCAGTCACCATTCACTTAATGATGAAGGAACTTTATTACAATTGAGTTGTCTTGATCCTTCTTGCCTTAAAGGGCACCTATTATGGCATTTAAAATGTTCCTAATATTGTTTTGGGAGTCCCTAACAACAGTTTTACAAGCATGCAATGACAAAAAACACTTTTGTTGTTTTATAATATGCATTTATTTTTACCTGATTTGCTCAGTGACTCCCATATGAATCGTTCAGAGAATCATTTTTCCAAACCCCGCCTTTGCGTGACGCTAATCTGCGGTGATTGGTCAGATGACCCAGTCAGTTTTAACATGGAGTCAACAACCAGTCAGTTGGTTAACACGGAGTACAGTGTACAATGCTTTTATCAATTACATTGTGTTATAATAATGATTATAGTGCACCGCTTTGTAGTAAAAAATTCAAAATAAGAGAAGGAATTTATGTTGAGTTACGTTAGTGACCATAGCCCAAAGTTCAGTGGTAAAAGCACATTCAGTCTTTGTTTGCGTTAGCCCAACGCATAAACATATTGATAATGCAGTACTACGAGGTATTGTCACCATGATCGATGTTTTCAAGTATTCCCCTGGCGTCTACGAGCGCAATAAGTGGGCGTATCTTTTTCAAATAACTTGTCAAGTTGACGTCATCTACAGTAGATAGAGAAAAAACATCGTTCGTCTATCGATTCATATCAGCGACTCAAGAGTCGACTCTTACTTTTGAGAGACAATAACTTTGTATACGGTGAACTTTCATATTTAAAACTTTGCAGGATGTTTACGTTCACTTAGATCTATGTTACACACTACATGAAAGGTAATTTTCAAAATTCCATAATAGGTGCCCTTTAAAGTGGTTCCTGAGAGATCAATGATGGTGAGATCAGATATATATATATTATAAACGCTGCAAGTTTTAAAGGTTATGTTGTATTATATGTACTGTGCATATATATACTGAATATATACTTTTTACTGTGAAATAACTATTTTTATGCTCAATGAATCCTGCATCAATGTCAATAATGGATTTTTAATGTTTTAATACATTTTATAATTTACATCTCATCAGTGCCTATCCTTAATTAATTGTAAATAATGATCAATTTGCTCCTACAGAGCCCAATGATGAGAGCGGAGCAAACGTGGATGCCTCTAAGATGTGGCGTGAGGACAGAGAGCAGTTCAATCGACTAGCTAAGCAGATTGTGCGCAAATCTCTGTGTCTCTGACTCTCCTGTGTACAGACACACTCTCACACTCCAGGACAGTGAGGATTGACGTTTGTGAGGACACAAACTCCCAGCGGAAGAGTGAGTGTTGTAGTGTGCCACCCCCCCCCTACCTCCACCAGTGTGAGCACTTTATTCCCATCCAGGCTTTCATACTCTCGTCCCAGTCTTCCCCTCTCCTGTGATTGGGTGGATGTGTGGACAAATGGCTTTTGTTGAATAATACAAAATGTCATGCGTTCACCGGACTGTGTTTAATAGAGTCTAGCATCAGTCTCTGAAACGTTTTTCACAGCCATTTTGGGCTGCCGGTTTGTCTGTCATGCCTGTTACACGTCTATAGATCCATGAGAAAACCAGTGGAATGCAGCTTTGGTTTGATGACAGTATGCTGATGCATGCTTTAATGCCTCATAATAAAATGTGGTGTGAGGAAATCATTCGGCGCAGTGACTATCACATCCACTTGTTTGTTTATGAACAGATTGTATTACTGATGTTTTGGGAATGTGGGAAACGATCATGTCTATTGATGGAGATTTAATAAATGTTTTAATTACAAACATTTGATTACATTTAATGTTGAAATTTGGTAATGCACAGATAAGTCAGTGTTTTTGTCACATTTCACTTTTGCATTTATTGATGTTTTTAGATTCTGCAGCAGCAAGCTGGAATTGTCCAGCCTTCAGCAGAAAGACAGACCAAAATAATTGATTTACACCATCATCACTTCAATTAAGAGATGTTTCATTTCTTTATTTGGTATATTGCCTTTCATCTGTTCTCAAGGATTGTATAGCCAAATAAAATCAATTAGTGTTTGTGATTTATGAACGTCTTCTGTTATTTTGTTATGTGTATAAAATCCAAAATGGTTTCGGCACACTTGTGATGTTGCTCTAGTGCAGATGGGGAAAAAACTACACGAAGAGGAATTTGTCAAATATGTAGGGAAACATTTGCAGCTTAATTCATGTCATGTAACAGTAGGATAGAGTGGGGTAAGCTTCCAATTTACTTCCAATTTGGTGAAAATGCTATAGTAATTTAGTTACAGTTTAAGTTCAGTTAAAGAACTACCTGCCGTGTTGCACTTTGTCCTGTGTTGTCTTCTCTCTAAATCATAGGCAGCTACATACGAAAGACTCATTTAAAATACACTACCATTCAAAAGTTTTTAAGGGTTTTGTGTTTAATGTTTACAACTGTGATTTATCAGTAATATTGAAATGAAAAGCTGAATGAAAATATGTAATAAGTTATATTTTATCTTAAATTTATCATCTTTTTTATTTCAATCATTCATTCCAATATGCTGATTTGCTCCTCAAGGAACATTTCTTAATATTATAGATGTTAAAAACATCTGTTCTCCATAGTTTTGTGGCAAGTATGGTATTTTCAGGATTCTTTAATTAATAGGAAGTTTAAAAAAGTTGTTGAAATATGTAACATTGTAAATAAAATAAACATTACATCACTTTTAATCAATTTAATTGATTCTTCCTGAATGGAAGTAATAATTTCTTTTTTTTAAAAAAGAAAACGAACTTACTGACCCCACACTGCATAACATCTTTCCATTGAACTAGAGGTGGATACCAAACCTGTTTGGTTTGGCAGATCTCAATCAGGATTTGCAGAATCTGACCACATCACAGGATGGATTAACTCTTGTTATTTTTAATGGCATATCAGCTGATGTGGCTCATTATTGGACAGTTGCTTCCGTGTGTATCTGCTTCACCATCTGCATACTAGACCGCAGGTTGCCTTTTACTGGCAGGCTAGAAGCTGTTCTCCTGTACACCTATTGCCTCCCACACATTACTGTAATTGAATGTCAAATATGATGACTGCTGTCATTGCTGACTAAACACTCTCAGTGACTCTGATCACCTCCCTCTGCTGGATTCACACAGTCTTCCTCTCTTAATGAACAAAAATACCAACATAATGGAAATAAATACTGAATAATGTCAAATGTTTGAAATTAAGGTTTTTTGAAAGAAGTTCAAAAGATCAAAAATAAAGTAAAAACAATATTGTGAAATGTTATTACAATTTAAAATAACTTGTTTTCTATTTGAATATTAATAGCTTTGATGAATAAAGTTCAAGAGAACAGCATTTATTTAAAATAGAAACCTTTTGTAACAAAGGTAGGCTATATACTGTCACTTTTGATCAATTTAACGTGTCCTTGCCGAATGAAAATATGTAATAAGTTCTATTTTATCTTAATTATCCCAAACTTTTGAGTGGTGGTGTATCATGGTTTCCAAAAAAAAAAAAAAAAAGGAAAACCTATTCAACATTGATAATAAGAAATGTTCCCTGCATTTCTATTTGCATTTTTTTTTTTTTTATCAAATAAATGTAGCCTTGTTAAGCATAAGAAATAAGCATTTATTTAGCTATTGTATCTGTGCACAATTGTATTTATTATTTAGTAAACAAATAACCCCTGCTGTCCACAATAGACTTATAGTCAAACTCGTTGAACATCTACCAAATTCATAAGAGCAAGTCTGCGTCCATCTCTTCTGGAATCTCATCAATGGGAGCAGAAACCCTGCAGTTAGGTGATGAGTTCCCCTGTCTAAACATGTCTGATACTTCACACACAGTGCTGATTCAAAGCACAGCTCAGCCCCAGGGTCAAACGGAAGACCACAACATCTTTCAAAGAAGAACTAACATGACACACACCTCTCTCTATCACTCCCATCATGTGTTACACCACTCCTGAACAATTTGATCTGAAACAGGTTCACTAAAGTCCAGTTTGTTGTTCACCCAAACCTGGGACTGACGTCAAGCTTGAACTGCATAAACTAACAGAGCTTTGGTCATTTGATTCCGTATGATTCACAAGATGTTTTGTGAAGTTTTATGTGCACTTCAAAAGAACTCACCTACTCATTCTTTATTAAATGCTTCTTTCCAGGGCTGTAACTATATCAAAAAATACTCAGCAAATATTTTTAATATTTTGGTGAAAACGGTGTCGTGTAAACAGCCCGTTATTCTTATGCCTAAAATGTTGCAAATGAAAAACATCTTCAGTCTTCACATTCAGTTCTGAATTACATGAATCACACAAATCAGAGCCTATTATTTTCAATTCAAAACAGCGAAATTTGACAAAAGTCAAGTAGTTTGTTATTTTACTATACATCCATCATTCCCCTGTGTGAACACACAATTTCCTTTCACCATTAAAATATTGAAGCGCCACTCTAGTTTTTGTGTTAGTGCTTTCCTAATGGGATTAAAATGTCATTATCTCCATAAATATGCAGGCCAGGAAAGCAGGATTCTGTCAAGAGTTCATGAACTAGTAGCACAGCTCTTTAATATCCACTTCATATTACACATGAACTGTTTGTCAAAGGTTGTTGTTCTACTTACAAAAGAATTTCAATTACTGTGTTCCTCCCCTTTTAACATCCCTAATGTTACTTTTCTGCTGGCTTTGATGTGAAAAAGACTTTAAGCGACAAAGGTGAATTGGGGTCAGGTGAACTGCATGCTGGTCTTTAGCCTCAGATGTTGTTTTGATTAGCTCACAAACTATTAGCAAACCAAAAAAAATTACCGGTAAGGATGAATAAACCCCTGACCGCAAGCAGGCATTTTGATTAGCGTTTACTGCACATCTTATCCTATATGCTACTGCTAAAAGATGAATAGTTGTGTGTAGGTTTGTGTAGGAAGGGTAGAATGTGTGTGCTAAGGAACTCTAGTAGTTGACTAACGTAATACCTGACTCACTAAGTAGTCAAACCCACACCATTTAGCCATTAGTGGGTTGTACATCCCAAAAAGTACCAGAAGAGGGAGAGACCGAGAGAGAGAGAAAGCAAATCATCCAAAACAAAAATGTCTGGGAAAACAACACTGGGGTGTACACACCCTCGTGTCGTTCCAAACAAGACTTTTTCGTTCATCTTCAGAACACAAATGAAGATCTTTTTGATGAAATCTAGAGCTGTCTGTCCCTCCACTGACAGCTATGCAACTACCACTTCAGAAAATGTTGGACTAAACCGCTTAATTCATATGGATTAGTTTTACGATCTCTTTATAAATTTCTGTGTGTGTGTGTGTGTGTGTGTGTGTGTGTGTGTGTTGTTCTGTGTAGCACGCCGTTCATGTTTACATGGCTTGTGATTGTGTTCACTAGCCATTTGGTCTTGTTTTTGTCATGTTTGGTGTGAGCACATGGCTTGTCATGTTTGTTTCATGTGCCATGTGCTCTCCCATCTATTGTCTTAACCCTGCCCTTCTTGTTACCTTATTTTTGGTTACATCTCTGCCTGATGCTGTGTACCTTGTCCAGTCTTGCCTTTCACCTGTTTTCCCCCACGGGGTAGTTTTTGTTTGGTTTTATTGTGAAATAAAAGCCCATTTTCTCTCTATTTCTCAGTCCTCGCCTCATCCCTTCACCCCAAACCTGAAAATATTTTTCTATTTAAATAATAAATCTAATAAAAAGGCTTTAGGTTTTCACTTAAAAAATGTTGCCAGGTAATTCAAAATATGTTCTCTTAAAGACCTCCTGTGTTGAAAATCAACTTTTTAATGTTGTTTATATGTCAATGTGTTTTTTTTTTTTTAAATATGCTTTAAGACAAACCATGCGCAAAGTCATAAGTCAACACCATTGCTGAGTATTTTCTCCTTAAAACTGCAGTGAACCAAAGACAGTCTCAGTTTGAAATCGCTGGTGTTTCCCTTGTAACCAATCACATACATTTTTCGATCGTCTACAAGTGGATCTCTGAGCTGGTGCGAGTGAGTGGAGGCGGGGCTAATTTGCATATTCATAACCTGAAGCACTATTAAGTATACTAAATGAAGCAGGGGTTTAGAGTTACATTCAAGCTGTTTTAAGGCATGAAGACTTTTTTTTAATTTTGGTGTGACATATCAAGTGATAAAATTATTGACTACAGGGGGACTTTAAGATTTATTAACTTTACAGTTCAAATCATTTATCTTGTTTAAAAATACTGAACAATGAAGATCAAGAAGGCTTTTTTTCAATGCACACATGTTGTTAAGGAGAATTTCGACTACAGATCAGTAAAAGACAGCAAAAAAAACAAAAAAATAAAACAATTACCAAGTGAGACTGAACCTAATCAGGACACCAAGAGGGACTCCACCCAGAGGAAGAAAATAAAACAGAAAGAGAGAGAGGGAGGAGGGGGTTATGAAGCAATGAAATGCTGAGATTAGGACCGCAGGAAATCTCTCTCTCTCTCTTTCTGTCTGCCTTTCTCTCAGCCTCTGTACCTCCTTCTGAGCCCCTCCTCTCATGTTG